>CM023450.1:123838642-124006142 GCA_013339765.2 Haemaphysalis longicornis
CTGTGTGACCTCTGTTCCCCTCCGCAAAGCTCCGACCGAGAGATCTAGGGGGACCTGACCCCCCACCCCCCCCTCCCCACAACCTTCCCATTGTTTCAAATTAACGCAATAAATGTTTCCCTGTCTCTCTCTTCTTTCCTACATATTACACTTTTACAGCGAAAGCTCCGTTACACCAAATACAAACCCGCAAAACGCCTTGCTCCGAAATTTCCTCGTAGTAGTCTGACCTTTACGCTCAGCCAAGGTCAAGGCCTCGAGCCGTTGCGCGGGCTGGATGAGTATAATCGCGGGTTTGTTCCTAAAGAAGCTGTGCACAAACGTGCATAGGGAGAAACAGTAAGCCATCAGCCATCAACGGGTGCCATCAGAAAATGATACTAGGAAGTGTTGGGAGCGTCTATGTATAGTGCCTGGTCACTGGTCGTGTAATCACCAAGATCCACGAAACCTTCCATGTCACCTGAATTGTTACAAAAAGCACATTACCCATCATGCAGAACGTACTGTCTTAATTCAGCAAATAAAATGCAATGTTGCTTTTCAATCGGAATTGCAGAAATAATCTAAAGCTACAAGAATGGCACGATGGAAGTAGTTTTAAAACTCACCGGTTTCCTTCATATCGAGATGTTTAGAGAGTGTAATCTCATCCACGAACAGGCCCCCATGACAGCTGAAGGCGTCCATGCTCTTGGTCTTTTCGCTTAAGGCCGCAAAAACCTTGGGGTTCAGACCAAAGCCACCCTTGAATCGTTGCAGATACCTCTGCAGGCAACTTCGCCCGGGCAGAATCATAATGATTTGCTTCCAAAGGTGCTCGTAGAGCTTCGGGGTCCCCATTCTCATCAGCAAACATTCTGCTTTTCCCAGAATTTTTCCCCATGCTTTTCCACAGTTCCGAGGAGCCCGCAGGCACTGGGCATTGCAAAAAGTATCCGTCTGAGTCTGGCTTGCACATATTTTCCAATAAGCATGGGCAGTTTATTTCATATGCGAGCAACGAAGGCTGCTCTTCTGTGACGGACATGGCGAAACTTCTAATCCGTGAAAACTTTGAAGGTTGATTCCCAGATGTTTATGTTGCTGTTACATTTTTGTTTGTGCTTGTCGGTAACGAATTTCACTGGCGAAGGTCATTCAGCCAGCTGAAAGCGATCAAAAACCGCATTGATCAGTGGTGACTGACAGCTGCCTCAGCGATTTGTCGCTGCTCAGCGTGGGGACGGAGATTCTTAAAAGCGTCAATGGTGAGGATATCATCAACAAACTAGCGAGTGAAACGGAAACGCTTGTAGAAACGTGCCGAACTTTTTATCTATTCTTAAAACACGAATAAAAACAGAAAGCATGCTAATGTGTACACATGCCCCATTACAAGGTTGGATTTCGGCGAAACGCGAGTACGGTATAGAAAATTTTGTTCATTTATTTATGAATTTAAGAGCAAAAGAGCCGCATGCAATAGGAATATGTTTTTTCTGTTATAAATATGTATATTTCCTGCAAAAATGTAAATCTGTTACCTGTTTAACAGTGAACAATGTTTTATTATTAAAATATTTTTGTGATGTTCGGTATCTATCTCATTTGCTGCAAGCGCCACTTTTTCTAAAGGATTTAGCTCCCCGCAGGTTCTGAATATTTCATTAATAAACCATGCAAATTAAATTTCGCGCTCAGTCGGCATATACCATATACTGCCTTAGGAGAGCTTAGGTTTGGGTTTCTGGATGAAATCACAAAATAGCCAGGCGATTGGTAGCTTATTTACTGTAAGGATGGGCGAACAGTTTCTGAAAAAGGACTACCTGTTTACTTCGGCAGTGCTCACACGGCGCCGACCAAAGCATGGGCTGCCGAATACGCCGCCGCGACAGAGGAGCTTGGCGGCTTTCATGCACTCTCTCTCGCCGACCAGCGCCCCTTGCGGCCTCTGCGCGCAGTCATCGCCGGCAGGGCCACCCTCTCCCGTAGAGAATGTTAGTTAGTTAGTTGAAGCTTTTATTTGAAAGGAAGGCCATAGCCAATGAGGGGGTGGTTGGGGTTGGGATGGGAAGGGGGGTATATAGAATATGATCTTAGTTCGCACTTCACAGTTCACACTTAGTTCACACTCAGCTCACATTTCACACTTAATTCACATTTCAAACTTATTCACACTTCACAGTTTGAGTCAGTGTGACTGCGCGCGTTCCGCACACTCATGTTTACTGAGCGTTCGCGCCTCGACATGCCACTGCGCCGAGCGCCGTCTGTGCTTTGTCTTACGGTGAAATTGGGTGTGCGTTCACTAGGCGCTTTCGGTGCGACAACCGTGTATAGGTTGATATAGCAACGGTAATATTTTTCTAGTTAAAGCTACAAGTTACGGTACGCTACATCGGGGAGTCATTGCGGGGTGACCAGTTTTGACCTTGAGAGCTAGAGGTCAAACCACACCCCCTTCCGCAAGCGCTTGGATTGGAGGAGCGGCCAATGGCGGGGAGACATGGGCGAGGAGGGAACGGAGAAGCGCGCGGGACCCGTGCCGCCATCTAGCGGAGGAAGGCGAGGACGCCGATGCCGCAGCGAAAAGTGCGCGCGACAAAGGAAGGCCACGTGCGCGAACAGCCGTGTGCGGTGGAGTAGGATGAACATCAAGCTGGGGTCGCTCGTACAGCGGCGACGCTTACAGAGCGCCCTTAGGCGAAAAAGAGGAAAAACGCTATTGTTCCGTCCAGCTTCGCTACCTTCAAGTCTTACGCGTTAGTGGGAGCTCCCTTCATTTTTTGTCCTTTTTCCCTTTTCCCATTTTTTCACGCCCCGTGTGCGCGATAGTTAACTAGGCTGCACGCAGGTTAATATTTTTACCTTCCTTTTACCTCCTTGTGTCTTCCTACCTCAATGGGTACCGGTAGAAGACGTTATTAGACCATAGAGCGGGACCTTCAGTATACCGTTTCATTCTCAGGCCTGATGCTACTTGACCTTCAAATTGACCTTTTAACTTGACGACACAGTTATGTGCGTTGAAATGGGGGTGCAAGTTGGCGTACGTATACCTCAAAGCGTGGCTTAAGGCCTAAGGTCGGCAGTCGCACATACACGTTACCGCTTCACCTATTGCACATCAGTACTTGCGCAAGCCAGCTGTAAACAGAAAAATGCGGGAGGCTTCACACAAAATCAATCTGAATTCAGAAAAGGAACGACAACCCCTGCACGTAAAAGCACATGTATGCAGCTGCAGCTGCCCATCAGCTCGCCCAAATTTTTTGTACACTTTTTTGTACACTTTTTTGTACAACTTTTTTGTAAATGTACACTGTCAAATATACAATGTTTGGGCAAACTCGTACTGTTCCTCTACTCCACCAGCAAACGCTATGAATGTACCCAGATGTCAACATTATTCCTAAGTCCTTCAGTACGGCGGGCCTTGTAGCCCAGTTTTAGCTTCGGCGCGTTTAACACCCAAAATCTTAATTTTCTCTACTTCATCGGAACAGAGGTTAATTACCTACAGTTTCTTTTATTAGGTTTACGCTGACTGGAATTCACTCGGTCTTAGATCAGTTCACTCGGAAGAACGTCAGGCTCAGGCGATTTATTCCCAACCAGCTTAGACTCATGGAGTTTCCCATGGGCTCATGACCGGTGCTCTAAGGCGTCGGTGGGCTCACGGGAGGTTAGGATCTGACGGGTTCAGTCCCGTAAACCCATAGTGGGCTCCCGGTCACTTTGACTCAAACTTACGCATTATTTTGAACCCAAGTTAGTGGTATCATGAGTAAGCCTGCGGAGTTCTGAAAAGATGACTTTAATGTTTTAATAACGTGTCAAATCCCACAACAAAAAATTCACCACGAGAGACGAACAAATCGGCAAAGTTTTCGTTTTCGGCAATGCGAAAATCAAGGCAGGTAGTCTCTGAAGTCGTAGCCGAACAGTTCAAAGTCGTAAAAATACCGAGTGTACAGTCGCATCACTTGGTCGAACGTCAGCTGCGAGAAGTATTCCTTGGAGTCCATCGTGACGATGCCGCCGACGCTGTATCGCGAGTTTTCCATCTTCAAAGAGAAGTGGGTTTCTACCCCGGCAAGAGAAAGAAACGTCGGATAGTCGGTGCTCGCCGCCTCCAGCTTACCGACGAAGGTGTAATCCAGCAGGCAGGGCTGGCAGCGAGCATAATACGGCGACCAGTGCTCGTCCCACGTGCCAACTGGCATCGCGAGTATAAACTCGACGTACTCCGGGAAAGTTGGACTGCGGTTCTCGGCCTTGACGCCCGGAATTTTGTCCCAGTAGCTCTCGTAGGCCCATCGCATCTCGTAGCGACCCCTGAGGGCTTTGTCGATGTAGGTAGACACGATGCGCTCGAACGGATGCCTCACAAATATTGCCTGTATAAGGAGATTGTGGCAGGGAAAAAGGCATTGAAAGAAGACCTCAGCAAATTGTAAAATGAAAGTCAGCGCAATGTGTGAAATAGTTCGTTAGTACGAAATACATTTTGTTCATTGAAAAACATATGAAGACGAAATGCAAGTTTGGCTCACGCCATCATTGTAAGAATCATACCAATTTTAACTTAATATAACAACAATAGGTTACGTAATAAGGGTCAGTTGAAATACTGACGACCACCGTGCCGCTTTGCGCCAGTTCTTTTGTGACGTCATAGAAATTAGTTTGTGCGATTTCCGGGATCACACCGAAGTTACCATCAGTAAAGGCGAGCCCCCTACCCTACTCCGATGGCCTTCATTGTTTGCTGTGGAGTTGATATGGCGACAGTTTTATGTATGTAGGTGTCCCGCACAAGAACCAAACCTCCCGAGGCTGTAATGTCTGTGGAGCGCGAAACATTGGAAAGCGAACGTCCCGGTGTTGGCGTTGTTAGCATACGTGTCATAACTTGGTATCGTAAGTAAACTAGTTCTAATAGGCAACTAAGTTGTTAATGCTTATATCCCCTAACAGATGGATCTTAGTGTGTTGATTACCCAAATTACTTAGGACTAGTTGCATATATTTTTTGTTTTATTGCAGCACTGATATCCGTAGCCGCTACACAATGATATGTGATTTAAGAAATTCTCTTAAGTATAAACCATCTGCAAGACTGGAATTAGACTTCAAGCTTTTCTCTCGTTACTTGGGTGTGCATTTTGTGTAGATTTTTTGTCAATAGGCGCAATTTTCTAGATCAATATAGTAAACGAAAATGTGTGTGGATATGTTTATGTGCCTTTCTCAGAAATGACCGCTGCCAATGCCCAAGAGTTTGAGAATTTTTTGCTCATACCTTTTTCCTCTATTCCATTCCTCCTCGATGTCGTGCTTCAGAGCACTGCTGGTCATTCGCTTTCACAGAGTGGAACGAATCATGACTGTTTTCTTAGGTTTTCGAACAAACAGTCATTGCTTCTAGCCTTAAACGCTAACCCCCGGGATCCTCGGCTTCACGTGCGAATGGTGCTTCGACGGCCACCCGACTCGCCGGAGCACGTCGCCAGGTAAATCGCGATTAAGCCATGTGCCTGAAATGCGCCAGAGATCCTTCGCGCGTTAGATGCAAAGGACCAAGAAATGAACAATTTCAAACTTGTTAATGCGAAATTTCAACTATATTTTGTGCCGACCAAGAACAGTGTATACGAGAGCGCTCGTTGCAAATAACGCCTACCGTTGCGCGGTGAAACAGACAAGCTTGTGACCAAGCTCCACAGACTCGCGGACAGGTACGCGTTTAAAGGCATGCAAGAACGCCTCATTGTAGACGGCTTCGTGGTGGGTCCCATAAACCAACTCTTTCGCAAGAGCTGCACATGGATCCAAATCTTACCCTAAACAGGGCCATGGCAAGGTCGAGTACCAGTGAACCCGTAATGCTGCGACAAGCGGAAATGAAAGAGCACAATAATTTCACGTGTCCAGAAATATTAATCGCGGCTGTAAATCAAAAAATGATATGCATAAAGAACGCATTTCGCGTACCCGAAACTACGATGACAGAAGCGAAAGTTGTAGTCTTTGCGTGGCGCCCTGGCACATTCAAAAACAATTGTCCAGCGCAGCAAAAACAGGGCAGTTTTTGCCGACGCATTCGGGCCTGTATAAAAGCATACAGGCAGCAGATAAACAACTACATGAACTAGGCGAACAAGGCGATGATTTTTTTGGCACCGTGTAGTTGCCCCAGAACTCAAATTCGGCGCACTAAGTCACGCTGCTCATAAACGGCCAAAAACTTCTAAAGAAGGTCGATATTTGATCAGTGGTAAACGTTGTTGGCGGAATATTTCCACGTATTCCAGGCTGCTTGGAAAAGGCTGAAAATTTGGGCCTATTGATACACTCATTCCAACAAAAGGAAAATTTAATGCTCAAGGGCCTAGTAAAGGGAACTGGTAATGCCAAGCGATGTACTGTCTGCCGAAAAGGTAAACGAACCACGGTGCAGGCAGCCGGAGCGGCAGCAGGGCCGCAGGGCCACACCGCAGCACTGCTATCGCGGTACGCGTAAAGCCCCTATTAGGTACGTGCGATGACGCCGAGAATTCCTTGAGTGACGCCGAACTTCGCCCTCACTCTCGCTCTGGTGCTTATCCTGCTTGATAAATTTTAGTGCAAGTTTCGGTCGCTCAACAGCTGACGTTTACGACAAAGGGAATCATGCGGCGCCGTAAATCGAGCACATGGCTCTGTTGTGCGGTAGCGGACGGCCGCAGGGCGTCAAACAGCGGTGCTCTGAAGGAACGAAGAGACGTTCTGTTTTACAGAGAAGCTGTGTATGGCTAGGATCGAGCACATTATCCCCAACTAAAAAGCTATGAAGACAGGCATCGCAACCGAGCGTGGCACCACCTTGTAAAAAAATTTAACAGTCCTCGGCCATTCGCATTTTGATAACACGGCGTATATTTCTTCTACAAATGGCCGTCCTATAGCAATGCATGTTTGTCTAAAAATGAAGCCGGCCAAGCTTATCAGTGTAAGCTTGGATTTTGGAAGGCTTTTACACATTGAGTTGCACAGTGAAGCATGCCAACTTACGAAAGCAGCATGTTGCAGAAAACGGCTCTACCTCTTGTTGTATAAAAGCTATGCTGAAAGAAGTTATATGACAATAACC
This sequence comes from Haemaphysalis longicornis, assembly GCA_013339765.2. Taxonomy (NCBI): domain Eukaryota; kingdom Metazoa; phylum Arthropoda; class Arachnida; order Ixodida; family Ixodidae; genus Haemaphysalis; species Haemaphysalis longicornis. The sequence continues at coordinate 123,845,763 of CM023450.1, forward strand.
CCCACGATGAGTCTATCATTTCGCCGAGTTTCATTTACTTGTAATTAGTTCAAAGTGAAGTTGGAAATGTAGTGGCATTCCCGTCTTCTGTCAATACATAAACTTCTAAAGAGGTCGACGGCAACTTCCCATCCTACTGAGGACCCTTTCAAGCCACTGAATGCCGTTTTTATCTGCTTCCGTGAATAAACTTTCAAAGATTCGTCTAATGGTTTTGATTCGACCGCCCGATCATCTCTTGCTGATGGCACGGCTGCAAAGAAAATTCATAACCGACTATATATCGTTGTAGCCAATTGAAGCAGTGTTCAAAGGACCCACTGTAATAAATATTAAACCCGCTACTTGAGACAAGGCCCAAAAGCGATTTCGGCCGAGAAGCAGAGCCCGACGCAAACGTTGCCGCTTCTATAGCTTATCAATAGAGACCGGAACTTCCGGCACGAAAAATCAAGGTTTTAGACGCCTATATTAGGCACTGTAAAATGCCATTCAGGCATTTTTTCACTAAATACTGTCATTTAGGACCATATAGGTTCAATTTCTATATTCTTCAGCAGCATATTTTACGACAAACGTTTGAATTTCAGTAAAAACAGTGGACAAGACTTGCGCTGTATGAAAGTAATGTTATTCTTTCGTGAAAATTAGGCACACAAAGTAGCTATTTTTTATTTATTTACAAGTACCCTCAGGTGATCGCTGATTTACGTAAAATGCTCGTTTACGCAAAATGCAGGGTCATTCGACAAAAAAAGAAAAGCTTAAAAGCCATGACAAGCCAGACCAATCTCAATGATTTGCGGCATGAAGTCGCACCTCATTTCAGTCGATAATTGTGTGCGAGGAACAACAGTCAACGTTCACTGAAGTTGAGGGAGGGTGCTTGTGCTTCGGTAGGCTTCATGACCTGAATACATTTGGAATATAAGCATTTTTGCTGCTCAGAACTTTCGGCAGTTCTTTTACGCAGGGAATCCATGAATTCAAAGTCAGGCAGGATGGCAGCTTGCTAGACAGTAATGGCTCTACCGGCAACCGGTGCTTTGGGGATGGAGGCGGATCTGCCCTGCACCTTCGAGATGAGCTGAGAATTTTTAGACAAAGTTGCGCCCGATCTGTCAACTACGGAAATGCATTCTGCTAAGAATGTGAAATAAGCACACGAATGTGCACAAGAATGTGTGGTCTGAAGTTAATAATTTCGGATGCGATGCTTTTGTCGTCTTAAAAGCTGTTGGTATCAGCGAGAGAGAGACAAAACTTTTTATTGAACTAAGGTGGGGTGGTTCCTCATTTCAGGTAACCATGTGCTGTCCCTGCTCGACTGGCCCTCTCGACCAGCAGAAGTTGATCTTGAGGGAGGGAGCTGGACAGCAGTATCTCCCACTGCTCCGGGGTAGGGGAAGGAAAAGGGGCTGGCAGGTCTGGGTTCTTGACACACTCCCATATTATGTGCCGTAGAGTGCCTGGTTGAGTACAGAATTTACATTGTGCGTCGAATTGTGTAGGAAATAACAGATGCATCCTGACTGGATGTGGAAACGTATTTGTCTGTATTAGTCTGAGTGTGGTTTCTTGGTTCCTTGAGAGCTGTGGGTGTGGTGCCGGGAATGTTCTTCTACTGAGCCTGTAGTGTTGAGTAATTTCGTGGAAGGTTCTGAGTGGCGTGGGTTCCGGTGTCTCCTCCGCGGCCTGGTGGGCGAGATCTCGGGCCATGAGATGGGCGTGTTCGTTGCCTCTCATGAAGGAGTGGGCCGGTGTCCACACAATTGCCACCTTCCTGTCCGGCGTCTTGCTTTTCAGGATGCGTAGCGTCACAGGTGACACCCATCCCGACATGAAGCTGCGGCATGCCTCTTGTGAGTCTGTGACAATGGTCGTGGTGTTGGTTTGCGTGAGGGCGAGAGCGATGGCAAGTTCTTCAGTTTCTTTGGCTGTGGCTCTTGGAATGGATGCACTGGTCAAATGCTTACACCCGTCCGTCACCACGGCCACCATGGCTCTTTTACCGTTGTAGTGGGCTGCGTCGGTGTAGGTCGTCGTCGGGACTCGGGAGTAAATCTGATTCAGCGTTTTTGCGCGTGCTTCTCTGCGACCTTGATGGTAGTTCGGGTGCATGTTTCTAGGTATCGGGTGGACTATTATGGATTTGCGCCACGATTCCGGGATCGCCTGCGACTGGGGCTGGTCTCGTGGAACCCACTGAAGTTTGGTCAGTACACTGCGGCCCGTTCGTGTACGAGCGAGCCGTGCCCTTTGATTTGACAAGTGGCCCTCAACGAGTTCCGATACAGTATTGTGCAGCCCCATACGTAGTAACTTGTCTGTGGATGCGCTCATGGGTAATCCAAGGGCTTGCTTAAGTGACTTGCGTATGAGCACGTCGATCTTCTCCTGTTCCGTTCTACTCAGGATGACGTATGGAGTCACGTAGGTTATTCGTGAGAGGACGAACGCTTGGATAAGCCTGAGCGTGTCGCTCTCTTTCATGCCTCTGTGTCGGTTCGTGACCCTGCGTACCATATGCGTGACCTGTTCGATGGTCTTGGTGAGTTGCTCTACCAATGCATTGTTCTTGCCGTCCGCCTGGATGAGCAGACCCAGAATCCTGATTGATTTGCTTGGCTTGATGTCGTGCCCATCGAGGGTGATTTGGATGTTGTCGACATCTTTATTTGTTCGGCGTCTCCTCACCACGAGAAGCTCAGACTTCTGTGGCGAGCACGACAGCCCACATCTATTTGCGTACTCATTTACAGCGTCGGCGGCGAGCTGGAGTGTGTCCTGCAACCCTCCTAGGGAATCGGGGCCCGTCCACAGGGTCACGTCGTCCGCGTACAGGGCATGGCTTAAGTTAGGTATTCTTCTCAGCTGCTCTGGGAGATCCAGGAGTGCGATGTTGAAGAGTAATGGGGAGAGGACTGAGCCTTGGGGAGTCCCTCTACTCCCGAGAGTGATGGGATTAGAGGTGACGCCCCCGATCTTGAGTATGGCTTTGCGGTTGGAAAGAAAATCAACAATGTAGTTGTAGGTCCTCTCCCCGCATCCTGTTTTGGCCAAGTTTTGAAGGATCGCCTCGTGTGCCACGTTATCGAAGGCTCCTTTCAAGTCCAGAGTGAGGATAGCCCTCGGGGAGTGACGCGTGGCAGGGACGAGGACCTCCTCCTTCAGTTGGATGAGCACGTCTTGTGTCCCGAGATGTTTCCTGAAGCCAAACATTGTGTCCGGCATTTGTTGTGTTGCATCAAGGTGGTTTTGTAGCCTTTTCAGTATAATTCTTTCCATAATTTTGCCAATACAGGATGTTAGCGATATCGGTCGCAGGTTCTCAATGTGTGGCGATTTGCCCGGCTTCGGGATGAAGCGAACCTCAGCCATCTTCCATTGATCCGGGAGTTTTCCTTTCATCCAGAAGGTGTTAAAATGTACTAAGCAGGATTTCCATGGTGGGGTCATCTAGGTTGGCAATAAGCTTGTTTGTAATTTGGTCTGGGCCCGGGGCAGTGTTCCGCTTGCTGTCTGCTATTGCCTCTCGTAGCTCGTACAGTTGGATCTCCTTGTCTAGCTCGGGGTTGGGATTTCCTTTGTAGGGAGGGGGAGAAAAGCCTCCATGTGTCTGGAGGTACTTCTTCTCCAGCTCCTCCAGAAGTTCGGCGCTGGTTCCAGAATAGGCGTTGAGGGTGCGTATTAGGTCCCTGTTAGACGCCCCTTTGCTTTTCAGAGGGTCGATTAAGTGTCTAATTAGTTGCCATGTTTTCTTTGTGGTCAATGTGCCTTGTAGGCCATCGCAGACTTGTAACCAATTATCTTTGCATAGTGCTGCCGCATAATCTTCAGCCTGTTTGTTTATGAGGGATATACGCTTCCGGAGCTTTTTATTGTGTCTTTGCCGCTTCCACCTTCTTGTGAGGCTGTGTCGCGCTTCCCATATGTGGAGGAGTTTTGCGTCCACATAAGGTATCCTGTAAGAGGTATCAACAGTTTGAGTGTGTGCTTGGGCATCTCTAAGAGCCGCCTGCGTCAGTTCTTCATAGGATAGTTCAGAGTCGAGGTCCTGTGAGACCCTGGCCTGGCGGAAACCATCCCAGTTCGTGATACGGGCTGATCCAATACGAGCCTTGTAATTTTTGTCCTTGATTAACAGATGGATTATGTCATGGTCAGATCCAAGATTTTCCTGCGTATTAGTCCAGGTAATATCTAGAGGTCCCGCTAACAAGGTAAGGTCGGGACTAGTATCTCTGGATACGCTGGTGCCCGTTCTAGTAGGTGTGTCGGGGTCGTTGAGCAGCGTTAGATGATCTTGCTGGATGGATTGTACTATAGCTTTCCCCTTTTTGGAGTTGTGAGAGTACCCCCATAATTGGTGTGGGGCGTTAAAATCTCCCATGATTATGAGGGGTGAGTTCCTTGCTAATAATAGGGCTTCCTGGATAACGTCTCGTATTCCAGGCTGTGTGCGCGATGGCCGGCAATACATGTTAAGTATAAACAAATTGGATTTCTTCTTTGCTGACGGAGATAGAATTTCGACGAGCGTATGCGCGCAGTCTTTCTGTGGAGTGAGGTGTTGAGTCGCCGCAACGCAACCTTTGACGAGAATCGCTGTAGACTTTCCTGTAGGATCGGCATATGTGATGTAACCTGGCAGACGAGGGGTACTATTAGTTTCCTGTAATGCAATTATTTCTGGTTGAGGGTCAAGGTAGGAGACGTACTGTTGAAGTTCGCCCTTCTTGTTTTTTATACCACGGCAGTTCCATTGGAGAACCACTGTGGCGTTTGTTTTATTTGATGTGGCCGTCATGTTGAATGGTTGAGTCCTTGTTTTCGACCGAAGATTCTCGTAAGTATGGGGAGAGCCTGCGACTGCTGCGTGGGTTCGCGGTTTCGAGGCGGTCTATGCGGATGCTGTGACGCTCTCCTTCTTGCTTAAGGGCCTGTACATCCTGCTTCAATACTTGTACGTCTTGGTGTAGTCTCTGTAGGTCCTGTCGTAGGGCATTATACTGCGCATCTATGTTTTTAGTCAATGTCTCCATTACAGTAGTTATGGCCGCCTGAAACCACTGGGGTTGGGCGACTTGCAAGGCATCTGATGTCTGGACTTGATTTGCTGCGGGACGCTCGAGTGTCGTGCTTTGTGGATCATTCATTGTTGGTGGTGGTGGGGGAGCTGTGTCCATTTGTGTTGATTGTTCTGGGTCAGGGCGATTGGGTTTCTTTCGTTTGTCTGAAACGTTTCCCGTTTGGGAGTTCTCAATTCTTTCAAGTCTGGCTTGGAGTGCTGCTAGTTGTGCTCTGAGTTGTGTGCATTCTTGGCACGGAGTAAGTGATGGTTCGTGTGGTGGAGGGTGGTTAGGGTTACTGGGAGCAGTGGGAGACGCAACATGTGCCCAGCTCACCTGCTTGTTAGTGGTCATGTCAGGCTTGAGCACATTGTTCCGGGAGGTAGACTTGGACCTGGAGCCCGTGCTGCTGCGCCTCCGCCGGGTAGGGGTACTAGAGCGGTCCCTGGGCCGCCCACGTTGCAGTGTAGAGCCTTTACTCGTGGCTTGCTCCTCCGCCTGGCGCCTGGCTTGCTCTCTCCGTCGAAGGATGTAAGGCTCACGGAAGCGTTTCGGGCAGCCCTGAGTCGCCGTCAGGTGGGAGCCGCCGCAGAGGGTGCACAGTGGCTCACAGGTGTGGCTCTGTTTAGGTTCTCGGAGGCCGCACTGGTGGCACACGTTGAGGTTTGGCTGTGGGCACGCTGTGGATCGATGTCCGGTTTCGTGGCATAAGGTACACACGGGGACTGTCTTCTTGTACAGCGAACAGGGATACTCCGCGCCGAACAAGGTTACAAAGTACGGGACCTTGAGTCCGGCAAAGGTGAGTACCACCACATTAGATTGGCCAAGCCTGCGACAGGCGTATATTTCGCACTGGCTTTGGTCAAGGTTGGCAAGGATCTCGGCTTCGGAAAAGCGCAGGGGCACTCCCCGAATCAGTCCCTTGGATGAATCATCGGGCGCTAGTCCATACAGGCTGACGGCATGGGTAGTATCGGCGATCCTGAGTTGTCTCACGTTGCTTAGAGCCTTGGCTGCATCTGAGGACGGTGTGCTGATCGTGACTATATTTTGCACGGCATCTAAGCGAACCTTGAGGTTAGCCTGGCGCCAGGTGAAGTTTATCGTGTTCAACAGAGCCAGGGAAATTTCGGCCATTTCTACGTTCGCGAGCTTGAGGCCGCCTTGTGGGCGCAAGACCAATTTAAAGTCATCTTGGGGCAGGGGTCTGGGCCTGGGGGTGGCCTTGCGTATGAGCGGCGAAGACGGAGTTGAGGACGCGGCGGTCAGGCCTACCTCATTGTTTGTCTTGCGCAGTCGTCTCCGCTGGGCCTTGGTGACGACGTTGATCCAGTCTGAATTGTTACCGGAGTAGACTTCTGCATTGTCACCTTCGCTGGAGTCGTGCAGCATCGTGTTTTCGTCCGCTTCGCTTGAGTTGGAACTAGGGGACTCCGCGGCGCGGCCCCCGTCGCCAGGCGAGCCCTGCATGGAACACAATCGGGCGAGGCCTAACCGCTGGGATTAGGGCTAGCGTGCTCGTCCAGGAAAGAGTCGGGAATTCGTCGAGAGTGCACCAGCTGGTCACAAACAAGCGTCCATAGGTGCACTACGGCGAGATGAGTCCGCTGGCAGCGTCGAAGATTGGCGGGGAACCGATTTGCGCACAACTGAATGAAAAACTGCACAGCCCATGTGAAGCGTGTTCGCTCGATGCGGCTGCGCACGTGGCCTCCGGTATCAGCGACAAGTGTTTTGTTGTAGTTTACCGCCCTTATCCGAGTTTTCAAGACGATAGTCTTTCTTGGGCCACTTAAACCCAGAAATTTCGGTCTGTCTGTATGTCTGTCTGTCTGTCCGTCTGTCTGTCTGTGATTCGATTCAGCCACCCGGCCAAAACAAAACAATGCCTGCGCAATAGTCTTATATAGTCACAGCTAAATCTACCCGTTTATGTCCGGTGTAATGTTCATACTTGTCAACATCGTAGAAGAAGAACGAGACATTACGCAAATATGAGACAACAAATCAATACAGAAGTGATATTTGCAGTGTTCCTTTATGAAAAATCAAACATTCTTGACTTTTGCGAAATTAAATACTTCATCAACTGCAGAAAAAGAATTCACTCCGTCGTCGCCTGCTGTCGCCCACGCCACTATAGCTTCTGGCGCCATTTTAAGAAATCAACCGGCAACAGTTACGCAAGGTTCCACTAGATAGGTTCCACGTTCTGCTTTCAACGCATGTGGAGTAGGGAAACGCGGTTCTATAAACGTTGAAGTAGGGTGCCTCGATTAACGCGCGTCTTCGCCGTACGGCAGCGTTCGCATCGAGACACCCGGTTTGGAGGAGAGGAACACGGGAAGTTTAAAATGATTTAAGCGAACCTTTGGCGTCTTTACCTTGGGAGGAGCGCGACGCAAGAGGAACAACATGAGAGGTGAGCGGGAAAGCGAAGGGAGGCATTTACTTCGCAAAAGCCGATAACGACTGTCGTATTTTGACGGCATTTGCAACGAAAGGAGCAGATACACGGCCAATTTTTTTCATGGGGTAACAACGGGCTCTGGCGGAAGAGCCACAATCGGTAACTGCCGCTTGAAAACACCCCTACAGACCGAAGAAAGATCTTAACTACAAGTATTTGTTCGTTGACAGAGCAGAACGACCTCCCCACGTCTTCGCAGCACCGAAGAATTCCATAGACAGTGCAGGGAAGTGCCATAATTCCCTACAAATTACTCAGCCATTCTGTTGATTGATTGTGGGGTTTAACGCGCCGACGCAACGCAGGCGATGAGGCGCGCCGTAGTGGAGGGCTCCGGATTAATTTTGACCACCTGGGGATCTTTATCGTGCGCCGAAATCTCGCACACACGGGCGTTTTTGCTTTTCGCCTCCATCAGAAAAGCGGCCGCCGCGGCCGGGAATCGAACCCGCGACCTCGTGCTCAGCAGCGCAACGCCTTAGCCACTGAGCCACCGCGGCGGGTTCAGCCATTCTGTTCTGCGCAAGCATATGACTAGGGAAGCTGCTAGAATAACATAATTCAGGAACTGTGCCCTGTACCCCGAATATTATTATTAGACAGCACGCAACATTCTCTGCAAATAATTCCCTTATTGCTAGGTTTCCAAATGCTCTTGAAGGTTACCCAGCACGGCAAATGACGGCTGTCAGTATCTTCAATCCAGGTGACCGAAGTGCACCCCCGAAAAGACCGGTTTACTTACGCTTAGCAAGAGAGCCACCCGCAAAACCGCTCGCGGAATACCAGAACCAGAGGTGTACAACAACAATCACCCTGTCCCGAAAGCCCACCACCTTCTGATGTTTACCTCATACAACCTAAATACTCGTGCGGCTTAAAAGCCTTACTCCACTTACTGCGCACACTCAACCAACTCGTGCACATCAACCGCCGCGTCTCCAGTCATCGCTTCGGACTTCACAAACACGACACTCTACGCATCATCCAAGCCGCTCTCATCAGCGGGATGGCGTATGGCTCGTTAACCTTCGTTCCATTCCTCTAACGTCGTACGAGGGCAAACTTCTCGAACAAGTCGTTCACAATCATCTAGCCCATTATATAAAGGACAACAAGTACTTTACAACCACCATGTACGGATTTCGGCCCCACTTCTCTCTGAAGACATCCTGCTACAGCTTAAGAAGACACAGTATAGAAACTATCCAACAAACACCAATATTCTATTGTTAAGCTCGATATAAAAAGCGGCATTCGGCAATGTCACACCAAGCCATCCTACACGGACTCGCTACTATCAATTGCGGCAACGGACCTTACGACTACGTTGCGACATTTTAGGGGCGAAGCCCCTTGGGGGTTGGGGCTGTTGGCGTCTCCTGTCGTCGTCGTCGTCGTTATCGTCGTCTTATGTAGTCACGGTGCGGAAATACCAGGAAACGCGTTTACGCCTCCCGCTAGAACATAACGCCCGCTAAAAAACACCGGCACACTCGTTTACGCCTCGCGCTGAAGCGCTTCGTAACGCGTACTAAAAAAATTGGTTTCAATCCACGCTCTGAGGTGGGCGGAAAGCAAAGGTTTAAACGACACCCACAACAATTGCCCATGTGACGTAACTTGAATTCACACACGTTGCTCTACAAAGAGCGAAACCAGAGACTCGGCCAACCGTTAACAGGAATTCGCGGGGGCGGCATCCGAACGCAGCAGCGTCGGCCCCGGCCGGGCTAGAGCGGCGTACGCCGTCGCTGTAGCCCAGCCGTGGGTCGGCAGAAAGGAAACGGAGAGGAGCGTCTTTCGAAGGGTGAGACAGTGGAACCTAGCCATCCTGACGTGCTAGCTCGGGGCGACACCACCGCGCGACACAAGCGCAGACACCGGCAGGATTCGGCATGTGAGGTTAGTGATTCCCATTTATACCGATTTAAACTTGTTAGTTTAGCAAGTTTGAGCATTACGAGAAAGCTGAGGACATTCTTATAATCGCTATTTATCAGAACCAGTTGCTCCTTACACCTTTTGAAATACGCCTTTTGCAAACGTCTCACCCCGACAAGATCACAAGATTCGAATACCATCAGACATCGGACAACATGCACGCGTAGTAGCCCTACGCCGAAATACGCACCCGGTTTTCAACAAACAACGGCATACGACACGACCTCGCTTATTCATAACAGCCATCACCACTTACCATGCACTCGATACACAGATGCATCGTCCTACCCCCATCAGAAAGCACATGCAGCACACGCAAAGCCCAGAACTGGCAGCAGCGACCATTCTCACTTCTTCCATTAACACTGCCGAGGAAGTTGCCATCGCTCCTGCTGCCACAACAGAAGAGGAATTCCTTACTATTAACACCAATTCTAAGACCTCCTGCAGAAACTGTCTAATGAGCCGCATCTCTCAACCCGCACTGTACCTTCTTCGACAAGGAAAACGATTACCAGAACTTAATATCATCTGGTCCCGGCCAGCCGTCCCTCGAAGGGAACCAGGCAGCGCACGCCGCTGACCGTGCCCATACCCACCGGGCCGTTACCCCAGATGGAGAAAACAATGACCGTTCTACCTCTAAGCCAGCTCATTCCACCCATACAACGAAATCTTAGCCCGCTAGAAAACGACCGCTGTCACTTCTCACTACTTGATTTACACCTAATACGCAACCAAGAAACCGCTTTCCGACACCTACAAACCAGTTAATATGCCCATGACGCCCTACTAAACGCTATGTACCCCACAATACCCCGCCACCTGTAACTTCTGCACTGTTGCCGACACCCTGTACCACGTGGTACTGGAGTACCAATGGACTCCTACTTTAACCTCGAACCTCAACCCTACCTGTGAACACCGGGTCGAGCAGCTGACCAGCTCCGAGCTCTCGGGCCAGCGCCGATTGGTGGAACGGGCCCGGACGGGCAGCCAGCACCAAGGCACCCAGCCAAGAATTCCTCCGACTGGGTGGAGGCCCTACGAACATCCTTCATCTCACCAGTATAATAAATGTTTGCCTCTTTCCCGTCCAACCGGTTACAGTCCTGCGCAACTTTTGATCAGCCGTCGTTTGCGGTGAAGGGTACTATGCGCGCCGGATATGCTAAGCCACGCCATGTAGGCTAATGTTAGAAAAAAGCACAATGAAAGATATAGGCACAACGAAAAGCTGCACTTTGACAAGCGTCATGCTGCCAGAACTCTTGAAAGGTTATCCACTGGCAACGAGGAGTGGCTTCAGGGCCGAGGTGCCACAGGCACAGTCATGGGTCCTTTAGAAACAACAAGTTCTTTCTGGGTCAGGACGAAGGACGCAGTTCTGCTTAGAACTCCACGCCATCTGTTCCTACCCCCTGATACTCACGAAACTGCCGCACCAACGGACCAGGGAGACGACCAGCCTTCAGACGCAACAGAAAGGGTTAACAGTGAACCAGCAAGCTCGTCGGCCTAACCCAGCCTGGTGCAAAAGCCAACTAACGTTCGACATCAGAGCGCCGAATGAACTGATGCTACTATCCCTATCCCAGAGAGAAGGACGAGATGCGGCCGAGTTGTTCAGCCACATGAAAGGCTCGGCTTCAACGATTGAAATTTAATTGTGTGGACGATGGTGCTTCCAAACCAGGGAGATGTGACGTCATCGTGATGTGCGGGGCCCTGGTGTGTTTGGCCATTTCATTGGGCCAGGGCAGTCCTGTGACCGTTCAGATTGTGAATATTTTGTGGCCGAACAATAAACAAGGCTATTTCTTGGTCGTCACACGAGAGTTCTCTTACAAACATAAGGAAAGAGCTAGAACTCAGAGAGTTACAAAGCGCGAAAAAAGGAATTGACGGATGGAACATGCTCGAGGGCGTTTTATTTAAACAAACGAATAATTATTGTTCTGGAGGAAAACTGAAGTAGCAAATGCGAGAAAATTAGGAGCCCTTCCACTCTGTGAAGGCGGGGACCAGCAAAGGTTCCTAATACACGATGTAGTGGTCATACCTTATTTAAGCGAAAAGTATGTTGGACAGCGGCCATCTCTTATGAAGAGTTTTGCATTACAGACATGATGCATACCTGCAACCGAAGCCATAAATTTTGCCGTAGCTTGAACGCGGCTAAGCGAAGTTCGAAGAGAGAAAAGCTCGGTTTCTGGGGTACAGCGCGCAGTGAACACTCACAATTGCGCGGTAAAACTTAACACAGACGGTGCTCGGCGCAAAGCCGCTGCAGAGACGAACGCGCAGTGAACATTGATGAAGCCACCGCCTTCTATGACCCAATTCTCTAAAACGAGAGGCCGTCGTTTTGAAACGACGCGGTAGCGCTATGGAAATGTATGCTTTCTCGGGTAGGGGCGCCACTTTGAGGGCCGGAGGAAGAGCAAAAAACCCTGAGGGCAGCTTTGTAACAAGTGCGGAAGCCGACCTGCGGCACTGTAAAAGCGGCACGCAGTATTGCGTGTCACCTCAGGGGTTTTTTCTGTCTCCGGCCCTAACAGCTGCGCCCCTACCCGAGAACACATGCATTTGCATAGCGCCGCCGCGTCGTTTCAAAACAACAGCCTCTCGTTTTAGAGCATTGGGCCCTGATATTATTTTGTAATGACACGCGCTCTTGCACTTTCCCCCTTCCCTCTTAACGCACCCTTACCCTCGGAACAAACTAGAAATTAGACGCTTCCACTGCCGGAGCGTACAAAGCGCTGTCTTGACCTGGCGCCTTCGTCGGCGTCGCCAAGTAGCGCATGGCGCTTTCTGGCGCTTGCTTGAAGGTCAGAGGGGAGCTACCCGGTGTTTTGTTGTTTTTACCTAGATTAATAATCTTCGCTTAAAAATTGAGCGGAAAAAAGAACCGAAGAAAGTGAACACACAAAATGCAATGGAGGAAGAAAAAATATGGGCACCAGGACTCCTGAAGGCGAAAATGGATAGTCGCCCTGTAAGTCACATACCTTAGTATAATTTTTCCGGTCGCTTTGAAGTAGCGTCCTTGGTCCAAATCGGCGCGTCTGGTTGTGGAATGATCTGTGCAAGGAATCAGTGTCATTTCTGATCACCGTGACATTAAACCGAGGGGCGAACAGGCGCTTTATACTGGTCGAGGCCACCTTGGCGATGAAGCAGAAGGCCAGGGAATGGGAGTCATCGACGAAAAGCGGGCATGTTTCAGGATGGCACTGACGATGGCCGCGTCTCTTAGACGGCACGCTCATACCCCAGCCAGGAGTTGGGTGGTGCAGGTGCTTGGACCCTTGGTATCGCTCGCACGCCCTCTTAATTTGTTTCCTCCTCGCTGCATTGTCGTCATGTAAGGGAGGTACTTTTGTTTGCCCTAAGGGAAGAGACCACAAGAAATGGTGGGGATGTATAAAGTGCTCATGTCACTCGCTGGAAGACACAAAAGCACTTAAGAGCCGCAGTAACCACATTTACCTTCCGAATGCCATGTTCAGCTTAAGGAATTTGGTGTGCCACAATTCTTTCATTAACAAATTCTTTGTTTTTCTAGCTTCCTAGAAAGAATAAATATCGAAGATAGAGGGAAAAGGGGTGTTTAACGGGTTCTGCTAGTTAAAGACGCTATTCACTTACGGATAACTGAAAAGTTACGCCACGTAAATGTCAAACTGACATATCGCCGCCTCCATTACTCATTGAGTTAGCCCGCAAGTACAAAATTCACTTACGCTCTTAAATTCAAATTCAAATTCAAATTCAAATTCATTTTATTTTGTACGGAAACATACAAGCAAATTATTATACAGGCGAGGGTCCCAGAGTCTGACGACTGTAACGGAACCCTCGATGAGAAATGCACAACGCAAATATATAAGGCAGCAAAACAAAACAAATATACCTGACCATACCTAGTCAAGAAAAAGAAACCCAAATATCAAGAGACACAACTTTGAGAATCAGCAAACACTGAATTAAACAAAGAGACAAATAAACAACAGGAAACGAACATGAACTACAACATTACAAAATAAAGGCATACAAGAACAAACACTTGCAGACAACCATGAAATATAGATAGATTTCCTATGTTAATGACAACAAAAAATCTTTGAGGCGTTTTTTAAAGATGGTTATGGATGATGAAGACTTTATGTTGAGAGGGAGGCCATTCCACAATGAAATTGCTGCAAAGCAAGACGTTTTCTTGCCGTAATTAGTAGGCACAGTAGGTAATAAAAAGTTGTTATTGGCTGCAAACCTGGGGAAATTTCTTGTCCTTAAGTGAACAAGATCGATGGCATCGTATGAAACGTAACAGTGATGTAATTTGTAAGAAAATATGCCTAAGTTATAGTTACATAATTGATTCACTGGTAATACATTGTTCTCGCGCAAAAGAGGTGGAGCTGAAGAACGCTCTGAATCACATGTAATAATGCGAATGGATTGATTCTGGATGTGTTGGACTGAATAGATATGGGAAGAATATGCATTACCCCAAGAAGCAATGCCATAATTAATATGACTATGAATGAAAGCGAAATACAATGATAGCAGTGCATGATGAGAATAAAAAGGCTGTATACCTTCAATAATTCCCGGATGCCAAATGCAGTTTTCTGCTTGAGTTGTGCAAAATGAAAACAAAACGTAAGGCTAGGGTCGAGTTCGATGCCGAGAAATGATGAATGTTCGGACGGAAAAATAGTGTGAGATCCGAGGATAACGGCGGGGAGGAGGCTGGTCTGCCTCTTGGAAGTACTGAAAATCATGAATTTAGTTTTTTGTGGGTTAATAACTAAGTAGTTGTTGCTACACCAGTTAACGACTTTATTGAGCACAGTATTCAAATTGGAGGTGAGAGAAGTTATAGATTTATCGCATAAGGATATTGTGGTATTATCGGCATATAGGACACAATGAAAGGAATGAAGTACATTTGGAAGGTCATTAATATACAAAATAAAGAGCAGCGGACCCAAAATGGAACCCTGGGGTACACCTTGGTTAAATGTTTTGGTTTCAGAGAAGGTGTCAGCCACATATACTGTGTACTGCCTGTTGAGCAAATAACTTTTTAATAATGTTAGAGGTGGCCCTGTTACCCCATATGCTTCTAATTTCTGGAACAAAACAGCGTGGTTAATCGTATCAAATGCTTTACTGAAATCTAAAAAAACTGAACCCACAAAATTTCCGGTGTCGATTGATTTTTTTATATAGTCTGTTAAGGAAAGTAAGGCTAGGTTAGTAGAACGCCCCAATCGGAAACCAAACTGGCAATCACTCAGAAGATTGAATTTACATAAATAGCTGTTAAGGCGCTTAACAAAGAACTGCTCAATTAATTTACTAATGGTGGGAAGAATGGAGATTGGGCGATAATTAGAAATTAACAGCCGGTCGCCTTTTTTAAAGACGGGTATGACCTTTGCTTTTTTTAGGGAGGAAGGAAAAACGCTGGTTTTGAAGATAAGGTTGATTATGTTACTGAGCGTGTCGGAAACGAGATGAGCAACCAATTTTAAATGACGTATAGAAATCCTGTCCAGGCCAGCACTTGTATTTTTTAGAGAAGAAAGCGTGGCACAAACTTCGTTTGCGGTAACAGGTGAATGAAAGAATGACTGGCTAGCACGCTGGATGGGATGTTATGACGCACATTTATATTCTGACGGGCGTGCGTGCAACAAGAGGAAAAGTATTCACTGAAAGCATTGGCAATGTGAATGGGTTGATGCAAGGTTATGCCATTATGGATAATTTTACATGTAGCAGTGCTAGTTGTGGATGTGTTAAGAAAGTTGTTCAGTAGATACCACTGTTTTTTAGGATTGTTTTTATGTTTAGTGAATTCGGATTCATAGTAACGCTTTTTTGCCTGTTTTAATAGAATGTTTAGAAGAGAACAGTACTTTTTATAACGTAGCGCAAGCTTAGAATTGAAGGGTTGCCTTTTTGTTTTTCGGTAAAGGTTATCTTTTTTTTCTGATGCTTTCTAAAAGCCCACTAGTCATCCAAGGGTTATCCGGGTGTTTATATTTCCTTTTACATTTGACCGTGGTTGTGCTTAAAGATACCGCCCTTAAAAATAACAAAGAAAACTGCTGCAGAGCTTCCTCAGCCTCACACAAAGAATCAACTGCTGACCAGTCAGTTTCTGTGATGGCTTCAACAAACTTGCCAGAATCGAATAGGGATGTGTAGTACATAGTGTTTCTACATGGCACTTCAGTGTCAAAGGTAAGAAAAATAGGAAAATGATCAGTTACGTCAACGTCCACCACGGCGGACAGGGGAGGCGGCGTTATATTACATAATGCGTGATCTATGAGTGTGCGCGATCCCTGTGACGTGCATCTAGTGGGGGCATTAATCAAGGATTCAAGACCAAACCCTGAAAAGCAATCAGTGTAAGCAGTGTACAAGTTGGAATCAGTATCGAACAAGTTAATATTGATGTCGCCTACTAAAAGGATGTCCTTATTTTCAATAGTTAATTTGTTGAGGATAACATCAAGGCCAAGCAGAAAATCGGGGAGGGAAGATGAAACGAACGATAGATGCAACCAAGAATGAAGCTTTTATTGTTATGTGATAAGAAGGAACGGTCCCCTTCAACCCAGACTGATTCGCAGAGGCTGACATTTAGCGAAATATCATGTCTGCGCATGTACGAGACGTCACGCGAGATAAAAACTGCAGTTCCCCCGTGGCTGTCTGTTGAACGATGGCAGTACTCGGTTTGGTATGAGGGAAAAGCGTGCAGGTTACCATCAGAATCTGAAAGCCACGTTTCAGAAATGCAAATAAATGTGAAGTTGTGATTAAGTGAGGTAATAAAGCTATTGATTGTGTCAAAAGTTTTCCGAAGTCTTCGGGCATTAAAGTGGATCAGTGACCGATTGTGGTTAGAAAGGCGGAATTACGCTTCATTTGGGGACAGCAAGGACATTGGTTACGAAGCGAGTAGGCATAGATAAGAAGCAATGGGATTAGGCATGGATTACGTGAACACGCGCAGGTCGCTCTCTGTGGCTATGCGATAGACCTTGCTTTCTTCCGTTTTACGGGCCTTGATACGGCAGTTATCCGTCCACAAGAATTGCCAGCCAAATTCCTTCTTTAGTTCCAGGGCTTTAGAGAAAAGTTTCTTGTTTTCGAAAGTGAGGTGCTCGTTGACAAAACAGGGGTCTGGGTAACACCAGAGAAGCCGATGTTGCTCGTGTCGATTCTAGCTTTCCGCGCCTTTCGGACAAAGTCGTTTTTCTTTTCAAGCGAAGCGAACCGTGCGATGATGTTCTTTTCATTCTTGTTTTTCGACATAGTTGGGACGCGGTGGATAACATCGATTTCGCAAGGTTCGACAGGGCACTCAATAGCGTCGCACACACTCTGCAAAATGGCAACGCAGTCTTCGCCTTCGGTTGCAGGAATTTCCTTAATCTCGATGCTGTTGAGTCTCGAGTATTGCTCGAGCTCAGCCACCCTTCTTTCCAGAGCTGCGTTCTGTGCCACAAGCTGTCTGTTCGACGCCATTAGTTCTTCCTGCTTCGCCTTCATCTCGTCATATTCCTTGCTTACGAAATACACACTTTCTGCAAATTTCACTTGTTCCGCAAGGCCTAGCGTTTCCAACTTAGCCTTAACCTTCAAGGTAAGCTCCTCGACCAGACCCTCAAGTTGCTGATCGAGTAGGGACTCAAGATCGGCGATTTTCCTAGCGAGTTGCGCGGTTGTAGGCATGGCTGGGACCACCGAGCACATAGAAAACAAAATGACGCTGGGCAGCAGTTGCGGCAAAACTAATACCAGAGAACATATGTAGCCAGAGACCAACCTGCGTGTAGAGCAGAGAGGGCTCAGGAAATGGCCCTTGTTGCCGCAACTGCTGCTGCCAAGTGAAGCTGCCCGTGCCTTGCGAGTTCCTTTTGAGCACCCTTGGGGATGGCGACGAGTCGACGGCGCAGACGCAGCAGGCTGCAGACGGCGCATGCGCAGCAGGGATTCTTGGGGGCCAACGCTTGGCGCACGCACGCAAAGATGCGGCGCAGGCGCGCGTGGATTTAACCACGGTGGCGATTGATAACTCCGGAACTCGGGGGTGTTAAACCGGCGACCGAACTGACTGCGTGTAGAGCAGAGAGCGCTTAGGATATGGTCCTTGTTGCCGCAACTGCTGCTGCCAAGTGAATGGATTAACCTCCAGAGATTATGGCAAACAACTGAGGCCATCAGCGGGTTACAGATATTTTCGTTGAGTTTTATTTTTCAAACTTTCTGGAGGTTTTATGAGCCCAACAACTCGTGGACTGTGAAGCAAGCGGTAGCGGAGGGCTCAGGATTAAATTGGACCCCGTGGAGATCCTTACCGTGCGTGTAAATCTCAACAGACGGGCGTAATCGCTTTTCGCCTCAATCTGACAAGCGGCCGCAGCGGCCGAAAATCCAACGAGCGTCCTCGGTGTCAGCCTTTGCTGGTGTTGAAACTAGTTTGGTTTGTATTGTGCAAGGCGGAAGATCATTCATTCTAGTTACGACCAAATCCCTTCAATTAAATGAGCACCGTTTGTGCAGCGAGGGCCAACGATCATCGTGCCCCTCTGTGCAGTCGCAACATCCCAGAGCACTTCACTTTAGTTTGCTCGCGAAACGAAAATACAGCACAGCAATGTCTGCGGGGAGCCTTATTTGGAATTGTATGCGACTTTTCCGAATGATCATCATTGCGCAAAATCTTCAAGCAAACTGCTTTGCGCAGAGAAATCTTGCAGCCCTTGTTTTTAGAATGCACGGAATTTGTATCATGGCGACCGTGCTTTACCTCACAAGTTTAAAAACAGAGGCGTGCCATGACACTAGTCCAGCCGTGAAAGCTTCGCGTCTAGAGGGTGCTCTATGTTACTCCCTTATTAAGGGAAGTTACGCATAGGGATATTACTGCTAAACGTACTTCTCCAGCGTGTGGTTGCATTATTTCCTACCGCATACCATTTCTTCCAATAGATTGTACGTTTTGTTTCGCTTCTCGTGCCACTTTTGCAACAAGGAAATTACCGTATTCCGATCATATTTTACTATGGTACTGTTCAAATGCTCTTTTCCCGCATCAAACAGAGGGCGCAGCATGGCGTTTCCATGCGTATTGGCAACTGCATTTTACGTAAATGCTGGCCCCCGGAAAATCCAGAATAAAGGCGTGCTTCCCCGTCGCGAGACAAGTACCTTACTTACCTGCCAGGGTTCGGTTTGTGCTCAAGTAGGGACATGAAAAGGGGTATCCATCGCGCCAGAATATCGTTTCAGGCAGAAAAAACAAGTACACGCCACAGACGACTCCGGCAACGCAGCACGCACTCACGTACCAGGCAAACTTGCGCACTGAAAAGCCCTCTGATATTAAGTACTTCATCGAGAACATGCCGTCGCACTATGCGCAACTGAGGTGAAAATCGTGCTAGTGACATTTAGTGCTTGAAACATAAACACGTAGAATATGCAGATCCGGGCGTGGGCCTTCCTTCGTGCAGACAGATGTTTCAGAAGATGTTTCAGAACAGAATTATTTTCTGTTGCTTCTTTTTGTTGAACCGACGTCTGGAAGATGGCATTCTGTTTCTGACAAAGTTGAAAAAAAAAAATCGCGCGACAATTTTTTATTTGTTCTCTTGTGATTTAGCTCCAGTGACTGATCTTTCAGGTGGTTTCTAACACCAGCTGTCGCATTGTAAAAGCGTCTGAGCAAGCCCCTCGGAAAGATCCAGGCTTTCAAGCTAAAAATTAGGTTCGCGTAAAAGATATTGGGTTTTAGTGTTGCTCTTGTTGTTAACAGCTCGCTTAATGTCATTAGCCTTTGAACATCTGCGTACAGAATGGAGTGTCAGCAAACAAGCTATCCCAATGTTGCATGCATTGTAGTCTTGTATACATCGACCCAACGAGGGAGACTTGAATCGACATAAACAGGTTTCTTGGACCCAACTCAATTATGTATAACCGGCCGGGTTTGGACGAAAAGCCGTCGATAGTCCAATTAGAAAACCTGTTTTCACCTTTTCTGATCGTCTAGCTGCTACCCCATTCGGCGTCTTTTTGCCGTGAAAAGAACGTGAATCCACATCGTCCGTTTTGCTCTCCACATCGTCCGTTTCGGCCTCCATTTTCCAAAAGGCGAAAATCGTTTTTATTTATGTTCGGAATAAATCGGAAAGTACCGTCGTTGTTCTCGGCGCCAAACAAAATAGACTACAGAATGCGACCTTATTATGAAATTTGAGCGCGAACCGAGCAGCGGTTTACTCAGAAAAAAAGTTTTGATGTTGTCCAATCATCGTCGTAACACCCTGTACAAGACCGTAGAGCAAGCAGGCACCTGACATTTTCGTCGGAGTTGTACCATGTCTATGTTTCCTTCTGTTTGAAGTGGTTTCTCTCCTGAAGTAAATTTCCGTAACTTGGAATATCAAGTGGGGAAATAAAAAGAACAAACAAAAACACCTAAATGTAAACAACTAGGCAAGTTTACTATCATAAATACAGACCGGAACTTTAGGCACGAATAAAATCAAGGTTTTAGGCACCTATAATAGGCACTAACAGTACCACTTAGGCAAATATAGGCACCAAATACTGTCGTTAAGGTGCTTATAGGCACAAGTCGTGTTTACTTCGGCAGCGTATCTTATGACAAATTTTTGACTTGCGATAGAACAGCGCACAAGTATTGTGCTGCAGTAAAATAATCTTATTTTGTTCGTGAAAATAGGCCACACAAAAGTCGCTATTTTACCAGATTTTCTTCAAATGCAGGGTGATTCGACAACAAAAGAAAATCTTACAAGACATGACAAACCAGACCCATTTCAATGATTTGCTGCTTGAAGTTGTACCTATTTTCAGCCGATAATTATGGTCGAAAAAACAACGCTCAACTTCAACTGAAGTTAGGTAGCGTGCTTGCGCTTCGGGACGCTCCATGACCAGGGCCCGCTTGCTCGAAGCCAAATAAGACAGTCTTATTCGCAGGCTAATCTTATTGGCAGTCTTATTCGGGGTCTTATGTTCCCTAGGCTATAAGAGGCTTTCTGGAAACCTATAAGACAGCGAATAAGACTCTAAATAAAAACGCAATAAGACTGTGAATAAGCCTGCTCCGAGCAGTCTTATTCATAGTCTTATGCTGACGCGGTCGGTCATTTCACCATAAAGTTCGACCTCCATACCGTGAAAAACGAGTGCAGTAGCCGTAGAAGTGGCGAACGATACCGAGCGGTGGCTGTACGACCGTCTGCTTGGAACAAATAAATGCCTGTTCCGAGGAGATCGACGCCGTTGGAAAAGCCGTCGGGAGAGAGGGTGGAAAGGGACAGACAACGCCGGCGCCGGAAGCTACCTACTTTGATGTGGCACCGATGGCTGCAGCCAACCACCGTTTTCAACTTTCGCTGTGCGCTATCGGCGTGTGCTTGGTTATAATTAGGTGCAAAGAGATACACCGGGCGCTGCTAACCCTTCCGTGCGATCATGGATGTGATGTACGGGTAAGGGATCCTAGAGACCATTTTAGCTGCCTGAAATCTACACAAGCACCCGGGTCTTTACCAGGGATTTCTACCAAAGGTGAACTATAATCGCTCTTGCCCGCCTCAGTTACGCCAAACGACAGCGGCAGTTGATTTCAGCCTCCATGTTCTCAAGGTGGCGTGTGGACGCAAGGCAGTGCTTCGAACCTTTACGTTTCGATTAAATAGGTTCTACATCGCAGACAGCCAGGGAAATTGTACCTGGTTAATATGAGAATACGCCTTGGAACAAAGCTACGGGAACTCGTCACTCATGCTTTTGGCTACTGTCGGTTGTCATGATAAGGTCGTCAATCCCCGCTTGGCTGTTGTCGGGGTTTATTGCAGAAACGAGCTCGGCAACGTCGAAGGGAGATTAGTCAGGGCAAATTTACAGACATGTTTTACCCCCCTTTAAATTGCCACTACGATTTTTGCAAATTTTTGCGTCAAATTTGCACCCGCTGTTCTCCCAACGTAGTTACAATGTAGATGGTGTCCGACAGGTTCTTAATTACACCCGCAGAGCCCTCCATTGTACCTGCACGTTGTTTTGCCCTCATAACCTAAGAACTTCTAAATAATCAGCATAGTCCTCTTTTCCTCTGCCGAGTAATTCGCCCACCTACGTGGTGAATTTTCTGTCTGGCCCTTGTGATCACTTCTAGAGTGTCCCGAAGCATTTCCTTGGGGGTCATAAACGTTACGCGATGTTTTGGCATACTCGCGTTACCTTGTTCTTCATCGGCGCACTTTAAAGGTACCCAGGTCGTAAAAATTAGTTCGAATAACCCTCGACTACATGGAAAGGTCAAATCTGCGGCTGCTGTTTTCTTAAGTACGCTGGCTCGAATTCACTCGGTCTTATATTTACCAGGACTCAAGCTCACGCTCACGCATTTTCACGTGGTCTCACAACCAGCTCCCTTAAGCCTCACGTGGGCTAACTGGAAATCAGGGTTACTCGGGGCTAAGTCTCATATTCCATATCGGGTTCAGGGTCACTCGGACTCAAACTCACACGTGAGCTTGATTCAGAATTTAAACCCATGACGGATCTTGCCTATTACTAAAACAAAGGCATTAAAGAAGCCATGAAGACAAAACACAAGTTTGTGTTATTCGAAACATTTTGTGTTTTATAGTGCCCCCAGCGCTTGTCCGAATGCAAACGACGCTTTATTCACTCAGAAATAATTTATTTAAGTTTAATTTTGGTTTTCCCGCTAAATCGTACGTTTCGTGGTCTGCAATGACATCACAGGGCCTTGTTTACCGTTGGTGAACCTAGATGGCGCCACCACACCTCGGCAAGCCGTTTTCCGCCTTTCGTTTGTTTGTGAACGTATTTGTACCTGGCTTGTTTTGTTCATGGAGACAATCGTTTCGTGAAACATGGTGCTCGCTCGACAAATACGGTCGCGTAGGACATCGTCGCTTGCGTCAATCGGCCAGTGTAGTCTGAAACAACTCCAAAGCCCCGCAGTCCTGTGCAGCTAAACCAAGCATAGTGCGCGCAGTACCAACAACAGTATACGCATCTGTACTTCTATGTTTACGTGTGCTTTCATAACTTCCACTGTTTGTCCCACCATTCTTAGAGCTTTCAGAAGAATGTGCTCTAAATTTAGGCACAAATTGCTAGTTCGGCAAGCTGATAAGCTCTGCCTAATTTGCGTTTGCTTTTGCTGCCTGCCGCCAATCGCAGAGCTGTCTGGTATGACATCATAGGTTATGTTGCGGGAATTGAGCTAGTGGGTCGCATGGCCATTCCCTTTTTTCATAATTATGTAGCTTATTTGAGCGAAGTTTACGTTAAAAGTGGTGTCAGTATAATTCTAACAAGGTAATCTTTTGAATGAAACAAACTTGCTTTTTTTCTTCATGGCTCCTTTAATGCGTCAAAAGGCTATCAATCACACACAAAAAAAAAACCCGTAAGGTTTCTCTTTTCTAGAATGTAAAAAACATAGTCTCTGAAGTCGTAGCCGAACAGTTCAAAGTCGTAAAAATACTCATCACTTGGTCAAACGACAGCTGCGCAAAGTAGGCCTTCGAGTCCATCGTGACGACACCGCGGACAGTGTGACGCGCGTTGTCCTGGGCCAGCGAGGAGTCGCTGCTGTCGTCGCCGGCAAGAGAAAGGAACGTCGGAGAGTCTCTGCTCGCCGTCTCCAGCTTAGCGACAAAGGCGTACTGCAACAGACAGGGCTGGCACTGAGCATAATACGGAGACCAGTGTTAGTCCCATTGATCCACCGGCTTCGCTACTATAAACTCCACGAACTCCGGGAAAGCTGGGTTGTGGTTCTCGGCCTTGATGCCCGGAATTTTGTCCCAGTAGCTCTTGTAGGCCCATTTCATCTCAGACCGACCCCTCAGCGCTTGTCGATGTAGGTGGACACGAGCCGCTCGAACGGATGCCTCACGAACGTTGCCTGCGTTAGTTGTGGTAGGGGGGGCGGGGGGGGGGGGGGTAGAGATGCACAAAAAGGGACTTTATCAGAAAGTGAAAGGAATTGAGACAATAAAAATTTAGAACAACGTGTGGCTTTTTCTGTAAGCGCAAAAATATACTTGTTGAAGGAACAGTAAACACGAAATTTAAGTTTGCTTCATCTGAGGATAACAATAATAGCATTTGAAAGCAAAATTAAGCCAATGCAGTTGCCATAATAAGGAAAGCAGATTAAAATGATCAAATGCTCTTGAGTGCCGTGCGACTTAATGTCCCTTCTTGTGACATCCCAGCAACTATACTTACTGTGGTTGGCAGGCACAGACAGCAGTTACCTCCCATAAATGCGATCTTACAATTGTAGTGGGGCATATGCCTCTGTTTAAACCCACGTGTTTATTTATTTATTTATTTATTTATTTATTTATTTATTTATTTATTTATTTATTTATTTATTTATTTATTTATTTATTTATTTATTTATTTATTTATTTATTTATTTATTTATTTATTTATTTATTTATTTATTTATTTATTTATTTATTTATTTATCCACAGTTCCTTACAGGCTCTTATAGGAGCATTGAGTAAGGGGGGTATATACAAAACTATTTACAAGAGAATTTGAATACAATGAAAGGTTAAAGACGGTGTTGTACCGAAAGGCAACAGGACATAAATCGCTATGTGCATTAATGCAGCGGATGCATGCATATCAACGCGGGGTAATACACAAAAAAGGAAAACGATGATTTCTACAATTTGATTACAAAATGGAGCTCAAACAGAAAATCGAACAGCTTTTTTTCGCAAGTAAACAGCAAACACAACAAAAAACAAATAAGCCACAAAATGTGACAAGCTTGCAAAAGTTGTTTTGTGCGTCATTAATATGAAAAAGGTCGACACACACGTTCCCGAAATCTTTCATTGTCAGCTATGCAAGCAATGGTGTCTTGTAGATCATTCCACATGGAAATGGCCAGAGGGAGTGCTGATGAATTAAATGCGCGTGTGTTGTCATAAATGCGGGAAAAACAACACTGATTATGAAGTCGTCTCGACATGCGCACTGGTGTTACTAGTGGTAATGATGGCAACCCACTATTATGAACATATTTATGAAATAGGCAGAGGTGAGCAATGGGCCGCCGTTTTTTCCAGAGGCCCAAGAGAATAATCCAGTTTTATTTTTGTTGAACTTGAATAACGATAAAAAGTGCCTGAATTTAAACAAGCTGTTCTGTTTTGCACAGACTCTAACATAATGCTTAGATAGTTTCGAAATGAGCTCCAAAATGGGGAGGCAAACTCAACCTGTGGGCGCACAAAAGTTAAACAGGCTAATTTGCGAACGTCAGAGGGAGCTTTTCGCAAAGTTCTACGGAAACATCCTAAAGTTTGAGATGCTTTCGCCCTGTTGGCTGTGATATGGAAAGACCAGGATAGATCGGGTGGTAGATATACGCCAAGGTATTTGTGCGATGATGGTCGCAAAACCTGTTGATTGTTTAGGAAGTAGGAAAAAGTTATAATTTGTTTTTTTTTTGCGGCTAAAAGACATTATTTTGCACTTTTGATATATGAAGGGTCATTTGCCACATGTTACACCAATTGTAAATAAGGTTAAGACCATTTTGTAAGGTTATGTGATGATCAGAGCCGTTAATGGTGCTGTAAATGAATGATGTGCAGTCATCGGCAAGTAGACGAATGGAAGATAATATGCTGGTGGGCAAGTCATTAATATAAATATGAAACAATAACGGACCAAGGACACTGCCCTGCGGGACAAGGGACGTCACGTAGCAGCAGTGTTGTATGCTAACATTGAATTTTTACCGGGAGTGGTGCCCCAGTGCCAAAGCTCTGTGCTGCTGCGCCCCAGTCAGCAAGTTCGACTCCGGCAACGGCTACTGTTTTTTTATGGCGCAGACAAATACACTTCCGGTGTTTCAACATTTCTGTCACGTCATAGATCGCCGGGTGTGCTAAAGTAATCCCTAGCCCTGTCGCTCAGGCGGGCAAGATGACAGAGATTTAATGTATGCTAACATGGAATTAACACAATGACTACTATTTTTATTTACATTCACGCCTGAGTTTTGCCGAGTAGGGCGAAATTTCAGTTTGTTGACCCTTTCGGATCCAGTGTGTCGTTAAAGGGACACTAATGGGTAAAAAGTGGCTTGTATCGATAGATTCCGGCGCCGAGGTGCACCATTCTCGCGAATAGCAGTTGTTTAATAAGGCCGAAAACGGCAGAAACGTGAAAACATTGGAAGACGCCACGTACGATTTTGGGTACTAGGCTTTGTGGGGCCGCAAAAGTTGTGGACGGCGAGAGCTTATTGGAGAAACATGCATACATGGTTTCTGCAACAAACACTTCATAAGTAATCGATCACGTAAAGTCAACGTAAATCAAAGCTTTCCGTGAGCTCGTCGTACCTAAAAAAACATACAGCTTTTATACACTGCGTGGCAGACCCTTCCCTCACTATTCAGTCAGCCATCATGCTTTCAGTTTCGTTTTCGAAAAGCATTGGTGCACCATTAGCGAAGTCAATAACCTACTACAGTGATCGCCCGAGCTTATGAAAGCAATATACCCGGTAAGAAGCAGCTAAAGTCCATTCATTAGTAGCGGCGGCATGAGGAACATGATGCACTGCAGGTAGCTAAGCGAACCGCATGACCTTCCAAGCTCCCGTTCTCCGCGAGCAGATGTTGCTATCGGCAAAGCGTGTCCATAACGGATTCGAATATGATCACCCTTGAAATGAATTTACCGCGAACGACGATTAGCTGACCGATTCGCCCTTGTGCTTTTACATTCGCCTCGAGCCGCCGTTTTCCAGCACGGTGCGTCG
The DNA here is from genome assembly GCA_013339765.2 of Haemaphysalis longicornis. Classification (NCBI taxonomy): domain Eukaryota; kingdom Metazoa; phylum Arthropoda; class Arachnida; order Ixodida; family Ixodidae; genus Haemaphysalis; species Haemaphysalis longicornis. The sequence continues at coordinate 123,872,165 of CM023450.1, forward strand.
CTCTGCCCTTGTTAGGTTTGAGCGAGGAAGCGTGCGGGCAACGACGACTACTGGACACGGCTGCTGTGAAGAGAAAGTTTATTTCACGCTGGATACGCGCAACAGAATATAATATGAGACGGCTGTGATCGCCAGAGCAGGTGAGGTGAAGGCGCCCTCCTGAACGGCGCCAGCAAGGAGCGCTGGACGCCGCGCTTGATACTCGAAACGGCGCTTGTTGCTTCAAAAGATGCTTCGCTCGCAGCCGGCTGGATGGGGTCTGTGAATCCGGAGTAGGCGGGCACACCGGCCGCTCGAGCATCTAAAATCGTTTCTCATTCCGTCGGTGAAAAATCGTAAACCCCCACGCCAGCCTCCGCGGCCAGAGAAACATTGCCGTAGTGGGCCATGGCCCGGAGACGTAAAAGCTACCATTGCCCGCGTTTACGCTCTAGACCGCACCGGTGCTACCGGTGCTTCGCTCTTACTTTGTGACGCAATGCCTAAAGTCACGAAAAATGAAAGGTAAACGGGTGAGAGAAATGCCAGCTTTGTTTGCTTATTTCCCAGCGAATAACGCATCGTTCTTCGTCGAACAAAAGCCGAGAGAGCTACGTAACGTATTATACTTCAAGTAAAATAAAATTTTATTCAGTCTTTAGTGTTTCATATGCGCTAGGGCCTCGATAACAAAATGGAGACTGCTAGTTTTCTGAGGGAGAGTTTTTGAGAATTACCGCTGGCGATAGACATCATCACTCCTGCGGGTTCGCGGAACTGGATGCTATGGAAAAATCAACTACCCCTCTAGCGAAACGACAACGGCTGGGGGAGGGGAAGCTTTCAAAATCAAGTCCAACACCGAACGAACAAACCTAGAAGCGAGTACCTGTTTCTTATCGGGACGGTTTATTGCACCGCGACTGTTGTCTCTAGTGCTTCCCCGATATAGTCGGCTCTCGATACAGTCACCTAATTGGAATTTTCGGTTAATTGGAAGTGATGTGCTGGTCCCGGCAATCTTACATGCAATCCAATGGATGAAATTGTTGGATAATTGGAAGCTAAAAACCGGGTAATCGGGTAATTAATTTCGAATAAAAAGAATCGGTGTGACCGTTCTTGTTTGATAAGATTCACAATTTTGCAGAGCAAGAACAGCGCCGTGTTCCTCCCTGGGGACCGCGCCACCGCAACTGAGGCAACGCACAGTTGATGATTCGGCAGGCCAGTTCAGACTCGCGCCAGCTTTTGCATCTCTCTCTTTTGGGGTTCTCCGCCTTTTTTGTGCGCACGGCGCCGTGTGAAGAGCCTGAGGCGGACGCTTCAGGTTTCGATTTTAGAGATAAGTCTCAACTACCACGGCAGCCCTTGTCGCACGCTCCTGTTGGGGACGGAAGTCGGTATTCTGAATGCATTCGAGAGGAGAGACGTGTTGTGAACTTTTAACAATGCTGTTATTGTGTCTTTTGTTTATTTGGAAGTTTGGTTAATTCAAAGGTTTTCGCGGTCGCCTTTGACTTCGTAATAAAGGGAGCCGACAGCACGGGCCTTGAATGGCTTTCGCTAGCGTTCAACCATTGCCACCGTTAGAGAGAGGGGTGCATTTTCTAACTTTGCATGTTCATGCACCCCTCTCCAAATCCAAACTGATCCGACCGTGCCAGAGTGGCGCACGTTGAAAAAAAAATTAGCAGTGGCTTAGCTCGGCTATGCCAGGATATACGCAGCGTGAGCTAAGGTTCAGCTGGTTATTCTTAGGTTTTCTGGTTGTCTAGGATTAGCTGATTATCATGCTTACTGCTGCTAAAACGATTCCCAATCCAGTCCAGTCCAATCTAGTCCAGTCCAATCCAATCCAATCGGTCCGGTCCGGTCCGGTCCGTCGTCCGGTCCGGTCCGGTCCGGTCCGGTCCGGTCCAGTCCAGTCCAGTCCAGTCCAGTCCAGTCCAGTCCAGTCACTGCTCCTCGCGCATGCACAGCACGGCTCTCCAGAAGTCACGCGAAACGGCTATCAAGCGGCTCCTGCGCAGCGTCAGACTTGGCTACTGCGCAACCGAGGCGCAGAGCTGGGCACGCGCCGACGCCGGTGCTTCTGCAGCGGCTATGACGTCACTCTTCTGGAATGCGCAGACCGGCGAATGCGCAGACCCAATTCTCTACACAACCGTACTCCAATTCAATCCAAATCCAATTAAATGCAATCCAATCCAATGCTTCTCGCGCTTGCGCAGCCCGGCCTTTCAAGGTCCACGCGAAACTGCTCAACCTCCGCCAGTGTAGCTTACGCTACGAAAAGTGCTGGAATGGAGCAGTCGGATAGACGTCGACTTCATAACGCGAGGGACCCGGGTTCGATTCCTATAAGGGGGGCTTTTCAATTATTCTATACTCTACCAACGATCATCCTCATCGTTAAAGAAAGTTGGCTTTCCTGTACTGTATTTTTTGTGAGCTACAGACGACATCAATGAAGGGCTGAATGCTTTGCTGTAAAAAGAAGCTCAAGTGGAGACAAGGCTTGACGACGGGAGAGGTGCGGAAACTGAAATCGTGGTTTGCAAAGATATCTGTAAATCTATAAATACTTCCACTACCAGCCTCATTCTTTTGTCTGCGTGCTCAGGGTAGTGTTGCTATTACGAAAATAAAATGACTTCGCCTCGGAAAGGAACTTTTAATTACCTAATACCCTGAATAAGTTTCACGCCTATAAATTAATAACTAATTACTTTATGAACTCACTTTTTCGTTTGTATGCTTGTGGAGTGCTAAGCTTTGGGAAAACACACAGGAAAACAACTTTTTTCCCGATATAACAATTTCGGGGAATAAGGGTTAATATTGTCATGTAACCAAGGACGACGCAGTTTTTTAAACGAACAAAAGTTCCTTTGAGCGAACTTGAGCTCTGCTATGAACTCAAGGAATATACAAGCGGCGAAGGAGCAGTCAACGCTGGGTATCGCCCACCGGGCGCTCGGGCGCCTCTCGCTTCTTGCGCCTTCCACAGACCAAGGGTGCCTGCGAAACTGATTAAGCTCTTTTCTCGTTTTCTTTTGTATTTTATAGGAGCGGTGCGCCGTCTATCGCTTGCGCATCTGGCCGCGCACGCGGCTGGTTTCGGTATCGTCCTCCGGGCACTTCCCGCTTTTTTGCGCCTTCGAAACTGATGTCTATAGGCGGTATTCATTGAAAAGTTTAGCGGCCAATTTCTTCGCTTGGCAACACGGGAAACGGCCACAGACATGGCCGATGCGCCACGGACACGGCGCGGCTTGGGCCACTGCGCCCGCACGCCGAAGAAAACACCGGCGTGCGTCATCTTTTCCGTTCCAATCCGATTCCAAATTGTGGCGTCAACAGAGATGTTATTAATCGCCCTCACATTGAACTCGAGGCAACAATACTTTGCGTTCGGTGAGGTAGAGCTTCTAACGTGAAACACAGTCATGTGTTTCACAGTCGCGCTTAGCATGGACAAGTACCGCCATCCCGCGGAGCCCGACGTAACGAGTGACGGCGCACCACGACCGGGCTAGAGCGGCGGCGCGCGATGTGTTGATACGGCCTTCGCAGCGGCGGCGAGAACAATGCAGCCCAGTCCCAGTCTCGACGTAAAGTTCCGCCACCAACGCGCGCACGCGGCTGCTCTAGCCCGGCCGTGGGCGCACTCACATGGTTGCATGGAGGAGAAGAGGGGTGCCTGATCTTCGGGCCGTGCGCACAACGTCGCCTAGCAACAGACGCTTGGCCACAGATATGGCGGCGCACACTAGGTTGCCTGCATGCATTCCATGCCATTGTATACCGGCTAAATGATTTTGCTTCACTCAAAAGGTGCCGGCTTGTTACTCTATCGTTTTTATTAAGAATTTTTCTTGTGTTACTCATGAATAAACCACATGTATGTAACAACACAAACGATTTTTTATCACTTGATGGTCACCCTAAAAAAGTTACGATAATGTTTTCTCCGAATAGGTTCTTTCGAAGAATTTAAATCAGCAATAACAAAAATCGACCCTGGGGGGTCGGATTTAGCGAAAAAATCGGACCCTCAAAGGGTTAAATGTAGCTGTAGTTCTTGAACACTTCGACCGAGTTTCGAACACTTTTGACTCTATAAACCGGTTGGCTTTTGAAGCATCTGGGGTACGCCGGGACGACAGCGCTACAACAGAACGCCATGTTGCTCTATTTGTGTCCAGCGAGCGAGCTACGACGACAAGGCGAGCTCCTAAAGTGCTCTGCACGTAAAACAAACCACATAGAAAAATAAACAGAATGAATGGTTCACGCCAATATAATGTAACAGAGTCCAATGAATTAACACAGTCTTGCTCCTTACAACGAAATAGAGATGTATGTTGCATTCTTTGTGCCTTTAAAGTTCTAGAGTTGTTTAATTAGTGCGTCTAATTAGAAGCAATTGCTTCCGCTATATGAGCGGTGCGGAGTTTTAGTTTAGAAGAATTCTTTTTACGCCCGCCACCCCCCATCCTCCCCCCCCCCCCCCCCCAAAAAAAAAATTGCATGTCTGTCCCTCCGTTCATTCGTAACGCGTGACACGACACGAAGCTCTCCATTGTAATACATGCGCCAATAAGGTGCCTTAAATAAAACACGTTATTAATTTTAGTTTTTTTTTTGGTTATACATAAACCCGAGTTACGCAAACGAAAACGAGCTCAGAGGTGTATTCGTGCAAACGGCCTTGGAAATCATGCTTACGCTTCCTTTGACAATCCCAACCCTAGAGTCTTCCAATTGTGTATAATTGTATAGGGCAATTTCTTCCTGAAAAAGATTGCATTGAGCCACGTAGAACAGGGGAGAGCAGAATGAAGCATTTGGCGGAGAGGGACATCTTCAGCTTTTATGCAAGGCCACTTCAAGTCTTATAAGATACCTTATAATATATAGTTGTATACAATATACCTGCAGATCAAACTAGGTATACATAAAAGAATCTTTAATTAAACAGAAAAGGTGCGTCCTTCCAAGTGGTGGCTTATTTAACTGAGACGGTTAGTGAATGTGTAGGGATATAAACCCTAAGAAAGCGATAAATTGGTCCACGATTTTATTTACAAGTATCCCAAAAACTTTACGAGAATTTTAATGAAGAATACATAACTTCATAGCTTTCAACGACGTCTTTTACCTGCAACGATGTGGCATATGTATTGGTACATACATGTGTTGTCCCTCTTTTAAAAGCGTATCGCTCTACCACTAGTTTTGGTTTTGTTGGCAGGGCGTTCGAAGGTGCTCCTGATGGCGAGACTGCTTGAAAAGTTTTTTAGGTATGTAGAAGACGTCCTAGTTTTACTTACTCACTGCAAACTAATGACGCATACGCAGGCTGTTTACATTCTTTTATCCACATTTACACAACACGGCAAGGCCTGATAGTTATACATGAGTCAATGTCAGACGGCTCATTACAGTTCTTAGAGATCAACATTTATATGCAGAAGCACCACACCTCCTGGCATTATTCACTCCGGACACAGAAAGTTTTGACGCGGTCCAATTTGTCTCACTCGAAAACAGTTACCGGAGGAATCGCAAGTTTATGCCTAGAATCACGACCGGCTAACGGGATAATGAGAGCGATAATGGGAGCCAGCATGCAGAACACTTGCCGTGTAGGGAAGGCGCTCTCCGTCAGGTGGGGCTAAGTTTAATCCCCAAACTCGCCAGCTTCGCTTCGCTCGCAGCGGTGCATGCGACTGCTGGCATAAAAAGTAACGGTCGTACCAATCAATGCAGATGGAACTGACCACTACCTATAACACCAGCCAACAACGAGAATTCACGGGTAAATCTAGAACCGCGCAAACTTCAGCCACGGCCGGGCTAAAGCGGCGGCGCGCGCTCGAGCCCGGCTGTGCTTCAACGCACACAAGTAAACCATCCTGCTGCCATATGCGCCTTCTCGGCTAGAATTCTTTCTTTTCGAGCGTTTTTGTTCATTTAAACATGCGGAAACATTGTCGGCTTTCGGCTTACGTCGAGGAGCTTAGTTTTGACGTGAAGCTCGCCCGTGCATGTGCAAAAGTTCACAGGGAAGGCTTGAATTGGTATAAAGACCAAAACAGTGCAATCTAGGGCGTGGAAGCCTGTCATTCTTGCGGGAAAACATTGGGTTGTTTTTTTTTTTTTGCAGAGAAGGGAGCACTGACCGACGGCAACCTTTCCAGCGGCTGCGGCGCTTTTCTCATAACTGGATCGCCACATTTGTAGGAGCTCTGTCGGTGCGGCTTACAAGCCTAACAAATTTCAAAGATGAGTATGGCAGCCGTCCCAGGCCAATGTTTATGGTGAGAAGCACAGTTATCTTCGGGATACCTTTTTGAGCCACTGCCCCCGTACCGAAGCGGCAAACCCTGGTGAAACCAAATTCCCTCTACTGTACGCCTGCCTGCTTGCTCAGCTGTACGCTACAAATATCATCGCGTACGATGTGTTCAATGATAGTACGATGCAAAAATATTGCACAATTTTTCTGGATATTCTTTCACGAACGCTTTTCTTTGGCTAGGTTTGCCGCCAAGCCTCCTGCGTTAGTCGTCTATAACCTACAACTTCGGCATCAGACTCACTGTCGCTACTCTTCCAAGAATCCCTATTCACGGAACTGCTACACTGCCTCCTCAGAAGATGAAGACCAACCAAGACTGCACGATAAATTTCAGGCACAGGCTATTTTTTTCTGTTATGCTCGTGCTGTGCGTTGTAATCCAATGGGTATTCTCCACACGTACGCCGAGTGTCTGTTCCTGTTTTTTTTTATTCACATGAAATGCGCGCGGAGTGCTTCTTCCTGTTCATTTCTTACAGCGAAGCTGTTAGCCTCGAGTTTGTCGGAAAGTTTCGTGTCGTAAACAAAACAAACAAAAAAATAACAGGCAGGACCCAGCAGTCTCGACCAAGACCCCGAACGCATGCGTCAGGCTAGCCAGGAAGACATTATATAGCTCAATATTTGTGCAAAAAAACCACGAAACAAGCCTCGAAACCACATGATGGATTATAAGGCGCCTGTGAATAATGTGTTCTGGTAAAGATTACGTTTGTAGCTGCTCTCCAAAAGGGGGGTTGGTGAGGTCACTCGAGGGCAAGCGCATGCGTCAGGCTACGTAAGATCCAGCATTTGCCCCCAGAGAAGCCGAGCGCAAGTGACAAGCCCGCAGAGACCGCCAAGAACATTCCATACTCTCCCCCTTCAGCACGTATAGTGGTTTACAACAGCTTCGCTGGACATCCACTTTCCCACGGCGGGATGGCAGCCATTTTGCTGTCCCATGCTATAAAACAAAACTCGCTGAATATTTTTTTATTATTTCGGATGTACGCTCGCTATCAAACGCGTGGAATGCCGTGGAACTCGTTAGCAAAAGGTTCGCAGCTGTGGAAATTTTTTTGCTCGCGACATCCGGGTGGGTGCGCGTTCGGAGGGCGCCGGTCCGGTGCGTGGTTCCGTCAGTGTAGCCAAGTAACAGTGCCCTTTTAAAATCTTCTACTTCAGCGCTACGTCGAACCCACAGAAGGTGTACACTTCCCACAGTGTGAATCGGCAAAGAGTGAGCCCCACGGACCGAGAAATAACAATGATGAAATCACGATAAATAACAACGATAATAAATAATAATAATAATAAATAAACAAACTAATTGATTAATTATAATAAAATATTTATTATCTGTCAATTTTATATATAAAAATTATATACGTATATTTGTAATAAAAATAACTAATTAATAAATAAATAAATAAACAACGATGAAATAAACACGACGGTAAGCCGAAAAAATGCGTGGCCCAGACTACGCGCGAAAGCAGGCGCTGCAGGCATCAATCAAAGTTTTCCTACTCCAATCGGATACAGTGGTGAAATGGAGATTAAATGCAGCACGAGCGGGTGCGGTGGCGTTCGAAGGAAACACGAAACAAGCAATAACATATTCGGCACGCATCGGCGCACGTGAGCAGGTCGCTATCTATACAGCCGGTCGTGCCTAGAATACGCTCTGACGAGGTCGTGCCGTCACAAAAACGTGCAAGCTTTCAAAAACAGGGGGAAAGGCTGCGTTTAGCTGACTTACCGGGCTCGGTAGTTGCAGCGGTATGCGAGTCGCTGCTATAGAATACGAATGGCGGCGGGAGGAAAGAACGGGCCAATTTGTCGGAACTGACAATGCTCCTTGAGGGATATTGACGAGTCTTTTGCGAACGACAAGTTTCCCATCCCTGAACAAGGTGGCAGAAAGGCACGACAACCACGTTGTCTTTTTGGTGCAAAGGAAGCTCGCTTTACTTTACGCACGCGTTTCTGTTGCGTGAATGCGAAAAAGGCTCGCCAGGCTCCTCCAGCTGTGTTGTGAAAGGGCATACATAGGCGATGCGGAACGCTGTGTGGACAATCGAGCAAGGGAACATGAAATGTCATTATTGATGGAAAGGGTTGGCATTTACCTGTGCACTCGGGTCGAGCAATTGTGGCGCTCGGCTAGCTGAGATTAAGATTTTGTGTAGAAGCCGCGACTTAAATGCACGTGAATTATAAGAAGGATGCAAAAATTGTAAAAGGGATACGTCGCTGGCAATCTTCCCGTCAGATTGGATTGGGTTGGGAAAACTTCATTGGGGCGTGCGAATAAAGGTCTATTGCTAGGTCTTCATGACTTGGCCCGGAATCGTCACCGCAGATGTAGCCACCCGGCTAGGTTCCCCCGCTCCCCGTCACCGGGTCGCCGGGCTCCCCTTCTGGCCAGCGCCACGATGACTCGCCGGACAGCCTGGTGTTGTAGAGTTTGGTCTTTAGTCCGCACCGCCTTCTCGAAGGCAGGCGGCATCCTCCTTGTGTTCGATTCGTCGGGGTACACGAGACAATCCCAGACGATGTGCTCAAGTCTTGCTGGGGCTTTGTGGCACATCCGACAGGTGGCAACAGGGTATGTCTCCGGGTACATCTTGTGCTTTAGGTAGGGGCTCGGGACCGTCTTTGTTTGGAGTTGCCTATAGACGACTGCCTGTTCCCTACCCAATCCTTTAAAGGGCGGCGGGAGAGTGCATCTGGCAAGTACATAGGCCTGAGTAATTTCTTTGTATGTAGTCATGCGGTCTCGTGTGCTGCGCCACAAATGCTCTCGGACAGTTTGCTCGGCGCGTTAGTGAGTTCGCGTTCACGAGCATGTGCGGTTTCATTGTGGTTCTCAGCACGTTCCGACACCGTCCCTTCATGTGGCGGAAACGACTTGATTCTTGTCTTCCCCATGAGGCTTGGTTGCCTTCACAGTAGTTTTTTTTTTTCTAACAATGTCGTGGTTCATGTGCACCTATGAAAAATTTTATGGGACCTATCGCGGCATATGGGTCCCCATGATCAACAACAAGGGATGCAGCGATGGCGTAGAGGTAGAACACCCGCCTCGCGTGCAGAAGGACCGCGGTTCGAATCCCGGTGCCGGACAATTCCCACCGGATTATAAAAAAAAAAAATCCGCGTATTGATGGAAATTTGCACCAAAGGGCTTGGGGTGCGGCCTCTGGACCCACGGCAGACCATTGCCGGTAATGCACTTCCAACCTCACCAGAGCAGGATTTGGACACCCTGGTGTGTAGTAACGGCCCAACCTCCCTGAATACGCCAATTAACCATCGGCCCTCAGTCCCCAGAGGCCTGCGAAGCAACTGATCCACGGCGGCGGACAGGACCTGTGACGCAGCAGAGGGTGCTAAGAACTCACTGGATCCGGACAGGCCGCCAATGGAATCTGAACCTGGCAACGTTTTAACGCGCGAACCTTATCTAGCGAAGCAAGTCTCGAGGTGTTGTTCGAGGAATTAGAGGGCATTAAATGGGATGTAATAGGGCTTAGCGAGGTTAGGAGGGCAGGCGAAGCCTTTACGGTGCTGAAAAATGGACACGTCCTATGTTACCGTGGTCTAGAGGACAGAAGAGAACTGGGAGTGGGATTTCTAGTCAATAAAATCATAGCTGGCAACATAGACGAATACTATAGCATTAACGAAAGGGCAGCAGGTCTTGTAATTAGGCTCAATAAGAGGTACAAGCTCAAGGTGGTGCAGGGCTACGCGCCCACATCCAGCCACGACGACCAAGTAGTGGAACGCTTCTATGAAGATGTGGAATCGGCAATGGCTAAAGTAAAAACGCAGTATACCGTAGTTATGGGGGACTTCAATGCTAAAGTAGGCAAGAATCAGGCTGGAGACAAGGCAGTTGGGAACTATGGTCTGGGCTGTAGAAATAGCAGGGGGGACCTACTAGTTGAGTTTGCAGAACGGAATAACCTACGCATAATGAATACCTTCTTCTGTAAACGGGAGAGTCGGAAGTGGACCTGGAGGAGCCCGAATGGGGAGCACAAAAATGAAATAGACTTCATATTATGCGATAACCCTGGCGTCGTGCAGGATGTGGAAGTGCTCGGAAGGGTAGGTGTAGTGACCACCTTATGGTAAGATCTCGAATTAGGCTAGACTTGAGGAGGGACCGCAACAAGCTAGTACGTAAGAAGCCGATAAATGAGCTAGACAGTAAGACGTAAAGTAGAAGAATTGCAGGATCGCGCTGCAGAACCGATATTCCGCCCTTAACGAGGAAGCCGAGCTTACGACACAGGAAGCCAGCGACAACCTTACACGCATTCTCACGGAAGTGTGCAGTAGAAGTCGGGGGCACTAGGCTAGACAGGATACTAGTAAACTTTCTCAGGAGACGAAGATCTAATCAGGAAAACGGCAAAACCTTGAGAATCTCTACCGCAGCTGACAGAATAGAACTAGCCGAGCTCTCGAAGTTAATCAATAAGCGTAAGACAGCTGACATACGGAAGTATAATATGGAGAGGATCGAATACGCTGTAAAGAACGGATGGTAGCCTGAAAGCAGTGAAGAGACGTCTTGGCGTGGGGAAAAATCAGATGTATGCACTTAAGGATAAGCAAGGCAATGTCATCACAAATAGGGATAAAATAGTCACAGTGGCCGAGGAGTTCTATAGGGATCTGTACAGTAGCCGGGACATACAGGATAATGCCGAACGAGACAGTAGCTCAGAGGAGATAGACATCCCACCAGTAACGACCGGAAGAAGTAAGGAAGGCTTTGAAAGAAATGAAAGGGGGCAAAGCACCTGGTGAGGATCAGATAACAGCAGACCTCTTGAAGGATGGCGGAGAAATTGTACTTAAAAAACTGGCAAACCTGTATACGCATGCCTAATGACCGCAATGGTACCGGAATCTTGGAAGAACGCGAATATCATCCTAATCCATAAGAAAGGCGACATGAAGGACTTGAAAAATTACAGGCCAATCAGCTTACTGTCAGTCGTCTACAAGGTATTTACCAAGGTAATCGCTAACCGAATATCTGCAACCTTAGATTTCAGTCAACCTAAAGAACAAGCAGGGTTCCGTAAAGGTTATTCAACAATGGACCATATTCACACGATCAATCAGGGGATAGAGAAGTGCGCTGAGTATACTGAACCCCTATATATAGCCTTCATAGATTATGAGAAAGCATTTGACTCGGTCGAACCCTAGCAGTCATTCAGGCCATTGCGGAACCAGGGGGTAGATGAACATTATGTAAGAATACTAGAGGATATCTATAATGGGTCTATAGCTACCATCATCCTCCATAAGGAGAGCAGTAAAATACCTATAAGGAAGGGTGTCAGACAAGGAGACACAATCTCTCCAATGTTATTCACAGCTTGCTTACAAGAAGTATTCAGAACGTTGGATTGGGAACAGGTGGGAGTAAGGGTTAATGGAGAATACCTCAGTAACCTCAGATTTGCTGATGACGTTGCCTTGCTAAGTAACTCGGGGGACGAATTGCAAGCATGCTTTCCGCACTGGGCGAACAGAGTAGAACCGTGGCCTGAAAATTAATATGCAGAAAACTAAAGTAATGATCAATAACCTCGGGAAAGCACAGCAGTTTGAGATAGATGGCGAGGCAAGTGGAAGTGGTAAGCGAATATATATACTTAGGCCAAGTTGTGACCCCAGATCCCAACCATGAGGCAGAGATAATTAGAAGGATCAGAATGGGGTGGGGTGCATATGGCAGACATTCTCAGATAATGAATAGCACCTACCATTGTCGCTGAAGAAGAAAGTGTATGACAGCTGCATCTTACCGGTACTCACCTACGGGCAGAAACTTGGAGGCTCACTAAGAGGGTTCAACTTAAATTGAGAACGACTCAGCGGGCAATGGAGCGGAAAATGATAGGTGTAACATTAAGGGACAAAGAGAGCGGAGTGGTCAGGGAGCAAACTGGGATTAAAGAACATATTAGTAGAAATTAAGAAGAAGAAATGGACGTGGGCAGGGCATGTAATGCGAAGGCAAGATAACCCTGGTCATTAAGGGTAACAGAGTGGATCCCTAGAGAAGGCAAGCGTTACAGAGGGGCGGCAGAAGAAAGTTAGATGGGCAGATGAGATCAAGAAGTTTTGCGGGGATAAATTGGTCCACAGGACCGAGGTAATTGGAGAATAATGGCATGAGGCACCCCCTTTGCCCTTGCAAGTGGGCGTACCCCCGTTAGGATAGGCTGGTGATGATGATGATGATGATGATGATGATGATGATCAACAACAAAAGAGCATAAAATAGGCTATAACCAGCCCTGAGAGTGTTTAGGTATATGAGGCTTAAGACTAAACGAGAAAATTCTCTTTAGATGGATTGGAGTAAGAGGATATAGTGGCCCGGATCTGTCTGGCACTGAGCCGACAACACGGTTACACCGTGGCCAAAACCTTAACAGGCCGAAAAGAAAAATACTACAGTGAGAGAAATAGGTCCAGAACGCGCTATTGCTATTTAGCTACAGTCCTACAAATATTTAGTGCTACTTTAGTCAGTTAAGAAATATATATGCCGTCTTTCGTTGTTTTGTTGTAGACCAGCCGCGACAAAAGTTCCTTTGGCTGGCAATAGCCCTGTGTTTATCTTTAGTTCTAGAGCCTTGAGGCCATTCAGCTTTCTTTTTCCAGCTATAGGAAAGTGTTTGCCGTACACCAAAGGGGAGGGGCTTTTTCAAATCTCCTGCAGCAGGCTATACAGCAACATATGACTTTCCACCTTTCGACGTGGGACCATTTAGCAACTTTTACCCGGCTATAGAAAAGTGTCTGTCCCTAAAGCTCCGAATCACGCGACTATAAAGCCTCATTCAATTGGTTTTCAAACGATGGTCGGCACAATACCTACGTAGAAAAGAATTACCTACATTTATAGATACAGTTAATATGGCGATCACGCTGAACAGTAAAAAGGAAGAGGTAGTACGAGCCCAGCAGGGACGCTTTGACGAGGCAGACCACCGCGATCAACACCAGTGACCTGCGGCTCCAAGAAAATAAAGAAAACCAAACATCCCCCTCGCGAGGGGCACGATCAAATGCAGAGCATTTCCGGGGGCGCACGACGTTAAGTAGTTTGCGTTACGTTAATGTTGTTGCACTTGTTGCTCTTGGTTCTTGTATTGTAATAAAATGAGGAGACGTAATTACGTGGTCACGTGACATCATTTATTAGCAGGTGGGTATGATTATTGTGGCGCAGTGGGAAGAGCACCATGTACCTCGCGTTCCGCCGACAGGTAGTGAATGCGTTGTTTCAGCAGCTTCTTGACGTAGTTTGAAGGAGTCAAGGATATAAGGCGCGTTCGTAGCCCTCCATTCTGTGTCGGCTTTGTGGCGCAGTGGGTAGAGCACCATGTACCTTGCGTTCCGCCCGCAGGGTCGTGGGATCGAAACCAGGCGCCGGTAAGTAATATTTTTTTTATATAGTGTAGGGGGAGGGGTGAGGACTACGATGGACAACTAGAACGGGTGACATCGTGAGTTAAAGAAATGCTCTGCATTTAAAAAATAAATGAAGGAAACAGACATGCAAAAAAAACAGTTAACGAAAAAAAATATTGGCTCCAATCCACGATGTGAAAGTGATTGGAAAGCAAAAGTTTAAACGACACACACAACAATTGGCCATGTGATGTCACTTGAATTCACACAAGTGGCTCTATAAAGAGTGAAACCAGAGATTCTGCCAACCGTAACCTGGAATTCGCGGGGGCGGCGTCCCGAACGCAGCAGCAGCGTCGGCCACGGCCGGGCTATAGAGTGGCGGCGCCGCCGCTGTAGGCTCCATGCGCTGGTGTTTCAAGCGCGACCGCAGCGCCGCCGAACAGCGGCGCCGTCAAAAATCGGATGTTGGTCAGCCCGAAGGAGCGGCTGTACGGGGCGGAGATTCCGCAGCCGTTGCGAAAAAGCCGAGCTACTACACTCGGTGACAACTTCAGAACGGCACCAGAAGTTGCCGCTGTGCCTTATCACCGTAGCGGGATGTGTCTCCGCGCGGCGCAAGTAGGGCGTTACTGGGAATATTTTGAACATGGTGTGAGCCGTTCCCGTGTTTTTTTGGACTTAATATGCTTATAAACAACTCCAGTGTCGACAAGCAAACTGCGTGAGACAAGGCAGACGATATCACGCATTCGTAGCAAATCCCTTTCAAAACGCGCGCGCACTGACATCACGGGTCCGGCGCTTTGGCGGAGTGATACACTACATGAAGTGGTGCCGTTCGTAAGTTGTAACCGAGTATAGTGCGTATTTCTGTGTATTGTTGGGTCCACGGCTCCCGCAACATTTGTAAAAAGGTCGCGAGCAGACTGCTAAAAAAAATCAAGAAACTGCAACCTCCCCTCGCGGGAACCTCTGTGTAGATGCGACGCATAGGCGGAGCGGCAAAGGAACCGCGTTTTATAGCGCGCATAACGTTGAGGGGACTGCGTAAGCCGGTCCCAGTCGATGACGACGTTGGCGTACTTGTAAAGCGGCGTGGACTCTAGGTGTTTGAGCCAAGCGTGGATGTTGCTTCGCCGGAGAACGGCACACCGGTTATATGCGCAGCGCGCCCGAAGGAGAGGAAACCGCGGAAGACAGAGTACTGCACATGCGCCGGCCCCAGCGCGTCTGCCGCGGCTATGACGCAGCACAATCCAACACAATCCACTTTAATCCAATCCAATCCATTCCAATCCAAGCCAATCCAATCCAATCCAATCCAATCCGATCCAATGCCCCTCGCGAGAGAGTTTTCGCTATCGGAGAGGAGAGGGGGTGAGCGGCGGAGAGCGCAGCTGGCGCGGCGAGGAGAATGGGGGAGGGGTGGACAACGCCTACGACGACGACAACGACGACGACGCCGGAGGGACAAGGCAAGTGAATCAGATGCTCTGCATCTAATAGTTCATCTCGGTTCTCTTCAAATGAAGTTGAAAGGCGACAGCTATGAATCCGCGCAGTGTGACGTACAATGTAAACAACGCCGATCGACTTCTATCCATAAACGTTCGTTTTGCTATCTTGTGTGAATGTGGTTTACACTCGGGGATCTTGTTTCTGTGCACGCTCGCTATCAGCTTCGGGGGGGACCTGTGACAGCCGGTGCCCGGTGAAACTTGCATAGGCAACGCGAACTTCGTCGGGAACAAGAACAGAGCGCCAGAGCGTACGCCCAGCAATCTTCTCTGAGTGCTGTGGAATATATGACGCAGAGTAACGGTTGACACGAAACTGCGGTGATTCCACAGGCAACCCCCGCAGCTAAACGAATGGACCATTAATATGCGCGTCAATCATCTTGAAGCAGTGATGGTGTCTGTCGTTTTCTTTCTTTCTTTTTTTTTTGTCGCTGAGCTTGTGCCTATCCCGGCATTTTAGTATTGCGTCTTGCTTATGCTTTAACAACCTGTATGGTTTATTCCTCTTCTGCATTAAGGTGCTCATCGCTGCTTACCCCTTCCCTACGTGTACGCGCGGATCTTCTGCACGTGCGGCCTCGGCAGCTGCTTTGACGCAGTTAGATATCGCGGCCATCCCCGTACGAGTAACGTTTCGTTGACTCAGACATCGAGTAAATGGAGCTTTCAATAGCTCCCCGGTACCACACGAAGTACAACCGGTTATACCCAATTGCAACAGTACAAAAATAGGGCCAACCGGCAAAGAGAATTTTGTCCACACGAAGGTGGAGAGAAATTAACGGGAAAGACTTTCTTGCGACCCACCGCCAGGGGGACGAGCCCGGGGGGGACCCCTCTTGTCCCCCCTAGGAAAAAGCCGGATAGGGTGGGTTGCTGGGAACGGGAACTTGGACATCGGGATGGGTTATGGGAAAAAGGGTGGGAATGAGGGAAGCAATTTTGCTCCAATCCTTTTGTCTGACTCTCTTCCAAGACTGATTGCTCAGCGAGGGTATCAGACAGTGCCAATTGCCAAATATGCGGTCCCTACCACGGGTTACCGCTCACCCATACGGTCCGATAACTGGGCCCCAACTGTCGGAGACAGGAAGTACCCTATTTAATGGCGACGGCCGGGTCCCCCACCGACCCCCAGCTCTGCGGCCGATGCGTACTAACGTCCTCGATCAACTGTCCCGCACAAGGTACTCATGAATCACCAGTGAAGCTTTCCACTATACACGGGTACTTGCAACACCTGCTTTTCACGGTCTCCGGACACCGGAAGTTTGTATGCGAACGTGAACTGAAATCCATGTTGGCAAGCCAACCACGTTCGCCAGGCTCCCACGGGAGCGGTTATGAGAGCCATGTACTTATGTCCTCCTCTGTGCCTACTCTTTCGCTCAATGGAACAAGAGTCTTTTGGCATTGCCGTGGTGTGGCGGCTCGGCACAGGAGATCGGTCCGGGCCTACTAGCCGTTACTAAGCCAGGAGAGTTTCCCTGGTCGGTGTACTAACCTCACCTTTCCCGGCTCGTTTTCCCCGTGTGGACCACCAAGTAGCTCGTGGTAGCACGTCCCGTGGCAGCCAGAGAAGATCAGTCTATAGGCCTCTCGCAGCAAGGTTACAGGGGGGCGCGACCCCCCTCCGGCCTCATACGGACTGTACAACATCTAGCCCCCATGACATTTGGTTACAGGGGTATGTCACTCCCCCCGACTTATAGCGATCAAGTCGCTGGCCCCGCCAAAGCTTGCGGTTACAAGGGTCGCCAGTCCCCCGGCCCGTAACGGTTTCCCGAATTTAATCGGTATTCCCAATACAACGACTGTACGCTTGCGGCACTTGCTACTTTCGCAACTTGACTCGCCGGCCTCCTCCCACGCTGGATTACAGGGGTGCGTTACTTCCCCCAGCCAAAGAAAGTCATAGTTGATCGATCTCGACACGTTTTCCTGCTTCAATCGCATTGCCAAGTGCCGGGTTGACACCCGACCGCCCGACCTCCGAGTAGGACCTGATTCCAGTTGTACCAGGAACCTCCGCAGTGGCGGCCGTTTTGCACGCTCCCTGGGCAGGGATTGTGCGGCCTCCCCGATTCCTCGAGGAGGTATCGTGGAATTACCGTACTTCCACGCTCTGGCCCCTATGACATTAGGTTACAAGGGTTTGTCACAACCCCGGCCTGCAGACCAGTTCGCAAGTTCAACAGAACGAGCCCCAAGCTATGGTTACAGGGGTGTGCACGCCCC
Organism: Haemaphysalis longicornis; assembly: GCA_013339765.2. Lineage (NCBI taxonomy): Eukaryota > Metazoa > Arthropoda > Arachnida > Ixodida > Ixodidae > Haemaphysalis > Haemaphysalis longicornis. Next base: position 123,889,715 of record CM023450.1, read on the forward strand.
CGGCTCGGTAGTGGTCTACCCATTGCTTCAGCAATGGCTACGCCAACACTACGTGCGAACTGTACCGCTTGAGCGCAGTGATTACGTTGCAACATTGACACGCTGGCTTCCTCTCACGCTGGATTACAGGGGCGCGTTACCACCCCCAGCCTTTGGCCTCCTCCCACACTGGATTACAGGGGCTCGAGGGAAGACTGGCGTTGATACAGGTGATAAAATTGGGAAGTAGCTGTCGCTGTTCAAAGCTAGGAGTTGACAAACACTGAAACTGCATCAGCACGTTTACACGAGCCTTGGCACCCGGCATTGCGCGTGCAGCTTGCCCCGCCTACCTCACCTAGATTCACTGAACTCTTAATAAAGTGCAGTGATGCGTGAGCCGCATGTTTACAACAGAACTCAAACCGTTCACTGTACCCGCCTTTAACTAAAAGTCGTAGGTAGCCCAGGGCCACGCCTGTTATGTGCCCAACGCTCTCGCTAGAAACTTCGAACGGCTCCGTTGCGCTCGCTAGCTCCTCCCGAACGCAGTCAACATCGTATGCGGCGTGTTCCTAGCGGCCACGTTTTGCTGTTTTCTTATATATATATAAAAAAACGTGTCAATATTTCTTATCGAAAGCCGTTAAAACAAGCGCACTGGTTTGAGAAATCACTCATCGCAGCGTAGCACGGGCAGTAACGGGCAGTGGAAGCGCGCAAGCGATGTCAACAACATACGATAAATGCCTCCAGTGGCCGTAGGTGGCGCTAGTTCTTCAGGCGCCGGTGTCGCCACCCTACGAGTGCGCGGAGCCTGTAGCCCGGCCTTGAGTCGGGAGAAAGAAAACGGAGAGGAGCGTCTTTCGAAGGGTGAGACAGCGGAACCTAGCCATCCTGATGTGCTAGATTAGGGCTACACCACCACGCGACACAAGCGCACACACCGAAACAATTCGGCATGTGAGCTTACTGGTTCCCATTTATACCGATTTAAACTAGTTAGTTTTGTAAGTTTGAAAATTGCGAGAGACCTGAGTGAACTGTCAGGATGGTACTCTTAAAAGGAGCCCGTTGTTTCCCCCGACACCGCAACAATCACCAGACAATAGAGAGTTTTAGCCGTCCGTCTGTGCCGTTAATTACGTTGTTACCGGGTTTACCGGTGCCCATCTGCGCCTGCGCGCGCGGAAGGCGAGGAGGAAGGGCGAGGAGGTGCGGACATGGCTAAGGCAGGCCCGCGGAACTAATCCCCCTACCGCGACGAATGCCCATGTGCCCAGACGGGTCCCGGTGAACACGCTAACTACGTACACGGAGGAACAGACGGACTGCTAAAACTCTCTATTGAATGCTGACGGAGCTCGCTGCTTACGACGGTAATGAGTGGAGCTGCAAAGGCGGTGCGCGCGATTGGTCATCCAAAAAGAAAGAAATATCCGGGCAGGGCGATGTGTGCCTCCTGCCAACCGAAAACTGTTTCTTGCAGTGGAGAATTGTTGCAAATGGAGTTTATCCGGGCGTTACTAACGCGAGGGATAATGCCTGCTCTCTTTGTGCTCTGTACAGATGACGAACGACATGCAAGCTTTGATGTCATTAACCGGGTCACTTGAAATGCTATGCACGACAAAGGTCGGCTACCTTCGGCAACTTAATCCTGTTGATGTTCCAGTTTATCTTCTTTGTCGCTATAAAAATGTGTTTTTATTCATGCCAAAAATGCGTAGTGAATGAATAACTTGTGCTCCTTAGGATTATAAATCAACTAGAGGGAAAGAGTGAAGTATTTGTTTATTGTAGACGTAAGCTACAACCATTGCAGATGGCTACTTCAAGCGTTGGAGTAGCGAAAATGTATAGTGACTGTGTTAAAAAATCCCTCCTGTAATAAAAATCACAATAGAAGTGACAACCGTTGAAAAATCTCAAGTGCGTGGAGGGAAAAATATGCTGTGTACGATATATACACATACGTACCCGGGAACGTCATATATACTATACATATATACGTCTACACACAAGCTACACAAAAATGCCACAATGAAAGGTTTATACAAATATTTACCCATATACTGCACAAATCATAACTCCGTCAAGTGTTGTAACAGTCACCCAGCGGAACGTGCGTGCATTTAACAATGTTCGCAGGTCAGTGTTTTTGTGGAAGAAACCCCTAATGGCACGGAATACAGTACTTTGTTCTGACCTCGTACGTCGTCCCACGGACCCAATAGCTTTCGCAAAGATGGGGACGTCTCACATAACTGCCTCAGTTTAGCTCTTGTCTTCACTCGGTCACAGCATTCAGTTACGGCATTTACATGCATGTTAAGTGGTTAATAGGATTCTTTTTTTTCTTTTCTAGTGTTTGAATGGCACAGCAATCCCACCTTTTCAATGGCAAGTGGAACCGAACACGTCTATTTTCAACATAAATTGTACCTTGTTTTCTATACCTGACAAAACTAGCACTTCCTGGCGATGACATTGGTTGGAGACGGTGGCTCCGAATTTGCGAGTTTATCGCGGGCGTTGCCAGCCAATAACATGCCTATGTTGTCTGATATCTCGCTCGTGAAGTTAGGAACGAAAGCAAAGATAAAAACAGCACATTGGATTCATTGACCGTCGGTAAATACCAAAAAGCATGAAGAACGTTTCGTACATTCGTGGTAACGCAATGAAGGCGATATGGCGATTGGACAGTTGGATGCGGTTAATTTGAAATTTTAAAAACACTTCTCGCGTAACCACGCGTCCGACCTCTATCCTGCGTATTTTAATTCTCTTGAGGTTGAAGCTAGACAGACTATCAACTTATTCGTCGAAAACTTGCGCTATACCAAATCCCCAAACTGAACACCGACGTTGCGGTAGTAACTGGGGGTCACCACGACTTTAAATGTCTTTGCTCCACCGCGTGCGTGCTCTTCTTTGTGCCCTTCATATACCCTCACCCTTTCTTGTGTTCTTTTCTCATCTAACAAGCCAAATTCGTTTGCATAACGACGCCAGGAAGGACAAAAATGGCCCCGTGTCTGCTCGCTTCGCGGAAAATCGTCTAGAGATGGTAATTTTCTGCCCCCCTCTCCTCGTAAGCCTTCCTCCTGCCTCCCCTTCTCATAATGCTCTTCCCCTCTCCTCTCGCACCACCTGCGAGGGAGGAAGGGGAAGATACTTGCGTGAAGCTTGGGGTATAGCAGGCGGAGTTAGCTCTGGGGGGGGGGGGGGGGGGGGGGGCACAGTGTTGAACATCAAAAGATGAACATCAGAAAGGAAAATTTCTACGATAATTCCCAGGCAGTGCTTTGCTTTTTTGAGGCTAGAGCAGGTTGCCTGCGAACTAAGAGTTTTGTGGGGAAGTATTCACAAAATGATGGGGTATGCGTGGTCTGCGGAAAAGAAACAGAAACTATGCGGCACATCGTGTTAGAATGTGAGGGTATCCATCCAAATCTACATGAAGGGAATATTGGGCTTTCAGAAGCCCTAGGATTTAAGGGTATCACAGAGGAAGTTAACTTCAAGGCTGTCGAGGGGACGAAAAGAAGATTAGAATGCTGGTGGACGAAAAGCAGAGAGGGAATATTGCCTAGGAGAGTTACCACCTGTAACAGAAAAAAAAAGTATTTTGTGCCTAATAAGCTTTTTGTGCCTGCCCTAAGCAGCGCTAGTATTGAACCAAAAGTGTAAAACATAGGTATATTAGTCCTTTTTGGTAAGATGACATGTCATCACCCCGATACAAAGGGGAAACCAAAAGAAATCATCATCATATCATCGTGCAAGTAAAATTATGCTTTAATGTGTAGAATGATTGTTCGGGTAGCAGGGTTGGTGTCGTTGGGTGCGCGTGGCTTCAAGGGTTATAGAAGTGGCATATGCTTCTGCGTACATCCGTTCTCTGAGAAGTTAAAGCGTTCAAAGCGCTGAAGCCTAGCCTAAATAAACGGACGTTGTTTTGAAAAATGAAATTTTTCCAGATGCCTGTGTAAAGTCATTATGAGTGACGGCGCCGTGAATGTACACAAATTGGATCTAGAAGGCGTGGTTAGAGGGCGGAGATAAAAGCAGTTATAACCCCCGGAAGCTGTTTTAGGGGCGAAGCCCCTTAGGGGCTGGGCCGGTTGGAGTCTCCTGTCGTCGTCGTCGTAACCGTTGTTCGTCTCATGTAGTCACGGTACTAAAACACCAGGAAACTCTTTTACGCCTCGCGCTAGAACGTATCGGGTACTAAAAAACATACCGGGACACTCGTTTACGCCTCGAGCTTGAGCTCTTCGTAACGGGTACTAAAAAACAACCTGGACACTCGGTTACGCCTCGCGTTAGACAGCTTCGTGCTTCAAAGGCAAGAGACTTTTACAGCAAAGCTGTATACCTCTGCCCTCCAACGTTTTCATCTCCGTCGGCATAAACGCCAAAAGGCCGGTGTGCTTGTGAGCCCAAAGACGCGGGTGCGGTTCCCGACTGCGGCGGCGCTTTCTGATGGAGGCGAAAATAAAAATCGTCGGTGTGTTCGAGATTTCTGCGTCGCGTTAAAGATCCCCAGGTGGTCAAATTAATCCGGAGCCCTCCACTACAGCACGCCTCATAGGCTGTGTAGTTTCTGCGCGCTGAACCTAATAGTCACCATCATTGTTGGAAGTGGGAAGCGACACAATCCCGGTGTGAGCGAACCAGTGAATCTTGTGTCGCGTGCGAGTTGGGAAATTATTAAAATATGGTACGAGTGTATCGGGGCTGTAACGGAATTTCTACAGGAATGTTTGAAACAGCTAGACGAATTGGTACAAAATGAGATGAAGTGGCCTGCGTGGATGTGGTCTTGAATACACTGCATTTTCGGGAACCCAATAGAGCCACTTCATGCTGTCGATATTGCCCGCATCGTGGCACGCCTTTTTTTTCAGAGTACTAACTTGGCTAGAGAACTTTGGATAATTACGAAGGATTTTTAAAGCAAAGTTTTCTAGCTTTACCAGCCAACGGTTCTTTCGTGGCATGCGGGACAGAAACTCTTAACGTGTCGGAGGCGGTGGCGGGGAGAGGAAGGGGGGAAAAAGGAAGGGGGGGGGGGGGAGGGGGCGGAGGGTTACTCACGGAGAACACTTGCACCGCGAATTCACCCAGCGTTATCCGCGCGGGAGTGCCTGCTCGCCGGCGGCGGCGTCGGCGGTACGACTTCGCGGCCACTGCGCGGTGCCTTCGCGTTGGTGTTATCAATCCGGTTTAGTTGTGAATCTGCACTCGTCCTGTCTTTCGTCACAGTGCCATCTGTTTTGCGCAGTTTTCCGTCTGAGAGAAGCCGCGTTCCAGCACGCTTCGGTCACCCCCTCCTCCCCTATTTCATTGGCTCTGCTCCGGATCGCCTTACAAAACAGGGCACACATGTTTTCCTTTGCGTGGCCGTTGTAATCGTAAAGGTATTTAACGTATTCAGAGCGCGTCGCGACGAGCGTACGCCGCAGTACGCTAACGTCGACGGCGTCGAACTAATAGCATCTAGCAATCCGCAACCGATGCAACAGATGCAGGTTGGGCGAGGAAATAACAAATTGCTTACACCGCTGGCATCCGTCATGAGCCTTCTGGCTGACGATAGATTCAGAGCTTACTGTTAGCGTCCTTGTACCATCATACATGTTTAAAAAGGCGAACAGGATTTGAGCGTGCATTTCCCCCTCTTTCTCTCTGTCCTTCTGCCTCTCTATCATTAAGGAATGTGCATAACTTTCATACGGACAGGCACGGCATAGTAAACAGGTGTGCTCGCAAAGTGGCACAGTGAGTTCGAAAAGCCAATCCACGATACCGACGCTTCGCCGGGGGGAAGGGCCTTCCACCATTGCAACCGAGTGAGTGGTCGCCGCCAGTGGTTTGCGTCGCAGGACGGTATGTCACCGAACGGAGCATCCTCCAAGAGGACCACGGTACTCGTAATCGGAGCGGGACTAAGCGGTAAGGGGCACGCGTCGAAGCCATTCTTCAGGTGTGCCGGCACCAGTTGCGCGACTATCGTTCACAAGCAAGAAACTTTTTTAGTTTTTGTTAAAGCGAAACTTTCTATGCCTGACTTGTGCCGTCGCTTCTTTCGCCCGAACGCACTGCAGGAAAGCCAACTATAGCAATGGGTTTCCACAAGCGCATAGAAAGAAAGAAAAAGCGCTTCCAGTGGTCGGAATCGAACCTGCGTCCCTCGCGTTATGAAGCCGACGTCTAGAATAATCGCTTTTCCTCCTCCTCAACCTCATTCCGATTGCACCATTTCGACACGTTTGAGGCGGTTTAAATTTGGACTTTGACTTCGGCGCAGGTCACACGGTAGAAAGCTTGTCGTTTTAGCCATCTTCCTCTTAATTAAAGAAGGGGGCTTTTTATGTTTGAAATGACGTTTACCCTTTCGCAACGTTTTCAACAATTTTCCTGCGAATGGCTGAAAGTGTGTTTTAGTGTCTTGGTTTTTTTATGCGACAAGCCAGCTCTCATCCTCTTGAGAAATCCTCGTGAAAGCGCGGGAAGCCTGCTTGGGTTATTATGACTTGCAAGCCTCAGTGTCGCTGCAGGAGCCATAAATACAAAATGCAACGTCGTTAACTTTAAAATTACCAGCCTTCAGTGACTCGATCAGGTCCACTGCAGCTTTGAAAATCCGAAAATCGTTTTTTAGACAAATGCAAGAAATAATGTTAACTTTCAAGTTTCGCACTGCCGGGCCGTACTAGCGCAAGCACTAAAAACAGTTATCAGTGTGTTAACAGCCCGCAAACATTTAATGACACAGGCAATATGTAACTAGAGAACCCACTACAATCGCCTAGTCATGTCTTTTGGTGGCGGCTTTGGTCCACAGCCGCCAATAGAACAAAGAAGATTCTACGACGTCATAGAAAAAAGTGGATGGGGAGTCATTACCGCTTCATCTGCTTTCCTTATTAGAGTTTTAGCTTACAGTTCTTGACGGTCCGCTCCCCCCGGATAGCTAGTCGGAGTGCCATTGCGCATGCGAGGCGCGCTCCGAGGCAGGCGGTGTTACCGGAGTGCGTATAGGCGTTTCTTACTCAGCACAGTCAAGCGACGCATGGCGCCATTGTCCATGTGTATGTGGCCCTCAATTTATTCGCTCAGAACCGCTTGGTCTCGTAGTGTAGTAGTTTCCGCTCCTGCAAAGCGAACATCCTAACCAGGATTCAAATCCCGACACCGCTTCTTTTTATTTTCAAGGGTTTGTCATATTTGAATATTAAAATTTGTTATCACGCATATAATCTATTTCTGACATCTTCATGCGTTATAAATGGGATTTCAGGTATTTCCGTTGCCTTTTGGTCAGCTTCAGCTAGTGCTTCGTACGTTTTTGCGGGATTTCCCCCCTCTAGGTCGAATTCGGCTATTTCTGTTGAATATTTTTCTACACTCTGGTTTTCAGCCGTTGCATTTCCGTTTTGGCTGTTATCTATTTCAGTTCGGGTGGTTTTGTATGCTTTAGACACGTTTATGCTGTGATGTAACTCCTATCCGCAAGCTCAGGTGGCGGCTGGCTGTACTGACTAGGAAACGCATATACGCTACCGGAGCGGGGACCCGCTCCGCTCGCGCGGGCTCAATGAGCGGACCGTCGCGGCAGCTTACGCTACCGCGCGCAATGACAACACGGCGGCCCCCGGCGAGGCGGTTGCGCTAACGAAACCGCGCAAGAGCGTCCCAATAGATAAACATGCCACACGCTTCGACGAGCTTTAGAACTGAAGCAAAAAACGTCGAGCGAAGGCGAGTCTACTTCTATGCAGCTTCCAGAAAGACAGCCTTGTCTTGGCTATTCTAGAGCTTAACGGCTTCTTTAAAGTTATTTCGGACCATTTTATCGTTTCAGTGACAACATTATAAAAAGTTGGAAAATGAAATAAACCCAGTGTCTTGTTTGATTTTCGGGACCAAACTATAAATTCCTACACTTCCTTTTGGATGAAGTTTTTGCTTACGCAGGCACAGGGCACGAACGGTGACGCAAATGACTGCCCGTCCAGGTTGATACGGTTATAGGCTAGCTAAAAGTCTTTCTGTTGCTGACGCTCCGGTTGTGCTGAGCGGGTCGTCGAGAGCGGAGCGGACCGTCAGAAACGGTCAGCTAAACTTTCCATTGCTTCCATTTACCGAAATATCCATTTAGAGGTTGAAGTTTGCATTGATATTGGTATCGTTGTTACCGAGGCATGCAATAAGTGTATTTATAAACCAAACATGTATGTTGTCTGTTCCTTCAACGCATGTGCAGTTAGAAGCAAGGGAAAATTGAGCCCCAAAGTATAAACCTGTACACGAAATAGCCGGGTTCCTTGCCACGTAAGCTAAATCCCAGCATTGCTCAGCTGTAATAGCATTCTGGCTATAGGACGCTCTACACAAACTAAAATCGTGCCAACGTTTACTAAGGTAGACGTATAACGGAGACATTACTCCCAACGCCGAGAGCCGGCGGCGCGACAAAAGTAGTACGTATTTAGGTTACCAGTGATACGCAACCTATCGACACTAGACCTACTGTAAAAATTTCCTATATTCATCGTGGAAGTAAAGATTTTTTGCTCTTCCTAACCCTATCGAGTGATTTAGCCCCGCGATAATGCGCAGTCTTATGATTCTAAGTGGAATCTCATTAGGCCGCACTTGGGGGCGAGGCAAAAATTCTGGTACCCACAAAACGCTCGAATGGCAAAACGGTAAGAGCAGTACCTTGTACACTGGTTTACAGTGACGTCATTGGTACTAGTGCGGCCACAGTAGACCATAGTCTATAATCGGGTACCTTTTCTCGGCCTTTTCGTCGTCGAGTGCGCTACTCTGTGTTCATCGCGGTGAGAGAATCGTCGTGCCTTCCCACCGGTGTCATGCAACATGCGCGAACGAAAACTGCTCCGTAAAATTAAATCTTTATGGCAGTTTCCAGGTTGTAAGCGTCTAACTCAGGATCATCTGCCTTCGAGGCGGAAATGTTTACCGCACTGGTCAGGAGGATTTTACTGCTTAAATTGATTGGCAGCACGCACTGTTTGCCACTCATGAGAAAATTGATAAGACACTGTAAAAGAAAAAGAAAATTGGCGAAGCGTGCACTAAGTCGCGCAAGGCTTGAACCATAGCGAGGCTGCCGGATTTCTTTCTATGTAAGCACTGAAGAACACACCACCACGCATTGCATTATGTTTGGAATTGTTTATTTACATGTTCTGTCGTTGATTTTCACTGTGGTAGCAGCAGTCATCGTCATATCCATCTATATTGTCGTCTTCGTCATGCATAACTGGCGGGTCTGGATTGTTTTGTACGCAGGCTTTCACATTTCTCCTAAAGTGGAACGCGTCAGCACGCCCTAGAACCGGCGAAAACAGGCTTCCTTAGCGCGAGCTGTCTTGAGGCGCGGACGAACGTGAACTGTTTTATTGGTAATTTTTTTTGCGAGCGCCACGCGCAAGCCTGGACGACGCCGGGCGGTCCTCGTAAAACGCGGGCTCATGAGTGCCGTAAGCGGTGGGAGTAACTATGCTTTGGGGTTTTCTGATGAAAGCCGCAACAACTGTTCCGCAACAACTGTTCCGCTGTTGAAAAAACGTAAATGTGGTGAATTCCTGGCCACAAGAAGCACCAGTCTAGTTATCATAGCCAGTCACAACGGGCAGGAGACGCGTCCAGAACCCGGCGTGCATCCCTTGCACAAAGCTATAAGGAAAGAGCGAAGTTCGTGGCACCGGCTGGTTCCACAAGGCTGCATGCCCTACCGCATTTAAACGGACGCTGTAGCCCCATCAACGTAAACGAATCGTATAGCACTCGCCCGTCTCGCTTATGTGAAACAGATCGCATTCCTTGGGGTCTCATCGGTGCATCTAGGAGCTCTTTTGGCGACCTTCGAGGTGCTCAAATACCTTCAAAACGCTATCGTTCATGACCCCGCGTCCAGTTTCTGCACATTACATTAACAGAGGTGATTATTGCGAATAAAGTTGCGGTACGAGGAGCAAGTTCTTAAGGACATTTCAGATGAAATCAAGTTTGAAAACCAAGAACAATTTAAACAACAGCGAAACAGAGCAAGGAAGGACCATATGTAGCTAGAAAACAATAAAGTATGTTGGCATTGAGCCAATAAACTCCCGTGTATTTACAATTATAACAAGCTTTACTATAAGAAAGGATGTCTTTCTGGTTGAGTTTAACTCTGCAGTTCAATATATCTTATTTGTGTGTTACTAGAAGGAAACTTGGCAGCAGCAGCGACACCGAAACACTTCGGGGCAAACACTAAAGTTTTCAACTGCCCTTGGGTAATGCAGTGTGGATCGGCGACATTCGACTCAGACGTCGTTTCAAACGCCACTGCCTCAACGGTAATGATCTAGGAAATTGATGCATACACACCAAAGTCAACGTACCCGCCGCGGGGTGTAGGGCGACGCTTTATTAAGCAGGAATATATTCAGCATCTACAATTGGCGCGAGCAGCAAAATGTAAACTTTGTAGCATTTAGGAAACACAGAGAGGCAATGTCAGCTGTAGCATGAATGTATAGGCATTCAGCAGGCCTACCTTCATGGGGGACGGGTGAGGGGCGCCCCTATAGCAAAGGGAAACTTTTGAAGAAAGTTTTAATCAGTTCAACTGCAATCAACCCAATTAACCGTAAAAAAACAGGAGCTCAATAGGAAAAAAATCGATGGATAACGTCACGGCCATACAGGGTTTGTTTCAAGTGATCTCCGCCAGGTGCGATTCGCCTGTTATACAGAGTTACTTCCAAGCACTGTGTAACTAAATTTTAAGTGGTTACCAAAGCTGCAACTTATACTGCACTGTGATAACCGACTGCTTTAAACGAAAATTTTATCTGGAAAAAATCAAGTATGGTTTAAACGTTGATTCTTTTGAATTTTTGTTTTTTACCCCTAACCACACGCACTTCCTCATCTAAAATGTATGCATCGGGGGAGAAAAATAACGACAAAACAACAGGTTTGTCGGCGGCCAAACTCCTGACGGACCACGATGTCGACGTTACTGTCCTCGAGGCTCGAGGCAGAGTCGGTGGACGCACCTTCACCGTCAAGGTGAGATTTATGTCATTATTTTTTGACAACGAAATTCGTCACGTGGTGGCAGCCATCAAACCCCCATCTAGTCCCGTGGTATAGCAACGGTGAGGCTCTGAGAGAGCGCAGCTACGACTTCTCTCCGTGCGGATCACGTGGCGTGACGTCACAGCTGGCACACTGGCGCTCTGGCGGCTCAAGGTCATTTCGGCTGCATGAATGACCTTGCGATCCATAGTGTAGTCAAGCCTTCACTCTAAATTCCAAAAGATTGTGCCCATGAGCGACAATGCGTGCGAAAAACCCCCACGGAAGAGCCCCGCAGTGCATCTGCAGCGCCGGTCCCAATTTTGGAGCGCAATATGTTCGCGGCCGCGTTGTCGACGTGGAGATGCACGGAACTGTTTACGATTCTCACTTTCGATGCAGCCACATGAAAAATGATTATAACTCAGTTAATGATGGAGAATACGCATGAGCTGGTATCACGGACTCGTAAAATGATCCGTGAATCCGTCTTTTCAGATGAAATCTCAAAATTTTTCGCGGGCTTCCGGCTCACATTTTAGTTATGTGTGCATTCGACAGCTTCACTCATCATGTTATCGGCATTGGTTGTAAAGACTACGAGTTTTTGCGATCTCACTTTACCCCCCCCCCTTTCTATTTGCCAACGGTAAATAAGAATCATCGTTGGGGTTGGTGGTGGTAGGGGGGGGGGGGGGTCTGTTATTGTCAAAAGCGTTTTTATCTGGAGGAGCCGCCTGCATACCGACTGCAGTCCTCTTAATAAGGAGAGTGCAGAGCCTTCCGCGACCGGCAAAATGACAGTTCTGCGAGGACTTGTAAAACAACCATCATTTTTTCCCTCGCCTTCTCTGCCACCTGTTCTCCACACACAGAATGACACGGTCGGCTGGGTTGACCTTGGCGGCGCGTACGTGGGCCCCACGCAGAACTACATTCTACGCCTGGCTCACGAGCTCGGAGTGGACACCTACAAGGTCTTCGACGGACTCAAGCGCATCCACTTCGGACAGGTACTCGCGCTCGGTGGGCAGCACAAAAGAAGTGTTGTGGTTGAACGCAGTGAAAACAGTTTGTCGAGCGTTAGGCTGGGTTCAGGCTGTTGCCGCAACTTTCGTAATGTTTTTAAAGAATGACATCATTTCACGTCTGAGCCAACCGAACTGCGTGAAACGCCGTTTTTTTACGTCCATAGCGCACGATATGGCTGTTACGTCGGTAGTCTGAACTCAAATGACGTCATTCTTTAAAGACATGACGAAAGTTGCGGCCACAGCCTGAGCCCGGCCTTAGCTCGGTTTTGGCGAAGTGACTGCCAAAGAGCCGCTTTTGCAGCAGCAACTACCGCATCTGCAATTGCACCACAGGCAACACACATAAGCTATATAAGCTGCTCGGCGCCGTGGACACCAACGCGCAATTAACTGCCCAATAAACGCGACGAGTGCGAAGTTAAGTTTGTCGAGCCATACCTCTATCAACAAGCCAAGAGTCCGCGCTGAACGCGCACATTTTCTGGTAGCACACAACCTTACTCTCTTTCTTATCTTCCTCTCCACCCCCCTTCGCCTAGAACGAACGAATGACGAGACGCTATCGGTATGCGCCAGCTTACGAAGCGCTGGCTTTACCTTGACCGAGCTTGTAGGCCAGATTGACAAACAAAGCGTTTCCGGAGTTTGTACCTGGAATAATACTGTGATACGGCTTGAAAAAAAGTTCAAGAGGCGAGTTTTATTTCCGGCAACCAGTAAAAAGCTCCCCAAAGCCTATGCGTGCATATGTGAAAGTGGCCTGTAGTGAAACTTTATACTTTGCGCACTCCGTGGGCACTGCACAGCGCGGGCCTTCATCCCATTTCCCAAATTAACGCGGAATTTCCGGTTTGCTATCATCTGCGCATGCCCAAACGGGCTGGAGGTACCGAATTGGAATCAGTTTTAACAGCAAAGTTAAATTTTGGGCTACTTGGTTCATCACGGCCTTGATTAAAACTGCGAGGAAAACGCGGACAAAAGCAGAGGAACGCGCGACACGAGCGCTGTTATGGACTTTGTTCACACTTGTCCCTGTTTTTCTAGCTGTGTTAACTTAACCAGTCATTTTCAAGCACATATTCAAAGTAATGTTCTACCAGAGTTGTTATTATGAAGGCAGCGCATGCTTCGTGGATGAGGTAGTCAATAGCCACACTTCGGACAAACATGCGTCCTACGTTTTCTTCCTCCTGTTCACTTGCCGACATCCGAAGTAGGAGGAGGAGGAGGAGGAGCAGGAGGAGGAGGGAGAGGGAGAGGAACAATTTTATTGGGAGGATAGACTCGAGGTCCATTTGTAGAGAGGTGTGGTGGCATGTGGGAGTGGAGCTCTGTGGTAATATAAAGCAAGAACCTTGTATGTGTCCACGAGGGTGTAGGCATCCGCATTCACGGGGCATGCTTCCATGTTTTCGTCGATTCAGCCTAAGCTGGAGACTGTTCAAGTGGAGTGGTTCTATGACCAGAGCATGGGCCGGGTGTGTGGGCTAAGTTGGCGTGGGGAGGAGACACGCAGCTGTAGGCTGCTAGCGCCAAACCGCTATTCATCGAGTATTGGGCTATGAAGGTAAGATGAAGGCGGTGCAACTGAATGACTCAGGTCAAGCTTACGCCGTAGAAGTTTGCCAACATGTCGCAATTCTGGCCACTCAGGCAGCGTCCCTGTATTTCATAGCGCAATCTTAAAAGAAGAAAAGAAATAAAGGTTGCGCTTGTGTAGGCATCGTGCATAGTAGTTATTATAACAAAAAACGCACTTAAGAACGCAGGCAACAAAATTAAGACACAACGAAGCCAAGGTTATGCCAGAACAAAAAAATACAAGTGCCATTACACAGTGGTCGACGCCTTGAATTACTTCCAGTCCACAACTACAGATCTTCCAGCGTCGTGTGCTCACAGTCACCGCCCTTTGTTGGCCATTGTTGACTACATCCATAGCCTCTGCCTCTATTTATATGCAAGGCGCTGGCTTCAGCTTAGCTGAGTTAGCCCCCCTAGCTGAGCATTAATGTCGGATTGACGGAAAGAGGAGCTTATGGCTGTGTGTGCCTGGAGTAATGGCGCTTTCGCTCAAAAAGGAAGTCAGTGGCTTCAGGTTTCTTACTCGGAGAAGGCCAAAATACCACACAGGTTCCCGCAGTCTTTAGCATAATAGGTGCGGAAAGCCAAAGTATTTAATCTTAGTTCCCAGTCCTATCAGATGTTTAGTGCCTCACCAAACAAGGATGCCTCACACAGATTGCCATTTACCGCTTTGTAATCCGCGTCCTGGTGCTACCGTCACACACCCGTTCCTTCCAGGGTAAACCATACGCGTACAAGAGCTGCTGGGCCCACTTCGGCCTAAGCGACCCGTTGGCCTGGTTCGACATCAACTACATCATGCACAAGATGGACAAGATGATGAAGGAGGTATGTGAACAACCCACGCCCTTTTTATGCGATTGCACAGATACGTATAAATGGGTAGTCAATCAATTGTTCATAATGCTAGAAAGCGTAAAAGTTCTCAAATTCAAAGTCAAATTATTACTCTTGATTGTTGGCATGATAAGCAGTTCTCTGTGAGTTAAGAACAAGGGTTACGAGATCCCTGCACTAATAATCCGGCCGCTCACGGTAAGGTTTCGTTTTTTGCAAGCCTGGAATAACTCATGAGAGACACTTGAGGCACGATGATTGCAACGAAGGAAGCGTTCGCATTCAAACATAAATGAGCTAGCCTCTAATAATAGGTCGGTTGATTGAAATCCAGCCTACATTCCACGACAGAAAACGTAAAGTTTTCTTCACTCACGTTTACTGTAAGCTATGCCAACAACGATATAAGACGCACCTGTCCCCTCAATAGATGGCTTCAGCCATTTAACACGACGTCTCCGGCGACGACGTCTCGGAGCATCACTTGACATAATATTCTTCCTTTCAGTTTTTAGCTCAGTAGCAAGCATTAGACCCCAGCAAAAGCGTGTCACAGAATATCCCAGCCGCAAATGTATAAGAATAGTGGCACGTTTTCACCGCACTTGCTGGAATACCTTCTGCAGCGAAGCACAACGCTGCGGGGACTTTCCATTACACCGAACGTCAGACAAGGGGACACCATTTCAAAAAAATTATTTACAGACTTCCTACAAGAAACATTTTGGAAAGCTGATTTTCAGATGTCAGGGATACGAGTATAGACAAACAACGTTTGGGCCTCTATAGATTTGCGGTTGACACAGCCTTATTCAGCGATTCGGTATAAGCCCTGCAAGGGATGCTTCACGAACTGAACCCTGTACCGTAGTATTGGCGATTATTATGCGTAAGTCGAAAGTGATGTTAAATATACATCCACAAAGCCCTCCCTTCAGCCTAAACAATAAAATACCAGAATAGGTAAATGAATATAACTACCCTGGACAAGTTATGAAGGCCGGTCGGAACTACAAGAAGGAAATCAGGAGAAGAGTTGTTGGGGATTTGACAGAGCTCGGTATACAATTGGAGGTAATAATAGATGGTTGGCATATTCTGCCACTAAACAGAAAGGCATACAACCAATCCGTACTCGCGTAATGACTTAAAGGGGCCATGCAGACAAAACACAAGTTTGTTTTATTCGAAAGATTTCATGTTTTATAGGGCGCCCAGCGTTTTTCCGGAAGCAAACGATGCTTCATTCACTGAGAAATTTATCAATTTAAGTTAAAATATTGATTCTCCCTCCAAATCGGGGGTTTTCACGACGTCTTCCCTGACATCACCAGGGCAGGTCTTCAAGCTAAACTTGGTGTGCTGCGAGCCTGGTTTACCCTTTGTCAACCTAGATGGCGCCACCATACCGCGGCGGGCCATTTTCTGCCTTTGCTTAGTATTTGACCGTATTTGTACCTGGGTGGTAGAAAATAATCGTTTCGTGAAACATGGTGTTCGCTGAACAAATATGGTCATCGGCCAGTGTCGTCTCAGACATCCCCAAAGCGCCGCAGATGCTGTGCAGCTAAATAAAGCATAAGTTCCGGTACCAATAGCAGTACGCATCAGTACTTGTATGTTTATGTGCACTTTCGTAACTTACAATGTTGATCTCACCATTCTTACTGCGATAAAAAGAATGTGCCCAAATTTAAGCGCCGATAGCTTGTTGGGGAAGCCTATAAGCTCTGCCTAATTTGCGTTTGCTTTTGCCGGCCTCAGTTAATCTCAGAGCTGAAACGTATGACATCATAGGTTCTGTGGCAGGGAATGAGCTAGTGGGTCGCACGGTCATCCCCTTTTTTCCTAATTATATACCTCATTCGAGCGATGTTTACATTAAAAGTGGTGTCAGTATGTTTCTAACGAGGCAATCTTTCCAATTAATCAAACTTGTGTTTTGTCTGCATGGCCCGTTTAAGCGAAAAGAACTGGGACCTACTAAGAACCTTCAAAAACACTGATGCCGTCCCAATGAGCCATATAAAGAAGGATGATAGGAGTAGTCCTTTGGTCTAGAAAGCGAGCGTCTTGGATTCAGGAGCAATATTGGGGAGAACGCATGCGAGCTTAATTTAGAGGAAGTGTGGGAATTCGGTTGGTCATGTAATGGGCACAGCTCAACCGGTCGGTCACCAGGCAGGAGGAGTGGCTAGAGAAAGTCGCGGCTAAGGGCAGAAGATGGATAAGTCGATGGATTTATGAGCTCCGAAAATTCGGTTGCAAACAATGGATTCGGACCTCGCTTGATAGGATAAGGGGGACGTCTATGGGAGAAAGCATTTGTGCTGCAGCGGTCATAAATATGCTGATGATGGTGAGTAAAAAGTTGGAGGCAGGTTTAAGCTCGTAGGGATTTACTTTACTTTGCAGAATTGTTAGAGGTTGGTCTTCACTGCAGAGACCTATAGGACGTCGTAAAGTGTTACCTTTATTATTGAAATGAGCATCCGTGTTTGTACTCGCTGTTGTTCTCTGGGCGCCTTTGGCTTACTTTGCTTTTGCTTAGCACCCCCAAGTGCAGGAAACAAAAAATACCTTAACATAAATACCCGAGAAAGTTGTGGGGGAACAGCCCCGCCGGTACCGTAGTGGTTATCGCACCAGACCGGTATTCTGGAGGTCCTGGGTTCGGATCCCACACAGGCGGGCACTTTTTCACCACTTTCTTTCTGACTCAAAAAATTCATCTGTTTCTATGACCCACCACAACCTCTCCTTTGCTTTCCGGGGTTTTCTTAACTCCCAACCCTTATTTTCTGTCTTATTTCACCGAGCCCCTCATTTCCGATTTTCTGATTCGCTACATGCATAGCGAGGGCCTCTGTTCTGTCAGTCTTGGTACCAAAGGTAGCTTAAGAGGGTTCAACGCTGGTCGACCACTCTCGACATGTCGTAGACACTCCAGTCACGGCCCGGGGGTTAAAAAGAAGGTCCCCTTCACCCCAAGTAGTCCGAGTGGCGCTGGCTACCACCCCCAAGTGCAGGAAACAAAAAATACCTTCACATAAATACTCCAGAAGGTGGTGGGGAAACAGCCCCACCGGTAGCGTAGTGGTTAACCCACCAGACCGGTATACTGGAGGTCGTGGGTTCGGATCCCACCTGGCGGGCATTTTTTCTTCACTTTCTTTCTTTCCAAATTCTTTATCTGTTTCAATGACCTACTATATCCTTCCCTTTGTTTTCGGAGGTTTTCTTGACTGGCAACCCTTATTTCTGTCTTATTTCCGGCGAGCCCCTCATTTCCTGTTCTGATTCGCTACATGCATAGCGAGGGCCTCTGTTCTGGCAGTCTTGGTGCCATAGGGAGCTTAGGAGGGTTCATGCTGTCGACCACTCTCGACATGTCGTAGACACTCGAGTCACGGCCCGGGGGTTAAAAAAAAAAAGAAGGTCCCCTTCACCCCGAGAAGTCAGAGTGGCGCTGGCTACCACCCCAAGCACAGGAAAAAATTACATTGAAATAAATACCCAGAAAGTGGGGGGAAAATAGCCCCGCCGGTAGTGTAGTGGTTATCGCACCAGACCGGTATTCTGGAGGTCGTGGGTTCGGATCCCACCTGGCGGGCATTTTCTTCACTTTCTTGCTTTCCAAATTCTTACTGTTTCAATGACCTACATATCTCCCCTTGTTTTCCGAGGTTTCTTGACTGCAACCCTTATTTCGACTTATTTTGGCGAGCCCCTCATTTCCAGTTTCCCGTTCTGAATCGGTATAGTATATATATATATTATATATATATATATATATATATATATATATAATGTGTGGTGTGGTATGTGTGTGTGTGTGGTGGCCTTCCAACTGAGAAATATTCCGGTTTGGTTACGGTTCGGGTTCAGGTGAATTTATTGCGTTACGGTTCAGTTATGGTTCGACTAAATCACGTGCCGAACCGGTTCCCTAACCAGTTCGAGCAGTTTAGGTGTCAGCGATGTGAAAAAAATTAGAAAATTAGCAGTATATAAAGCGACACCATAAAGACTAAATACAAACAGAAATTCTAAATAATGCGTTTTTCCGATAGCAGTGGCGCAACTTTCGAAGGCAATTTTACACAACTGTGCCTTATATTAGAGAAAACAGATGACGACGTACCCGCCACTTTCTCTCCCAAACTTAGTGTGAGAGAGAGAGAGAGACAGATAGAAAAAAAAATTCCGCCACCTTCCCACGAGGGGAACCCTGGCAAGGCATCTGACGGGGTTCAATTGGCGTTTCCGTTATGTTGTTACCCAAATGTGGTTGAAGTGTAGTCAACCTTAAATGATGTTCAATCACACGTAGAGTTCCAAGTATGTAAAGACCGTCTTCATCGGAAGATTCAACGGAGTCGTCATCGTCAAGCGAAGCACGAGCAAAGTCAAGCGGAGTCGAGCAACTGCGTCAAGCGAAAGCGCGCGCTTAACTGAACGGGTGCCGAGCGCTCACCGCTTTATATATGCGCGCTTGAAGGAGAGGAGACAGCGGAGGAAAGATGCGCATGCGCACACATGCGCGCACAAGCGCGCCGGAGCACATGCGAAAGTAGGCGAAGCGCGCCAGCTGTGTTATGATAATGAGCCGGAGAGAGCGCATAACGCACAGCTGTCGGAGAGAAGAACGGAGAGGAGTTTGCGCATGCGTAATGAGGAGTGCGGACTACGCCGGTCAACGCGGGACAGGCCGAGTGTAAGAGATGCCTTGCATCTAAAATATTTATTTGGGAAAGAGGGCTTGAGATTTGGCTGCTAGCGGGCAGTGATGTTCCGTGCGGGGAATTTTCCCTTTTTCGGGGAATTTCCTGCTATAATTTTGCCAAAAAGGGAAGAAAGGGAATCTTTAATAGATTCCGGGAATTTTATGAGTCGGAGAGTAACATACTAGGGAAGCTTGCACTCATGCGCAAGACTTTAATCGCGAAGCTGTTGTAGGTGAGCATTGACGGATACATAGGTACTTTCAGTAGCACGCTCTGCCTTTTGGTTCACGGCCACTTCCGCGGCCATGGGAACTATCCGCGGCCGGGCCATGCCGAGAACTGCGAAGACGTTGCGCGCGGAGGTCTTTTGTACTATACTGAGCGCATGCGCACGATGATGCGAGCTCTAGCACGAAGGGCTCTCCTACGATACTGAGCGCATGCGCAAGGCTCCTCTCGACTGTTGCGGCTGCCGCTATCACGTGTCTTTTTTTTTTTTTGTAGAGTGGGTAATGCGACAGCTGCGCGACGCCTAGGTGATAACGTTCCTTGCGGAAAGTTTTCGGCGCGCACGAGCCCCGAACTTAGGGCTAGTAACAACAGCTCCGCTGTTAAAAAAAGAGTAATGTCAGTAAACCGGACCTCGCATCATTTATTACTTTGTTGCTTTCTTTAATTTCCCTTAACAGATTCTCGGATTTGTGTTCAAATTTCCGCAGTCGTGTTACCGCAAGCCACAAGCATCCAAGACCGCTTCCAATCCAATTCATAAAAGACGAAGGAGCATAGAGGAAACAATATTCTGTGAGAACGAGCTAGCAAAGCGTGAAGCCGCGGCGGCTGAAGGGCTGAAGCCAGGTCGCATGTATTCGTACGCAACCCTTGTTAAGAACATTGGAGCCACAACCCGCCAATGTCCTTAACAAGGGTGCACTGTAGCACACCTTCTGCACCTATATAAGCGTGCGTGCTTCTAGGTTGTATGTTAGTCAGATGACGCAAGACTGGTCCTCCAGTCGAAACGTCAGTAACCCACTGTTTTAGATGCGACTGCATCTCATTCACTCGCCTTGTCCCTCCATACGGCGTTGTTGTTGTCCGTCCACACCCCTCCCCCATTCTTCTCGCCGCGCGAGCTGCGCTCTCCGCCGCTCACCCCCTCTCCTCTCCGATAGCAAACACTCTCTCGCGAGGGGCATTGGATTGGATTCGATTGGATTGGCTTGGCTTGGATTGCATTGGATATGGATTGGATTGGATTAAAGTGGATTGTGTTGGATTGTGTTGCGTGATACCCGCGCCACGTTGCGCCATAGCCGCGGCAGGGGGTTCACGGCACGTTTCACGCGATGGGAAAATCAACCTAACGGAAACAACAACGGAACCCCCTATGCGTCGCATCTACACAGGGGTTCCCGCGAGGGGAGGTGGGAGAAATTTTTTTGGTTTTAATCGGGAGTCAACCATTTTCTCAACTATATATATTATATATAATATATATATATAGTATATATATATATATATATATATATATATATATATATAGCGAATCAGAATAGGAAATAAGGGGCTCATTGAAATAAGAAAGAAATAAGGATTGGCAGTCAAGAAAACCTCGGAAAGCAAAGGGGAGGATATGGTAGGTCATTGAAACAGATAAAGAATTTGGAAAGAAAGAAAGTGGAGAAAAAATGCCCGCCAGGTGGGATCCGAACCCACGACCTCCAGAATACTGGTTTGGTGCGACAACCACTACGCGTACGCGACAACCACTACGCGTAGTGGTTGTCGCACCAGACCGGTATTCTGGAGGTCGTGGGTTTGATGCCACCTGGCGGGCATTTTTTCTCCACTTTCTTTCTGTCTTTCCGAATTCTTTATCTGTTTCAATGACCTACCATATCCTCCCCTTTGCTTTCCGAGGTTTTCTTGACTGCCAACCCTTATTTCTATATATATATATATATATATATATAATATATATATATATATTATATAATATATATATATATATATATAGATATGATAATCTATATATCTGATATCTATCTATGCTATATATGTTACTAGGCCGCATATGAATCCTTCGTACAACCTTAGTGCCAGAAAGGCACCACACCATATCAATGGATAGGAGCGGGATCTGCACCGACATATTTATTGCAGCTACACACATGGTTTCACATCTCTGTGCTGCAATTCGCGCGTAACAATGCGAAGCACCTACCAGA
Source organism: Haemaphysalis longicornis (assembly GCA_013339765.2). Classification (NCBI taxonomy): domain Eukaryota; kingdom Metazoa; phylum Arthropoda; class Arachnida; order Ixodida; family Ixodidae; genus Haemaphysalis; species Haemaphysalis longicornis. The sequence goes on from CM023450.1 coordinate 123,911,228, forward strand.
CATGCCTTGATGCGCGCGTGCAGATTCCTGTCGTCGATCCGTGGAACAGTCCTCATGCTGATGAGTGGGACGCCGTGACACTGCAACACTTCTTCGAAAAGGAGTCGTGGACAAGGTACGTGTGGAGACGGCCGCACATGATTCATTGACAGAACTTGTAGTTTTCTGCCCTGTTTTGGAACAGCGCGTTTACACTTATTAAACCAGTATAACAGCAGGTAAATGGGGCTTATATTTATGTTAAATTTACTCGCCGAACCTACATTTGGAATATGAGCTGCGCCGTTGTTCAGATCTCCGGGACAAATTAGACCACCTAGAGATATTTAACGTACGCCGCAATCAGGACATATTGCCGTTTCCGTGTTTCGCCTCATCAGAAAAGCAGCAGCTGGGATGGACACCAAACCCGTATCCTCTGGCTTAGCAGCCTAAAGGACAGCTTTTCCTCAACCCACCCCACTTGCACCCTCTCCTTCACACGCGAGGAACGCGTATTTGCGTGTATATGAACACCATGGGGTTCACATTCTCTGTCGCAATTCAACATTCTCGACCTACATTTTTAGTTAGCGTTATTTTAGGGGCAAAGCCCCTTAGGGGCTCAGGCTGTCGGCGTTAAATGTTGTCGTCGTAACCATCGTCTCATGTAGTCACGATACTAAAACACCGGGACACTTGTTTACGCTTCGCGTTAGAACGTAACGCATACTAAAAAATTGGCCGCGTATCTGCTCCTTCCGGGTCAAATGTCGTCAAAAGACGAGAGTCTTTATTCACTTTTGCCAAGTAAATGCCTCCCTTCGCTTTCCCGATCACCTCTCATGTTGTTCCTCTTGCGTCGCGCTCCCCCTAGGGTAAAGACGCCAAAGGTTTGCTTAAATCATTTTAAATTGCCCGCGTTCCACTGCTCAAAACCGGGTGTCTCGATGCCAACGCTGCCGTACGGCGAAGACGCGCGTGAATCGAGGCGCGCTACTTCAACGTTTATAGAACCGCGTTTCCCTATTCCACGTGCGTTGCAAGCAGAACGTGGAACCTATCTAGTGGAATTTTTCGTAACTGTTGCTGGTTGATTTCTTAAAATGCCGCCAGAAGCTATAGTGGCGCGAGCGACAGCAGGCGACGGCGGAGTGAATTTTTTTTCTGCAGTTGATGAAGTATTTAATTTCGCAAACGTCAAGCTTTGTATAATTTTTTATAAAGGAACACTGCAGATATCACTTCTATATTAATTTGTTGTCTCATATTTGCGTAATGTCTTGTTCCTCTTCAACAATGTTGACAAGTATTAGCATTACACCGGACTTAGACGGGTGCATTTAGCTGTGACTATATAAGACTATTGCGCAGGCATTGTTTTACTTTGGCCGGGTGGCTGAATCGAGTCACAGACAGATAGACAGACGGACAGACAGACATACAGACAGACCGAAATTTCTGGGTTTAAGTAGCCCAAGAAAGACTATCGTCTTTAAAAACACTGGGACACTCTTTTACGCCTTGCGCTGGAACGCTTCGTAGCACGTCCTAAAATACAGCGGGACACTCGTTTACGCCTCGCGCTGGAACGCTTCGTGCTTCAAAAACGCGAGACTTTTACACCAAAGTTGTATACCTCTACCCCCACAACGGTTCGATTTCCGTTGGCAGAAATCGCTAAGGCGCCAAGAATACATCTATACACAGCATGCTTCACCCCTCCCCAGGTTTCACGTTAGTGGAGATGGCGCGGCATTTTTTGTTCTCATGCAATCCCTTTCACCCCCTACTTAGCTGACCCTCATCATCCTGTTAATACTTCGTAGCTGCCGCAGTCACTCCGCCTTCCACAACGAGTTATATCCCTCTTTCCCTTGTACGTATAGAGAGGCGTGCAGAGACTAGTTGAATTTATTTGGGAATTCCGTCGACGCAGGAGCTGCCGGGACTACATGAGTGTCTTGGCGCAGATCAACCTGTCCAGCGAACCCAGCCAAGTGTCCCTGCTGTGGGCGCTGTGGTACATCAAGGGCTGCGGAGGATTGCGCAGGATGTGGAGTGTGGCGAACGGCGGAGAGGTAACATGAGCTCCACCTGCATGCCGCGGAGGCACATGTCCCCTGACACGGAATAAATGGTCCCGGAACAAATGGTCCCTGAACAAATGGCGCCGGAACTTATGGTCCCGGAACTAATGGTCCCGGAACAAATGGCCCCAACTTCAAACTAGGAAAAAATGGGCCCACCGCTACTGCACCTATGCACGAGCGCCTGCATAAGAGAGGGAAGGGGGTCAGTGTGTTTCTGTTTTGTGAAGGTCAAAACAGGAAGGAGGGGGGGGGGGGGGGTGTAGCGCACTCACTTCCGTAGCATGTTTCTTTGGTTGAGATGGCCGCATTGCCCTCTTTAGAACAAATTGGCCATGGCAAGGTGGCTAGCCATTCTAGCCTCCTTAGCCATGGTGCTGACTGTCGCGACAGCCTGGCTTGACCAGCGGCTCAGCCGACACTCGCGATCAGACGTCCGTATGTCTCGAGACTGCCTGTCTCCAACCTCGCGTACTAGCGGCGTCTCGCGACAGGTGCGGCTTCCTGGAACACGGCCGGACTCACAAACTATCTTCTTAAACGGGAAGGGAGCGCTGAGTCTGGCCTTGCCTGGAAATATTTGCGGTGACTTAGTAAACTTCCGAGGGGGAGGGAGGGGGGAGCGAACTCACTAGGCACGCACCCGTGAAGTGCTTGCTCACAAGAAACTGATGGCGCTTCTTTCTGAGGGGTTACGGCCCGTTCGTCACATGCCGTTTCGTCATGGGCCGGTTCGTAATAGGCCGTTTGGTCACATAGGGTCATCCGTCATAGGCCGGTTCGACAAACAGCCTATTACGAACCGGCCTATGACGAAACGCCATGTGACGAATGGGCCTACACCCCCCGTAACCGAGACCTTGTAACGCACTGCATTTGCACAAAATAAATAATTTGCGGATGTGAAGATTTAATAAGAGAAAATTTGTCGAGCGGAATTTTGATAAATCAAAACTACGAAAGAAATAGAAAAATATGAATATAACAAAAACGACTAAACAAATAAATATGCATCTTCAAACATCTACAACAAATGAAGAATAAAATAAAAACACGGAAAATAAGGCCGGAAACAGATAAGAAATACAGAAAACGTGCCAACCATTATACGCCATGAATTTGCAAGTAGCACATTCAGTCGTTATGCACTGACAAGGCAGATAAATGGAAAAACAATATTTTGATAAACCAAAAGTCGAAAACTGAAAAAATGAAAATATTACAAGAATCATATAAAGAAACAGACAGAAAAGGAATATAGAGAATATTCATCTTCACCGTATAAAAACGCGAAGGCAAATGAATTAATGATTTTATTTAGAAGGGAGAGGTTGAAAGCCTCGTGCGGGGGAAGGAGAAGAAGCGGAGCGGAAATAAACCAGGGGGGGGGGGGGGGGGGGTTCACTTACAACACGTGTCCGCCCCGCTCACGGACCACCCGATTTAGGTCAATTTTCACCAGACCTGTACGTCCAGCAAATGTCCATAGGGTCAATGAAGTTTCCCTCACGTCGTTCGAAGGCGTTATCCATTCTTGAAGGGACGTGACGTGAGGAGGTAGGCACCTATGGCGTTCCTCGGAGAGTCCGGCACATTCCCAGAGAAGGTGGTGTATGGTGGGTCGCTCGGCAATGCACAGGGGGCAGGGAAAGGTAGGAGGGGGTACAGGTCAGGAGTGACCACTGTGCCGGAGCGGACCTTGTGTAGAAGCACCTGGAGGCCTCGCGGGATGTCCTAGGGCACTGGTGGGTCTGGCCTTGGGGTCGTTTCCTTGAGGTTACGGCGTCGCCGCATTTTTCGGATCCGGCGCTCAACGACTGGGTTGTTGAGGGCCGGTTCGGGAAGCGGGGCGGGCGTCGCATGAGAGTTCTGGGATGTACGATGTGACTCAGACGCCATGCGATGGGCCGTCTCGTTCCGTGGGTTGGACTGGTGGCCGGGGGTCCATTCTATAAGAATTGTGGTGTCATTTATTTCGGCGAGGTTGTCGATGGTTCGTCTAGTTACATTGGAGATGTAGTCATGAGGATCTGGAGAGTGCATTGTGCTGATTGCCTCTGCATTGTCAGTTTATATCACGACTTTAGATGGATTGTGTTTTCTCTTCATGGACGGGAGGTCACGCCTTAGCAAGGCGGTGGCCAGTAGAATGGCTTTAAGATCTACTGCGAGTGGTTCGATTTCTGATTCCGTAGAGAACGTCACGTACTCTGTCAAGCTCGGGTCGTTGACGTGATGTATGCCGCACGTAAATCGGTCAGATCCTATTGCGGCGTCGGTGTAGACGGCATATGTGCCTGGTTTTAATAGGTGTTGGAAGCTAGATAGGGTGTTTCTTCGATGCTTGTGTCTTTTGCGCTCCTTTGTCGACCTTGGTTTGTGATTTACCGGTTGTGTCCATTGCCAAGGCGGATTTCGGGCCAAAGAAGGGTCTGCTGACGGGCCCAGTGTGAAGTTCGTGTCTCATCGTAGGCTACGAGATGAGACACGATGGGTCGGAATGGTTGTCGCGCGTTGGTTATAGTGTTGCTTCAATCGGTGTCAGCGATGCAAAAGTATACAAGTCATTTAGCTTGGTGTGCCAAGGGTGTCCGGTGATAACTCAAAGGAGTTTGTGATGTAAAGTTCGAATTTTATTTAGTTGGGTTTGCGTCAGGTTGAAGCAGCATGTATGCTAGCCGGGAAGTTAGAATGGCTCTACCGATGTTCCGGATGAGAGCGGTGCCTGCGCCACCGAATTTTGTGCAGATTCTGTGGATAAGGTGGGCTGCAGCATCCCAGCCCTGTGGGACTTCTTGAGCCATTCTGTGGCGTTGCCTTTGTGACTGATAGGAACGCCGAGAAGGCGGATTAAACCTTGCGAGAAAAGCGGAATCTCTTGATTTTCAAGGTGAAGATGGACTTTTTGCCTTTCTTGTTCTTTGCCACCCCAAAAACAGTAGAGTTCACTTTTCCGGTGAGGGCCACATTCCTGCTGCCTGGATGGCGTTTCCTAGCGCAAAAAGGGCTGCTTGAAGGTCTATGCACGCCTCCTCAGCGGTAGGATAATCGTCTCGCTCAGTCCAAGCGTGATATCATCCGCATAGACGGTGAGCAACGCGCCGCTGGTTTTGTGCAAGTCTATTGCCACGTTTCTCATCACCAAATTGAAGAGGAGGGGTGATATTATGGAGCCTTGTGGTACAGCGCGGTCATTGTATTACGTCTTCGGATGGTCGTTGCCCGCTCGGATCTCGAACGTTCTATTTTCTAGAAAACTGGCAACGTAATTGTACATCTGCTTGCCCGGATAATGGTCTCGATTTCGGCCAGTATGGCTTCGTGCGACACCGTGTCGAAGGCCTTCTGCAGATCAACTGCCACCAGAATATGTGGTTGTCCTGGTGGCGGGTGTGGTCGAGCTGAGTTGATGAGCCGTCTGAGGAGCCACATACTGTCATGAGTCCCCATGTTGCGGCGGAAACCAGTCTGGCCAGGGTAAAAGTGGTTGGTCATTTGTTCAAAGTGATAAGTGAGGCGATTAGCGGCCATCTTTTCGAGAAGTTTACCTATCGTAGATGTTAGAGCGACTGGTCGGAGGTTACGGACGTGGGTCGTTGGTTTCCTTTGTTTGGGGATCGGTTGTATAACCGAATGTTTCATTGAGGCAGGGATGGAGCCAGATTTCCAAACATCGTTGAGGAATTGGAGGAGGAGTTGTTTGTTTTGTTCGTTTAAATTTTGAAGCATAGTCCACGTGATACCATCTTTACCAGGAGCGCTGCGCTTGTTGACCTGGTGGAGGGCAGTCTCCATTTCCGCCATAGTGAACGGGGATTCTTCATTGTCTTCGTCCGTAACCGTTACGCGAGGGTGGGGAGGTGGAGACGTAAGGCTGGCGTTGGGGAAGAAGTTGCAAGCCGCCTCTTGTTCAATCGTTTCGATAGAATACCCAATGCTTAGAGCAATCTTGGAAATACAGTTAACACTCTTTTTCTTGCCGTTAAGGGGTCGAAATGTGTGCCACAGCTTTTTAGTAGAGGTGTCTTTGTTGAAGCTATCGCAGTATTCCGTCCAACGCAAGAGAGTTGTTTTCCGAATCGCTTAATTTCTTTGTGTTTGAGCCGGGCTCAATTCAGGTCTCTAAATCGTCTCCCATTACATTTGTAGCGGTTTACGAGTACGTGGTAAGTATGCCATAGGTTTAGCAAGTGGCGATCAGGGCAAGGGCAGTCTTCCTCTTCTGTGGAACACTGAGAGCTTGCTTGATAAGCGCGCTGTATTTCGTTACCGAGGCTAGTTATGTCGAGCGCTTCAGTTGGGCAGATGGAGCAGGATCGATAGGCTTCCCAGTTGGTGGTGGTAATTGGCCGTGCGCCCTGCCGGAGTTGAGCCCGCTTTAGTCCAAACCAGATGAGGTAGTGATCGCTACCCTAAGGGTCTATTGCAACGTGCCAGCCATGGATGAGGGGGCCGTCTGCCCAAGTCAAATCTGGGTTAGTGTCCCTTTGTTTCACGTGCAAACCGATTCTGGTTTGTGTAGCAATATTAGTCTGTAGGTAGCAACCATATGCTTCCATGGTAGCCTGCAGGTCGTTGCCTCGCGGGTTGTTTGTGGTGTAGTTCCAGTTGGTGTGCTTGGCGTTAAAATCCCCACCTATGATGTGGTCTGTTGGGTAGAGCATTCGCAACTAATAAAAAAGGCCGGAGAAGAAAGGCGGAAGTACGAATTAAAAAATTGACATGACGGGCCAATCGTGTAACGCCCTTCACTTGCACAAAAATGCATGGTTGCCAGAAATAACGCGTTTAATGGTTAGAATAGCGTAAATTGAGATAACCGGTTTAACAAATTCTAAAAGAACGAAGAAAACAAAAATAAAGAAACGAAATAAATTATAAACGTGAACTTTCAGGATCAAAATTATAAATTTTATACACTTCCCTAGCGAACGTACCGTCATAAACAAACCAAACGCTAACACAAAAATATGAGCTAGAACATACAAATTTAAATGGAGAACCCACGTGGAGTTTCATAAATCATTTTGCCCGAAGATGTGCCTGGGACCATTAGTTCCGGGACCATTTGTTCCTACTTTGGAGTTGGGACCATTTGTTCCGGGACCATTTGCTCCGGGGCCATTTGTTCATACACCCGACACAGCGCCATTCGCTTTACAACAAGGGCAAAATCGCGGAGTGTGCTGCCTGAATGTTTATTGCGCTCACTGTGTGCAGGAGCGGAAATTTGAGAACGGCTCCATGACTGTCAGCGAAAGGCTTCTGCGGCGGCTGAAAGGTATGTGTACCTGGCCCAGCAACACAGGGTTAGCGCGGGTATTCTTTTAGGCAGGGTGCTTCGTCGTTTGGTTTCACCTCGTTCAAAAGAGGAAAATTCATGTTTGATTGATTCTAGGGTTAACGTGCCGACGCAACGCAGGCGATGAGGCGTATCGTAGTTGAGGGCTCCGGATTAATTTCGACCACCTGGGATCTTTAACGTGCCCCGAAATCTCGTACACACGAGCATTTTTGGTTTTCGTCTCCACCAGAAAAGTGGCCGCCGCGGCCCGGATTCGAACCCGCGTCCTCGTGCTCAGCAGCGCAACGCCTTAGCCACTGAACCACCGCGAAAAGAGGAAACTTGCTATTATTGTTTGAATCGGCCAGTTATCAGTATTCGCAGAATCCAGAGTTGACATTATGACTTATAATAACAACAAATCAAAAGACTAACGGTGGTCTTGAGTAGCCAGTTTTTGCCGGCCTATTAAAAAATTTCCTGGGAGTCGTGAAGTGAATAAAGCATTGTCAGAAAACACAGGGAGGAAGGCATTCTCTACATTTCATTTGAAGTGCGCTATTTGCGTTTATAAATGCCGATTAGCGTGACTGTATAAGCTGAAAAGGTATTTTGGTCCTGTCGGTTGCGAGCACGTGACTCTTAAAAGGGCTGTTAAACACTGTGTCGGAAAATTGCTGAAAGTCCTTAGGCAACACATTTCTGTCGGAGTTTGTGCCCTAAATTTAATATTAGTGTCGTTAGGAGGGGTACACAATTCTCCTCCATCATCGCCGATTACTTTCTCTCGGGCTCACACTTATGCAATGTTCTGGTCAATGAGGACGGGTACAGTAAATCTGGCCTCAGAATCTTTTTCCTCAGAAGTCGCCAGGAATATGTACCACTGCAAATGTGTTTGGTGGAGGTTTTTTAGGACGGTCCTTTTTTTGCCGACGGCTGATTGCAGGCAAGGTTGAGTTTGATGCCCAAGTGTGCAGGCTTCAGCAGGACGACGAAACCATCGTCGTTGGCACGATCGATGGCAGGGAGTTCCAGGCAAGTAAAACATACTACGAAAATTCGCTTTTTTAGAATGTCTTATTCCACTGTAGTGCCAGGATATCCACCAACCAATTCAGTTCAACTGAATTCCAAAAACACACAAATATCGATTATGTTGGGTTAGAGCGAGTCTTTGGACCTGGAGGAAGGTTCCATGTGCAGACGACCACTTTCGATCAAAAGAGTGCCTTACAGAACTACGTGGAAACAAAGATGAGATGACTGTAGCTAGGTACGAATAGTAGAAAGTCCATTATAAGTGCTTTCCTCAGACGAATTTGTCGGTTAAACTGCGCGGTGGCATTATGCCCTTCTATTTTGTCATTTGAACTCCCACTACGGTCATTATCAGTAAACAGGCTGCATGCGCAAGCCGTGCAGCGGGTTTGAACCCAGATCTCCTGAGTACAAACCCAACGGTGATGACTCAACACTGTGTCCCCGTTTCTTAACGCAGGCTGACTACGTGATCATGGCCATCCCCCTTTCGCTGCAACTGAAGATTCACTACGATCCCCCACTGCCACCTTTGCGCAATCAGCTCATCCAGCGGACGCCCGTCGGTTGCGCCATCAAGGCGAACATATACTATGCAAGGCCCTTCTGGAGGGAGATAGGTAAAAGCTTGCTTGCCATGGTGGTATAGGGGATTCGAGGTTGAAGTTTCCTGGCCGTCGTGCGCGACATTTCACTTGAAAATAGCCTCAGAAGACACAAACGTCCCACTTGGCGAATCTTGCCTATGAATCTCGCGGTAATATACGAACGTAAATAGCCATCTAGTGGAGGCCACACTTGCTATGTTAAAATTGGCATGTTTGCACCATTACGGTTGCGATCAAGTTGTATCTCTGTGTTGAAAATTTGCATAGAATGTTGAATTACGTCTGTTCGTGTGCAAAAGCTCTCGTTATCTCCTGTGGGCAGGCGGAAGAATGACTAACGCGGCTGCAGGTGACTGACAAAATTGCAAGCGCCCATGCCGCGGTTATTATTTTGAAGGTGTTATATTAGCGAGTTTTAGTATAGCGTTTTATCTGTGGCGTTAACGTTTGCGCGCCGCAATCGCAAACGGATAGCGCCTCGTTACGCGACGGTTAGCGTGCCCGCTAACGCTGTGGGCGCGCTAATGTGGTGCTTTCCGCTATACTAAAATTCTCTATTACCAGTGACGCTGTAAAGCGCGTACACTAGCTGATGCAACAGGGGAAGAAAGACAATCACCCGTGGCTTACACCTGTTTTGAAAAGTTTAGGTGTAGTTTAACACGCCGAAGTAACACCTGCGCTCTGAGACACGCTGGGGCCTTCGGCGACAAGGTTAATTTTAAGCACATGAGTGTTTTTAACGTGCGCAGGAGTATCGACAAGCGAATAATTTTGAGAGACCTTTAAACTATGACCTGTAAGCGTACACTACATGCTACCATTTGGCCGGGTCATGTTCCGGTGTTTTAGCAGAAATTGTCTGAGTTCTGCTTCTCTCATTCTCCCTCCTTTTGGCTTCTTTTTGCCCATTTTATTTATACACGGCATTGATACATCAAAATGCCAAAACGAAAATAACCATAGTGTTGAACTGTTAAAAAGAAATGGTTCGCGACAAAAATAATGTGCACTCGTGTTTTCATGTCGTTATTTCATTGAATAGAACCACTAACCCTTGGGCTTTAAAAAAACATTTGTTCAAAACGTGACGCTCATAATATTGTTCGTCGCAGTCTCTTCCCTCTTTTTTTTTTGTGATGCCGTATACCACCTCAGAAAAATGCTCAAGGTTCCGCCACTATTCCAAATATGCGCAACGGCTAAAACAGCCCATGCTGCCACATAAAAAAAAAAGCCAAAATTTACCAAACGTAAATTACCTTTTTTTTCGTCACACTTTGATTTCTGCACAGAATTGGCAACACTGCTCCGGGAATTAACCTTGTGTGAGCTTTATTATAAGGCAAACGGAAATACACCGTCGGTGGTGCATCGAAAAGCAAAAACACGAAATAAATACGGGCTGCTCAATGGGTGTAATCCCCCGAAGCTCTTTTCAGTTTTTTTGTTTGTTTACATCCGGAAAGGTAAGTTTTGTATTTCTTAGAATGGCGCCAATAACGGTCACAGATATGCCCTTCTTCTGAAAGATGTAGCCCCACATGACAACCACTTGTCACCGGTGCACGCTGCAGGGTACAACGGATGTGTCACGTGCTGCGATCAACAACTGGCCTTCAACAACAGCACGGACGACTGCAAACCAGGTTCCTCACTGGCAGCTCTCACGCTGTACGGACGAACTTTCTCTTGGGGATGTAATGACGACTCCGAACCCATTTTCTCGGCATCTTCGGGACTGCTATAATTGCATTTCCTTGAATAAGTACTGTTAGAATGTCCGTGGTAGCCTCTCTGTGACAATCCGCATGGCTAGGCCTTGCGAGCACCGTCCGTGGCCTCAACATGAAACAGTAAACAGCTAAAGCATTTATTCTGGGTGTAAAAGTGGTGTACACTGCTGCGTGCAAGGTTAGAGGCGTTCACACAGCCATGACTAGGCGTATATGAAGACAAATAAGCAAAAGTTGCGTGCGGCGGAAGCCCTTAAACGTCCCTGTTCTGGAACCCACCTCACACACGCGAGCGGGTATTTTCTGCGAAGGCACTGTTCGGTGACACTTGGTTTGCCTCAAATAATGAGACAAGATTCCCCAATGGTGTTTTCTTCGCGCGATATTTACAGCCTTTGCTTAGGGTTGCGACTCCCGAGACAACATTTTTGAGCTGTCAACACAGACTGCATGGCGCCAACTTAAAGAAACCATGAAGATAAAACACATCCTTGTTGGCCTTGATAGAACTACCCTTTGGCAACTCACCGAGCTCTATTCCATCCTTTATACAAGGTTTATGAACCGCAAAAACGCAATACATGCTAGGCAACGTTCAAATTTCGCACAAAATTGATGCAATATTGGGCAGCAGTGACGCAATACAGGCCGCACTTAAACGTAAGGATCAGTTTGTTAACTGTATATTAACATTCAAGTGATGCGGCCAAACGGAACTAGATGCCTCACTACAATCGCCCAGTCATATTTATTGGCGGCGGCGTTGCTCGGCGGCCGCCAAGCACACCAACAAGATTTTGTGACGTCGTAAAGACTTCGCCAGAAAGTGGCTACGGTGTCGCCACTGCTCTATTTATTTTCTTTAATATCTATATTATTTTTTTGCAGTTTGCAGCAAAATTGGTATATTTGATTAATGGAAACAAGTCTTTTACATTTTCTATACCTGTAATTTGTCTTCGGGGCCCCTCTACGTCGGCAAGCTGGAACCTAGTCCCGCTCAGTTACCCTTGCTTTTAAATGCAGAGCATTTCAGTAACTCACGATGTCACCCGCGTTGGCGTCCGTAGTCCGCATCGCTCCCCCTACACTATATAAAAAAATAATACCTTCCGGCGCCAGGTTTCGATCCCACGACTCTGCGGGCGGAAAGCAATGTACACGGCGCTCTACCGACTGCTCCACAAAGCCGACACAGAATGGAAGGTTACTCACGCGCCTTATATTCTTGACTCATTCAACCGTCGGCCACAGGTGCGCCCTTTCCCCGCGTCCTCCTCGCCTTCTCTCCGCTCGCAACACCCTCTCTCGCCGCGTTCGGTTGGGGCGCACAACAAGTGGGGACGTGCGCAACACCCTCTCTCGCCGCGTTGGGTTCCCGCGGAAATGCTCTGCATTTGATCGTGCCCCTCGCGAGGGGGATGTTTTGATTTTTTCACCTTACAACAAACAAGCCAGGTATAAATACGGTAAAAACCAAAGGCAGAAAACGGCCCGCCGCGGTATGGTTACGCTATCTAGGTTGACTAACGGTAAACAAGTCTCCCCGGCACGTATGACATCATTGCAGGCGGCAAGAAGACACACGATTTAACGGAAGAATCAAGATTTTAACTAGAATAGATGAATTTCTCGGCGAATAAAGCATTGTTTGCTTCTAGACAAGCGCATGGGGGACACAAAACACGAAATCTTTCGAATAAAACAAACTTGCATTTTGTCTGTAAGGCCCCCTTAATCCTCACAACAGACTCCGCGACAAATTAAATCGTAAGAACTGGGGCTCCATAATTCCTCCAAGTGTAAGTTCTTCTCCTAAGTGGGAAAAACGGCTGCTTAGGCAGAGGTGAAACACTAGCAATTGCAGACTCCTAATCCCCTAAATACTGCGCTTGTTTGATTAACGAAGAAGCAAAATTTGTGCGGCATCTCAACGGAACACTCACACCGACGATTATGGCACGATCTGTAACCGTGGCTTTGTGCCTTGGGTTTTTTGGTGAGCGACACTGTACAGCATGGGACCTGAAAGCCGAAGTGGAAATCCCACATTTTGTGGTGGTCATTTTATCAAGACCCAAAGTTATTCCCCAAACTCAAAAAACCCAAGCTAAAACTCCCCATTCCCCCCCTCCGTTTTACCACCTGCTAGAAAAAGGCGGGCCCGAATTTAAAAAAAGGGGCAGGTTAACTCAGCTGGGTTTTTTTAATGTTAAAGTATTCTTTACAAGTACCAAAAAAATCGTGTATGCTGGGGAAAAACCCCCAAAAAGCCGATTAGTTCCCTAAAATATGGGTGTCGCCCGAGTCCCAGCACAGACCATTTCCGACACGCTGGAAAGTTTAGATTTGGAGAGGGGGGCAGGGAAGTTAAAAATTAAAAGCAAAACCCTTAGCCCTCCTTAATGTTATGAGGGTTGAAGCAAAGCTTTTTTGCGAAAAAAATGGGAAAGGGTCAAAGTAAAAGAGCTCGATCAAAAGACCAAACTGCATCTGGCAATTCGACCTCAACTAGTCAAATTTTAAAAGGGCAAAGGCCCAAGGAAACCCCATACGATCGAGCTTTGCGAAAAACCCCTCAGGTCGTTAGCGGGGTTGGCGATTTTTCAAGCGGGTGGCAGCTTGAAAACCGCCCGCAGCATTCTTTGGGGGAAGAGTACGGGTTTCGGGGCCCCCTCCTTCTAGTCCTTTACCCCGGGATTATTTTTGAAAAAAAAAAACGAAAACACAACTTCCAACTACCCAGCAACCATTGCAATTCTTGAAAAGCAATGCTTTCCACGACAATCAAGCAATAACGTTTCTGTTACTACATGCGGTATTTTCTATCAACGATTCCGATGCCTGTATAAAGGGCATTCTGTGAATTAAACACGTTTCAGCCGTAGGTAATGAAGTTACGAAGCGTCGCCCATAAAATTTTCTGTTTTGAGGTAAAACTAGAAGACCCCCCCCAACGGTCTTTTCGCTTGTGCACGACTTTGGCCTTTCGTCATAAATGCCAAAGGGCCCAGTGCCGCACCATTCCTAATGGGTTTGCACACCCGGCTTTGTGGGAGCATTTAGCTGCAGTTACTCCTCGATCGCGAACTGCAGCAGCATCAAAAATTGCAGAAGCAACGAACTTTCACTTCCAGCTTGACTTCCAGCTTGGCCATTGACGTCGTCTGCTATTTGTAAATAAGTATGGGCGAAACCAACATGGATGCCTCAAACGTCACATCCACGCCAAGTTCCGATTGGATGCACGGGGGTTACTCGCTTGCCCCCGCCCCCAAAGCACACCAGAAAGATGCACAGTACGCGCCTGACCGACTCGCATCCCAGACACGTGGCCACGGGCGCCTTTGCGGGCGCGTGTCCTAACGCCGCCCGTCCCTATAGTATGTTTTTGGAGTTTGCAGCAAAAAGGGTATATTTATTAATGGAAACAAGTCTTTTACTTTTTCTATACCTGTAATTTGTATTCGGGGCCCTCTACGTCGCCAAGCTGGAACCTAGTCCCGCACAGTAACCCTTGCTTTTATGGTTGCAAATCAAGAAACATTGCAGTGCGATATATGTAACCGTGGTAATGTGAGACACCCAATTGTGATTCGTCACGTCGGCCTGTCTTCACCTTACCTCGCAGTACGGACCTACAGTCAGAATATAAACGTTACATGGTCAGTGTAATGTTAGCTATACGGCACATAACGGTGCACGGGCGGCATAGCTTCAATGAAACACGTGCGGCTTCTCTAAACCCCGTTCAAGTCGATGCCCACTCCAAATTCGCAGATATGGCACCAGAATGGAAGATACTCATTCCCTATATATTCTGACCATTCAATCCGTCGGCCACAGGCCCCTTTCCCCGCGTCCCCTCCCTTCTCTCCGCTCGCAACACCTCCTCGCCCGTTCGTTCGCAAACAAGTGGGCTCAACACCCTCTCTCGCGCTTGGTTCCCGCGGAAATGTCTGCATTACGGCCCTCCGAATTTTGATTTTTTCCTTACAAAAACAAGCAGGTTAATACGTAAAAACAAAGGCAAAAACGGCCCGCCGCTATGGTTACGCTACTAGGTTGACTAACGGTAAACAATCTCCCCGGCACGTATGACATCATTGCAGGCGGCAAGAAGACACACGATTTACGGAAGAATCAAGATTTTAACTAGAATAGATGAATTTCTCGGCGAATAAAGCATTGTTGCTTCTAGACAAGCGCTGGGGCACAAAAAACGAAATCTTTCGAATAAAACAAACTTGCATTGTTGTAAGCCCCTTAATCCTCACAACAGACTCCGCGACAATTAAATCGTAAGAACTGGGGCTCCATAATTCCTCCAAGTGTAAGTTCTTCTCCTAAGTGGGAAAAACGGCTGCTTAGGCAGAGGTGAAACACTAGCAATTGCAGACTCCTAATCCCCTAAATACTGCGCTTGTTTGATTAACGAAGAAGCAAAATTTGTGCGGCATCTCAACGGAACACTCACACCGACGATTATGCACGACTATTAGGGCAATCCAGACAAAGTGTTAATAATCACAAGGTTTCATAACGAAGTTTATGACCAGGACGACCCGCACTGAGGTGATCAGGACGACCCGCAGAATAACTACGGACAGTTATCCCAATAGCAGCCATTGTAATGGTGTTTCCCTTAAATGTGATGGTTGTTAATCAGGCGCCCACATACGGACTTATTTTTGCCGTCAAAGACGTGCATTTATCTCAATGAAAAATACTCCGGGGAGATAGCACGCGTCATCAGCGAGAAGTGCCAACGCGTTCCTCCGAACCTCACTGTCAAAGGGTTAGGCTGCTTTATAAGAGCGCGAAAACATATGCGTACCTTCAAGCCTGCACCACTTCGCATCCGGGGTCAGTTCTCTGCGCTTTCACGCAAACATGTCTACTGTGCTGGTGTTCCTAAATTGGGGCCCAAAACGCGACTCGTCGGCTGGTGTGGCTGAGTGTACTCCTGATATAGGCCGAGTTTGCAATGGGAGTTAAGCCGCCACACGCTCCTCCACAATATCGCGTGAAATATATAACATACCTAACATGATTAGGTAAGCATGGAAGCACCGAGCAGTTCTTGGCAGGTCCTCTGAACTGCTCGCATTAGGGGCGAAAGTCCCGCTTCGCTGGCCTCGGGAAGTCCTCTGGCCGGCGTTCGGGCGAAAGTCCCACTACGCCGCTCTTGGGCAAGTCCTCTGAGCGGCGTCTTGGGCAGAAGTCCTGTTGTTCCGCCCTTTGGGCAAGTCCTCTGGATGGAGTTCAGGCAGAAGTCCCGCTATGCCGCGCATGGGCAGGTCCTCTGCGTGGCACACGGGCAAAAGTCCCGCTTGGCCACTCTTGGGCAGGTCCTCTGAGTGGCTTCTCGGGCAGAAGTCCCCTAATGCGGTGCTTCCTGGGAGGAGAGCTGGTCTTGTCGATTTGTGCAGGAGAGCGGGGCCTTTGCAGCTGCCTTCCAGTGACGGTCGTCACCGCAAGTGTTGCAGGCGCCGTCCCGGAATTGAGCTAAACGAGCTACGGACGAAGGCTGTGTGTGTAGATGGCGCCTCGGTTCGTTGTTGGACCTTGTGTCCGTGGGTTGCCTGCTGGCCTCCTGAATAGAGAGGGTGGCGAGCTTGTACATCGAAGCTCGTGAGTGTGGCGGGCTAGGATGCGCCTCCTCACAGCTCCTATCCCTTGAGGACAGTCAGGGGCGTTTGCGCACCAGGCCATCCGGT
The DNA here is from genome assembly GCA_013339765.2 of Haemaphysalis longicornis. Classification (NCBI taxonomy): domain Eukaryota; kingdom Metazoa; phylum Arthropoda; class Arachnida; order Ixodida; family Ixodidae; genus Haemaphysalis; species Haemaphysalis longicornis. The sequence goes on from CM023450.1 coordinate 123,927,686, forward strand.
CAGATGGTTGAGTGGCACAGCGGGAAACCGCTAGTGCCAACGGGTACCCCCTTTCAACAAAGGGTTTAGGGCCCAAAAAACCCCCTTGCACTCGAATTTGGGAATAAAATTTCTCCGAGTTCCATTCAACCTTCGTCCCCAAACGCCGAAACAAATGGGCCAACCAAGCATCCTAAGCGGCCATTCTGGGGAAGTAACACCCCTATGCTAATTCAACTTCTTGCGGCCTTAGATACAAGATGCTTTTCCACTTTACCGCCAAAGTGCCAATTTTTTATGGGGCCACAAAAAAAATTTCCTTTTTCCAGTCCCATGCACAAATAAATTTTTGAACCTTTTATCGCATCTTTATTGATCTTTGGGCAAGTCCTCTGGATGGAGTTCAGGCAGAAGTCCCGCTATGCCGCGCATGGGCAGGTCCTCTGCGTGGCACATCGGGCAAAAGTCCCGCTTGGCCACTCTTGGGCAGGCTCAGGCATTCGGGCTAGAAGTTCTACTACATGCGGTATTTTTGATCAACGATTCTCGATCTGTAGTAAGAGCATTTGCTGCAATTAAACACGTTTCACGCAGTGTGAGGTAATGAAGTTACGAAAGGGGTCGTCCATCAAATTTCTGTTTGAGGTAAAACTTGAAGACACCCCCGACCGTCTTTCGCTTGTGCACGAGTTGCGCCTTTCGTCATCAACTGCCCAAGGCCAGCGCCGCAGCATTCTAGATCGGTGCACACGCCGGCTTTGTGGGAGCATTTAGCTGGCAGTATACTCCTCGATACGCGAACTGCATGCAGAAAATCAAAAAATTGCAGAAGGAACCGACTTTCACTTCCAGCTTGACTTCCAGCTTGGCGCATTGAGCGTCGTCTGCTATTTGTAAATACTGAGTATGGGCGAAACACCACATGGCATGCCTCGTAAACGTCACATCCACCTCAAGATTTACCGATCTGGAAATGCCACGTGGGGTTACGTACGCTTTGCAACCCCGCACCGCAGAAAACGACAGAAAGCCATGCACAGTTACGCTGCGCTGACCGCCACGCGCATTCCACTGACGAGCGGTTGCCACGGGCGGCGCTGTTCGCTGAAGCGACGGTGGTGCCATAACGGCCGCCCGGTCCCTATAGTATGTTTTTGGAGTTTGCAGCAAAAAGGGTATATTTATTAATGGAAACAAGTCTTTTACTTTTTCTATACCTGTAATTTGTATTCGGGGCTCCTCTACGTCGCCAAGCTGGAACCTAGTCCCGCACAGTAACCCTTGCATTTTATGGTTGCAAACCAGGAAACATTTCAGTGCGATATATGAAACCGTGGTAATGTGAGACGCCCAATTGTAATTCGTCACGTCGCCTGTCTTCACCTTACCTCGCAGTACAGACCTGCAGTCAGAATATAAACGTTACATGGTCAGTGTACATGCGTTAGCTATACGGCACATAACGGTGCACGCGTATTCGGCGATTGATGCTCTGCGAATGAGGAGACACGCTGCTGGGCATTCTCTTAAGCCCGTTCTAGATGGTGCGATGTCCACCGGCCAATTCGCAGATGTGGCACCAGAAGGGCGGCAAGACAATATATTTTAGTATTTTCATTGCTGCGACAAATTGCAAAATGCCAAGCGGCGTTCACACGAGAATTTTGACTGTTTCAAACATTTGTAAATTTGTCACAGCAACGAAAACCGGATATTTTGCCGCATGAGCAGCGCCGTATCTGCGATTTCGCCAGAGAAATTTGCACCATGTAGAACGATATTTATTGTTCCAACGACGAACAGGTTCGCAATCGGAGACAACGCCTTGAGACTTCAAGAACTTCCAAAGAACATTCGACCCAAGGTTATTGCAGCAGACCTGGCAAAAGCCTTTGGACACGAAGCAGCGAATCACGTAAGAATATCTGCCCCATTTATGAGCATCCTACCACGTTGGTTTTCTGGCGACAAAATATTTACGAGTGTTCGCGTTGTCGATTATTAATTGCCCCGCGTCAGCGGGCGCGCTCAGTAATAGGGTAGTCAGTGCCTGTGTCGTCCTCACCCATCTGTTCTCGTTTGTTTGTAATCTTCGGCCATCAGGAGCGATCAGTGCACGGATTATCGAGTTTTTAATAGTACGGAATGCTCTTGCCTTGTGATTTTAGTACATAAATGGGTAATTAAAGAGCATTTAACTTGTAATGAAAGTTAGCAACTGCTACATATACACAGATGGCTAGCTCCATCCACAGTGACTGTTGGTGCGAACCACCTCTTATTTGGTGGAGTGTCGAAATTATGAGCCGGAATTATGAGATGCGGTGACCTATTCATTGTGCATTGATAGTTTTACAGCCCTCAGTAAATTCTGCCCGAATGTTGTTCAGCCGGTTCACTACGAGGAGAAGAACTGGCTGGAAGAGCAGTACTCGGGCGGCTGTTACGTCTGCACATTCCCTACGGGAGTCCTCAGCAAGTACGGCAGGTAAGCACACTTTAAGTCTCCGTGGGGAAAGAAGGGGTAGTGGGTAGGGTGTGCTTCGTTATAAGCAGGCTACTTGGAAGCCTACTTTAGAGGAATGTCTCCATATGATGATTATGGTGATGATGATCACACTACTGGAGTAGGCACAGACGTGATGAACAGCGTACAGGTTTCCCGTAACAGCGTCAATGGTGTGAAAAGTGTGAACAGCTACGTAAGAAAGCCGGTGTACGAGCTACAGCAAGTAAGGGACGATTGGCAGCCAACTTCGATTTTCTGTTATGCTTCCGGCGGCGCGAAGTCCGCATGCAACGCCCGTTGCTTGAGACGTGTGGGGTAGAACTTGTGCTCTTGCGAAATTCCATCGCCGCTGTAGGGGTCCCACCCGTCGTGCCGGTATCATGAAGCCGCTGTAAGGGTCCCACCCGTCGTGCCGGTATCATGTAGCAGCCATTTGTGTTTTTTAGACTGTTGAAAAATAATTCACCATAGTCATAGCAATATCAGTTATAATCAGCCGTCACTGCAATTCCAATACACGGTAAATGCATCTCGTAATCTAGAATGAATACATTCCCTGCACCTGTATGTTCTCATCACAGGCTTACGGTTGCCACGCCTGGTACCAAATGCCCGCCTCAGCGAGGCATCCTAAAGCGGAGGACAATACTACACCATGAAGATAACCTACATTACTTTTTAAGAAGTAGCCTTTAATAACTCTCCCAACTGTACTCCTGTCCCGCAGACCAGTTTTGGACATAACAAGAATGCTAAAATTCACAAACGTTCAAATTAACCGCCACAGATGCCCAGCAGTAACGTCACTGAGAGGGCATCAAAAAGAATAATCTACGTGGTAAAGCAGTGCGATGACACAAAATAATAGAACCACTAATGCCGCCAAATCCTTTATTTTTGCATTACCTTTTGTCGGTAGGAGCCAATTTAAGATCTTATCCCTGCGACGGAACAGTGAGCGGTCGGAAGATGCTGGCGAGTAGACACTCTTTCGTGTGTTTTCTTCATCCTCATCGCCAGCCCTCCAAATAAATTTGGTTCTTTGAACCGATCCATACAATGATTAGTTTTAAAATCACGCGTTTTGTTACTTTGGGTGTCTGTGGGCTCCAGTAAAAAGACAGAAACGACAGGATTAACATGGGAGAGGCCTTCTTCCTGCAATGGACGCAGATTGCTGCCGATGTTATTGTGGTTGTTGTTGATGATGATGGTGATTATGACTATGTTGATGCTGATGTATATCCCACTCTAAAATCCCAACAAGAATACCGCAAAAACCAAACAAGAATTCCCGTCGTACGAAAAAAACTTTGTTGTGACAACAGAAGTGCTGTTGTTACGAAAAAGCCACCTGTTGTTACGACACAGATTTATGTAGTAATGACCGAGGGAATTTTCTCAACAAAAAACTTTCCTGTAGTCACAACAGAACTGGCATTTACGCTACTCTTCACAATGGGCAATTACATTCAAACCATGTGCAACTACTGATGGAATATCAGGATCGCGACAGGACTGGAATTCGGCACGACGGAGCATCAAAACCAGGACAGGAATACGACACACGAAAAAACATCAGAATTCAGGACACACAAGAATACGTCAAGACGACAGCACGACACGCGAAAATACGACAAACTACAGAAATTTTTCTTGTCATCATTTTCGACTGGGAGGCTCACGCTTTGCAGGGTGGCAACAGGGCACGCAGCCGCAGGATTTTCATCATGTCCGCGCACTATACTATATATACAGGCCTACAAATCCGCTAAACACTTGGTTAAACACGGGTGACTAGTTAACAAAAATAAACATCCCCATCAATTGCCTGCTACTTACTGGTTATCGTAAAAGTTAGCCAGAATCGACGTTAGTTTATCTTGCCGCAGTGCAAACCCCGCGCTGCTCTGGGAGCGCGAATAGTCCTGTCCGCCACGCTGATTTGTCTTTTTCCAGAGACCTTTTCCTCATTTAAATTCCTCAAATTACTCACACGCTATTCTGATTGGCTGAAAGCGCCTGCAATGATGTAAGCCCGTCGGATTCGCACTTTTTAGCGCACCTTAAGCAAGTCGAAGACAGTCTACAAGCGCAGCTTGCCTGTAACCGAATATAATTGGGCAGGCTATTGTCATCAAAAGATAAATGAGCATTGACGCCGAGGAGTCCATGTACACAAATCTTCATTTTATATTAAATTGGAATGACCTGGGGACATTCTGTTGCCACACTAAATGACGACGACGCTTTCCGTTCTCATGTCCCACTGACAGCCCGAGCACGGGCAATTAGTGCTAATGTTGCAAGTTTGTGAATTAGCATGCTTCTAAACCGTCAGACTAAAGATACTTGGGGTCATTATAGTCTTATCCTAGTGAAGAAACAAGGGGCTGTTAGAATTTGTTTGGCAGATGCTTTGCCAAACACGTCAAGGCCGCTGGAAGGACACGTGGTGGTGTGATGTTATTTACCTCAAAGCTGGGACTGGTAATCAGGTATGCTTTCGACCGAGATGATAATTTCGTCTGTTAAGAAGTTCTATGACCTGTCTATAGCATCGTACAAGTGCTTTTACGACACCTATTGCAGAAGCCACGTTACAGCCGTTTTTTTAAACCACCATGTACCGACAGCGGGCAGAAATTTCCCTATCGTTTGCAACTCCCCATTGAATTAACTAACGATTAAAACTGGTTTGCAACTTATTAACTCGGAGCTTTCCTCGCTTCGGTTATGGCTGTGTCATAACAAAAACTCCCCGCAGGAAAGCCAACTTTACACAATTGGAAGGCACATGATGATGACGATGATGATGACACAGGAGAGAAAAACACTTCCGGTGGCCGGAATCGAACGTGGCACCCTCGAGTTTGAAGCCGACGTCTATCCGATTGCGCGATTCTAATACGGTCGAAGCAGCTTGTATTTTGGGCTTTGACTTTGACGCAGGTTGCATGGGTGACAAATCCCCATTCAAATCTCGGATGTGGGCGGGGGGTGGCTACGCTTTCTCGTGAAGGATGCGTTTGCTGTCGTCTGAGCTCGGACTTTGAGTTGCAGGCAGTCTGCACATGATCATTGACGCGTGGGCTTTGACTCTCAGGTGGTTTGCAATTTCATTGCTGATGCTTTTACTTTGATTGCAGTTCTTCGCTTGACTTTGGCACTTCGCCATTTCATTTTCGCACGCAACAAATTTTCGCATTTCTACCATCGTCCTTATTAGACGGAGGGAATTTGATTTTTAGACATATAGAGCTGTCTCAGCGGTTGAATGTGCTATCGTTTTCTTTTTGTCTTCTAAGATATGTGCCCTAAAACAAGAGGTAACCGTGATTTTGTTTTCAAATTCGCTTTGCCGTCACTGCTTGTCTACTGCGTACATGAAGCCTTCGTTAGTTAGTAGGAGGAGGGACAAAAATGTTACAACCCAACCTTAAGCGTCGAGGATGTGCCGGACAATGTTCCCCAAAGTTAAGTGGTCCACCAGCTTGTCCGAGGCCAGCCAAGCCTGAAACGTAGGAGGGGGAGGAGGGAGTGGAAAATGTCCTGAATCGCAATGGGGGCAGGAGAGAAGACAACATCCTAGACTAATTTCAGGGGAAGTAACATAAGCAGCGTCAGTGCAAACCGGTGAACAGTTGTAGACATCGTGTATGTAGTTCGGAGCGCTTCACAACCGCACCCCGGCACCTTTACCGGTGCAGGACGATACGGGAGCCATTCGGCCGGGTGTACTTCGCGGGCACCGAGACGGCCACTTCGTGGCCAGGATACATGAACGGCGCAGTGCAAGCCGGAGAACGAGCAGCGAGGGAGGTGAGTGCACTCGAAGCAGCCCCGGTGCGTTCCCGGACGAATGCGAAGCTGACTTGATCTCTTCCGTTGTGGGATCCAACATACACAGATGCATTACTTTCATTAAAACCTAACAATATGTTCAACACACAGCGTGCTTTTCGGGGTACGTAAGATATTGTGCGACACAAGTGCGCAGCCCATCATTACCAGAACAGCCCTATTGCACCGCAGGAGGCATGTGCGTCAGAGTTGGTTTGTGAGTTGCGCTCATGTCAGCGCTAGTCAGCTGATCCTTTAAAATACTCTTGATTCCCTCATTACGCCCTGCAGAAGCTGGAATTGGGTTTTTTATATGATTTATAAGTTTTATATGTTTTATAACGTATTTTAAGTTTTCTACGTTCACTTCAGACCTTCAAAAGTGGGTCGGCCTGGTACAACTAGTTATCCGAGCAGTGCGGCGTTACTTCTGTTTACACTGCCAAGATGGCGCCATAAGCTGCGGCGCCGTGTCCGGGCTGACTACATCAGCGGTGTTGTGTGGTGGGTCGGATTGCTCGGTCCTGTCAGCCGCAACGGCGAAGGACAAAAGTCAGTCTTTCGCTCGCCCTATGCTACGCGTGTGCCGTTTATTTGGTACACGAGCTGAATAGCAAGCTGGTGGATACTTCAATAATTTGTTCCTCACCAATAGGTTGTACTTGTCATCAGAAGTAAATATATTCTAAAGCAGTGCGCCAAGAAATTACCCTCTAATCTTTGCATTTTTTTCGTTGGTTCTTCGTTCTCTCCTGCTACACCCAAGGCGCTACACGCCCTGAAGCTGCTGCAAAAGGACCAAGTCTGGATCGAAGAACCAGAGTTCACGGTAGGTGAAATTCGTTCTTGACGTGGTGCTCCTTCAGAAGTTTCAAGGACTTGCCGTATGGATTACATACTGCTGAAGCTTCAATCTAATGATTGTTTAACGCGTCAGCCTCGACCATCATGGGTAGAGAGATGACCTCGTTATACCGTGTCGAGCGACTAGTTGGGGTGCATACTGGTTCATACAAATGGTATTCGTGATGCAGGGCGCCAAGGGAACACCCTTCGAGCTGACCTTCTTAGAGCGCCATCCCCCTCACGTGCTGACTGTCGCCATCGTCGGCACAGCCGCCCTTGGCGCCGTGGTCAGCGCCACTGCCTACGGCATCTGGAAGGCTGTCGGAGCTCTCGCCTCACCAAGGCCGTGATTCGGCATTGGTGATTCGGCCTTGGGTACTGGAGCGGGCTGTTGCGGCTGGTCCTGGACTCAGGACTCTACCTCCTGAAGAATCCATTCAAATTTTGCCAACAACAAAGATGTTTATCTACCTCCTCATCCTGGAAGGTATTCTTCACACGATGCTGGTATTTCGAAATGAAGCTATAACCATTTCTTGACGTATGACGGATTAATTTATCACGAGCTCGCTTGCCCCACACTGAATATAACCGAGAGCTCTCAACCATCCTGAGCTTGTGCAAGGTAAATACGGTTTGGCCGTATATAAAACCATTGATAAATTCATTTTATACGAATGGCGAATGGGCCTATGGGCGAACGGGTTGTGCAAAAACAGCCGGGTTGCAATCGTGTGGGGAAAACATCTGCTACTGTAAACAAACAGTTAAAACCTCTCACGCAAATGTTAGAATTTGCGCCAAATCACATACGTGGATTAACTTGTATAAACTAAATCAGGTTCCTTTATAAAATAGGCACATTGGAGTTCGAATAGGAATCGAGTGTAAGCCTACCGTGTAACCGCCGCACCACATCAGCTCGTTGCGGGCTGCGCCGTTGCCTTGTTGGAGAAACACTCATATAACCCATGTAATGCAAACTTCGCTCAAATAAACTATTTCGATGAAAACAGACTAGGCAGGTTACTCACCAACAACATTGCCGTTCTTCGTTATGACGCATTTCAGCACACACTGGTGCGTTTGGCGAAAGCTGAGAAAATAAACGGAAGTGGAACAGGGATTATAAGCTCCTAGGTGATCCCAAGATTTAGTGCATAATCTTCCCATACCATTCAGAGTGGTTGGATGAACAATAAAAAATCTGGATACATACGTATACATATATGCATCGCCTACAGAACTGCAGCCGCCAAACACTGCGGAACATCGATATCGTGCAGATGATTCGGGACGGGCTGTGAATGTCTGCCAGGACACCGGCAAACTGGCACAAGCGACACTGCAACTTCCGGCGGCCGTGACCCTGTTGGTCGAGTCACACCCAATGCTTCACGAAGCGATTAATATGAACCGTAACAAAAATACGCCAGGTATAGGTCTGTACCGTAGCATACCGAGTGAGGAAAGCTGTCTTTGAGCGGCATCGTTGCGCCATCTAGGAAGGCGGTTGGTAACAAAGAGCCTTTTCTCATGACATCTTCTTTAGCTCACTTGCGGTCCCTGTTAGATTACAGCGTTTGTACGTGCTATAGGTGGTATGCAATGAAAAGTTTAGCTGTCAATTTGTTCGCTTGGCAACACTAGAAACGGCCATGGACATGGCCGAAGCACCACAGACATGGCGCGGTTTGTGCCACTGCGCCGCACGCCGAAGAAAAGAAAAAAAAACACCGGCGTGCGTCGTCTGCTCCGTCGCAACCCGATTATCAACGATGGTGTCAACAAAGATGTTATTACTCACCCTCACATTGGAGTGGAGGCATTACTTTGCGTTCGGTGGTGTAGAGTTTGGAACGTCCAACACGCTTAGCACTGACAAGTACCGCCATCTCGCGGAGTCCGACGTAACCAGTGACAGCACACTCTCATGGTTGTCTGCATGCGTGCCTCACCAATGAATACAAGCAATAGAGTCAACATATAAACTTTACGTTTTAGGTGCCTCTTCTAATATACCACTACTGATCTCACAAAACTTGTGTGCAGCAAAATAATAGGTATCGTGGCGTTAATACTTGGTTTTAGTGCGAAAAACAAAACATGGTGTGCTGTTGCACAAGGGCTGAGGATACTAGAAAACATCGAATATTTCAAATAAAACAAAGCAGGAGGTTGTGTTCACAGTCCCTTTATAAAAGGCGCCGGTGGTAAGATATAGATAGCGCAAGCACGGTGTTTTTCTTTTATTCTGCGGTACATTTCACTAGGAATGTAATGGCTGTCCTCAATTAAAGTAAGGGGGCCAGAAGGTCTGTTGCGGAATAAGGGAGCAAGGTTCGTCCAGATGATTCAAATAAAGTCTGTTCACGGCCCTTAGAGTGTCTACTTGAAACTATCAGGAGAAAAGTGATTATGCGCGCAATTTTCCGTTCCTGAAAACAACTGCCGGGTCATTGTAGATGGCGTAGGTTTTTGTTTAAATGTTTATTTCACATAAAGTATGAGGGTGCTAACTGTTGGGACTTTTATGTACATTACGTGAGGATGAATATTATAGGAGTGAGTTTGTTTCTTCAGTCCCTTGTCCAGTTTTCTGACGATTCTTTCAGTATCAACACGCATGCTGCTACTCGTTGTTGTTGTTGTTGTTGTTTCTTCCGGTATAGCAGTACCGAATCTGAGGATCGGTCAAAATCAGTAATTGAAGAGCAATAAGAGTATATCAAATTACGAGCCCGTGTATAAAGTAATTTTGGGCGGTTGGGAATCATTCGGGATTTACAAATAAGTGAAAAAACTGAGAAATTGAGACTGAAAGTAAGTAATGCAAATTCCAATAAAAATAATTAGTACTTCAATGACGTTTCGGAGAGCAGAGCAAACGTCCCGCCGCAAGCAGAACCCCGTCCCAGAATCCCAGAATAAAAGTAATGCCGGCACTGATATTGAAAACCGAAGGCTCTGAAACGGCATCTCGAGGAGGTGGAAGCCGAGTCTAGTAAAACGTCGACAGGATAACAGGTAACTGTTCAAAGGACTCATCTTCACTGCAATCGCTACACTGTGGTGTTATAGCCAGACCAGACTCGCGTACTCGACAGCGAAGGGCCGCTGAATACCCTCTAGGCTGCTTGAAGGCCACCATTCGGATTTCCAGGAGAACTTCTAATGCATAGCTTGCTGCTGCTTGTACCCCCACAGCTAGGCCGTGTAACACCCTGCATTTCCAAAAAAAAAATGCATATTTGGCGGAAGTAACACCTGTAATCGTTATAATATCGTAAATGGAGATAATTGATCGAACATAATTCTGAAAACAAAAAATTGAAAAATGAGAAAGAACAGAGAATATGGCGAACCGTGTAACGCCATGCATTTCCACAAAAATGCAGATTTGGCGGAAGTAACACCTGTAATCTTTATTATAGTGTAGAGATAATTGGTCGAACAGAATTTTGCAAAACCATAAATAAGAAAATAGAAAGACATATCGAGAATGGCCAACCGTGTAACCTTTGCAGTTCCACCAAAATGCAGCTTTGGCCGAAGCAACACATTTAATCGTTATAAATTTTTGAAGAAAAAAAAAATGAGAGAAATAGAAAAAATAGCGAGAATGGTGAACCGTGTAAGGCCCTGAATTTTCCCAAAGTGCAAATTATGCGGAAGTAACGCCTTTAATCGTTATAATGAATGGCGATATTTGGTGAAACAGAATATTGAAAAAAAATGAAATAAAAGCTAGCGAAAATGGCGGACCATGTAAGGCCCTGCATTTACACACAAATGCAGATTTGGCGTAAGTAACACTTTTAATCGCTACAACAGCGTAATTGACATAATTGGAAGGGTGGAATTTAGAAAACCCACAATAGTGGCTGTAAAGAACTCACACTCTGCACAGGCAGCATAAGAATTCAACGCATTAGTGGACAATTTTCTGAATTTCTGCAGGTTTTTCGGTGTTAATCCCCGCAATAAAAAGATTTTATAACTAGCAACGCTCCTTTACCACAGAGAGAAAGCTTGAATAGAACCCGCAGTTATGATCCTTGGTTAATCCTGCTTTTCCGCCATAATTATGAACTCTATCAATACTATACTATCTCACATACCTTTTGAACAGCCATGAGCAAGCGGCAAACTTTAATTTTCTAGAACTGCTAGAATATTTGATGACCTTGTACACTAATTCGCAAATATTTTGAAAACTATGTGCGCCTTTTTTTCAAGATCGAGATGGTTTGTGCTGCTTGATGGGTTATCCTTTGTGATTTTGTGATATTTAGTACTTATGTTGCATAATTTACCTGTCGAGTCAAATGGTTTCAACAAAATATGGGTTGCCATTGTATTGAAGAACGGTGTAACGGGATCTATGTTTTCGTTATACAAAAAGTTTGAATTATTGGATATGTACATTCTTCTGTTCGGTTAAATCATTAGACCCCATGTTGGGAATGACGATCCCACCGCTGGTACCACTGTTGGGAATGACCATCCCAGGGCGGTCGCCAGGTTGTGACTCGCATCCAGCTCGTCACCGACGTTGGGAATCAGCCATCCCGACGCTGTCACCGCTGTTGGGACTGGGCCCTCTCACCGCAGCCTCCACTGTTGCGACTGGCCCTCCGAGCGCAGTCACCGGTGTAGCGACGTTGCCTTGCTCCGTCCGCTATCGACGCGGCGCAGAGCAGAGCGAAGAAGTTCCCGACCGACGAAAACTTGAAGTAACATTTATATACAGTATGTACAGGGTAAGCAAACGTTACATGACTCGCACAAAGGCGACAGCACCCTTTCACTCGGTGCTTCCGAAGAGACTGGTGCCGGAGAGAAGCCGCCGAGGAAAGCCGACGATGAGAGCCTCCGGGCTTCTTTTATAGCCCGGGAAGTTCGTTGTGGCCCCAAGAAGTTCGAAAAGCTCCAATCAGGGCTCTCGCTGCCTGAAGTTTGAATTCCGACGAATGGTAGCGAAGCGGTGAGTCAGTTGCGCCGCCAATGGGGAAAGGGAGGGCGATGCGCCCGCCGTCTCCGTGACCTCGCCTCCGGGCGTAGCCACATGCCCTTGTTCGGTCATTCTCAGATGCGGGATTCGGCCGCGCCGCAGCGTTCTGAGATGCGGGATTCGGCCGCGCCGCAGCGTTCCGAGATGCAGGATTCGGCCGCGCCGCAGCGACGAAAGGGAGAGGCGTGACTCAGCCTCGCTGTCGGCGCGTCGCCTCGTGCAACGCCTTTGGGCCAGGCGCTCTGGCACAACACCCACGACGCGTTGATGTTGTCGTTGACGTTGCTGCCTTGTAGAATTTTTCTGGGCCTCGTCAAGCTGTTACTGCCGCTTTAGTCCCAGCAAACCAGCCAGAAAGCACTGCTTCAACAAACTGAACTCACTTGAATGGACTTTATGGTGGCCTTGATCTCTCAAAGACAATAAAACTGATTACTACTGTCCTTGTAGCTGTAGCATCCCGCGATACCTAACAGCCGTGATAAAAGACGTTGGGGGGACGTTTAACATTAATGTCGTGTATCTTTGTCGTCGCCATCTTCAGTCAGGTAAAATAACAAGAACTTCATCCTCCATGACTCCTCCCGGTAGTGATAAAAGGTGACCTAGCATTGTTGTATTCTGGGAATAAAGCGGTGCTTCCACAACTCGAGAGGAAGTAGAACGACGTTGGTAAAAAGCGGTATGGCCATCACTGCCTTTGAAGTGTTTACCGACAACTTGCTACAATTGTTCTATCGATTGATGGGCACCTTTTCTTAAACACAGATCGATTTACACCGTTTTATAATTTTGTTCAATGGTTCCGGTTTACTTGCTGCACCTTTTTAGTGTTCCCGTATTGTTTCCCTTGTTGGGTATATTACTCAAGGCCCATCTCATTTTACTGAGTACGACCCACGATCTATGTCTTTCTGACACTACCCCTATCATCATCATCATCATCATAGTCAGCTGTACACACATCACCGAGAATAATCCGACGACGCAGGCGTATTCGGAGAGAGCGTCATGTGGGCGTTGCCTCCGCACAAGATACAGCCCGCGGTCAGCATGCAAGGCCTGGACCCCCAAAATTGTGCTCCTCCTCTTCGACCGCCTACTCGTGGAAGACCGCGGCCAGCTAGCGCAGGTGTGCCGAGCATGGAACGCCATTTCTGACGCGCCCTCCATCTGGGTGAACGAAGAGGTTCATGTGCGACTCGAGGACAGCGCCGAAGCGGATATGCTAGCCTGTATCGGGAGGCGCTTGATCCGCAAGCCCAAGGTAACAAACGCGGCCAACCCTGTTTCCCATTTCCCGCGGCTACTGACCACCCTGCCCGAGACCAGCTCACTAAACCTCATCTAACTGCTATAACCTGACAGACGGACGTCCTTCTGGTGACGTGTACCGGGCCTCCATTGACGTTGTTGACTGTTCTCAACCTGAGCTATTGCAACTTGATAACCGATTCAGCCATCTTATATGTCACAAAGCAGCTGCCCAAACCTGAAGAGCTCTGGCTCAACTACTGCAGCCGCATCACGGACGCCTCCGCTGGCCACGTCGCTGCACACCTTTCCAAGCTCAAGACTCTCGAAATGAACAAAACCCAGTTGAGCAGAACCGGCCTCAGGCAACAAGCAGGGCTTCGACGAACAGGACACCATCGGGACCGGCCGCTGAATCACTCGAATCTCTGTCCATAAGGCAACGCGAAAATGTAGACGATGCCGGACTGAATCTATCTCAGCCAAAGCATGCGGAATCTTGTTTGTCTTAGATGTTTGGCAGTGTACGCAGGGTGACTGACACTGGGATAGAGCACATCGGCAGGATAGCGACGCCGAGGAAGCTCCTCTGTGTCGGCTGTAGGCTGCTGACACCACTGACGCTTCAGAAACTTTCTACTCGGCCGTTCCGGTTGGAGTACCTGGACATCAGTTACTGCCACAATATAGCGAGCGACAGCCTTTTGAGCATCGCGGCCGGCCAGTCACTCAAGGGTCTTACTACGCTTCGCCTTATAGACCTTCCCATAAGGGATCACACCTCTCATACCTGGCTCAAAAACTCACCAGACTGGCCTTTCCGGACACATCCGCATGCAAGCAAATCACCAAGGAGGGCATCGGAGCCTTGACGACCCACGTAGACGGTCTACGGGTGCTTATTATGCGGTTCACAAAGGCACTGAGAGGCGGCATGTTCAGGCACATTTGGGGATGCCACCAAGCACTGAAAATGAAAGGATGCAAAAAGATTACCGCCGAGGGCCCGAGGTTCATCGCCCGCAGCGACTTTCAGGCGGCCAGCCTTTGCGAATTAGACGTCAGCTTCATGGGCATCGGTGACGCTGGAGTAGGGTACATCACCAAGGTAGACACTCACTCTGATTGTATGCCGAGCCCCGTGAAAGGGTATATAACGCCATAAACAATACATTGCTGTGATTTTGCCAGTTACAACCAACGCCTTTCTTCCAGACAGAATGGAGTGGAGAACCTGTAAAATAACAGAACAGACTGCATATTATTAACGTTCTTTACTAACTTGCTGTAAGGCACTGTAGACAGCCTGCTCTTCTGCCGCGAATACAAGTGCGTCCTCGGTACCGCGTTACTAACGTTACGTGAGGATGTGTAGCGTTATTTAACGATGTGTACCAGTACTTCAAGGTATGTCTTTTGCTCGTCCCATCATCAAGACATTCCTCAGCGCAACGCAGTTTATACGATAGTCCTCAAAACTTCTGCAACGTGACTAGACGCGTTTTGAATAACCAAGTCAGCCACCGACGTTGGCTTTTCCTCGTTTCTCATGCTTTTGTTATTTTGCTAAGATACAACAACGGTCACGCCTACTCTCCTTCTCCCCGCCCCCAACCTTCAGATTCGTTCACTCTCAGGAAATTACTCCATAAATGCGAAAGAATATGCAAAAGAACGTCGTTGGTACGGTCTATGAGAGATTCAAACAGCACTAGCAATGTCCCGCCGAGGGTGCACACCCTCAACGATGCTTTTTTAAAATCTGAGCCGTTCTTGGCGGAACATTTCAATGGAGCTGGGCGTGGTCATGCGGTCGCAGGAATGTAGAAAGCACATAGCTTAGAGAGATGGAGAGCAAGCGCCAAGCAGACGTGCAGCGTAGTCGGGACAGGGAGGCGGAAGTCAATCGCAGGTGGGCGGAGCCAAGGCGTGAGTAGGAGTTCGGCAGGGAGATAACCTACACACAACCCAGTGCGACGGAGGGGCAGCAGAGGGGGAATGAAAGACAATAGAGCAGAGTGTAAAAGAGATGGAGAAAGAGAGAAAAATACAATATTTAAGACAACACTATCGCGTTCTCCAATTAAAGGCAAAGCTTATGCGTCATCCAGTATATGTCTCTCTACTGCCCAGGCATTTCCAGGAATACTCTTCCTCAACCTCAGTGGCTGCCTCATCCCCGACGCGGTGGTTTCGTTAGTCGCACGACGCATGCGCTACCTTCAGACCCTTAGGCTGGTGCGCTGCACACTGATTACCGACAGGATTCTCGAGATGATCGCCAGGCACCTCAAGGACCTGCGACTGATAGACGTCAAGGACAACCCGCACGTGACGAGGGCTGCGAAGAAGAAACTGGCCCTTGCACTGCCCCATCTGAAGCCTCTGTAGGAAGACTGCGCGGCATCCAAGAAAAATTGCGGGATACCGTTGCGGCTAATGCAATTGCGACGAATCGAAATGCGATAAAACAGTTTATTATGCAGAGATTCAGATCATCCCGACGGACAACCGGCGATGAACTAATGGCGCTTCCATGGGCGTCAGACATTAACAGGACATTGACAGGAACAGAAATACAGAGCGAGCTTTGCGTGCACTTTGTGATCCCACCATCTAATGACTCTTTTTAGGCTTCAGCTTGGCCCTGACTCGGCCACGGGTCTAAATTGAAATCTATTGGCGAATAGGGTTGCAAAACGTACTCTGTTAGGCTGGTAAACTCGTGTACGAACTGAGTCCTGGAGGAGGCTGTCATGAAGAACTGTATGGAGTGTGCTCTTTGGGGACCCGCGTGTCAACGGCGGAGGGTCTCATGTTTAAACAGGGTCGCTCAAACCGTGCTTGGGAAGTACTTTTTTCCTGAAATGCGGCATGGCAAATGACAAGCGGGGAGGTTATTGGGGCGACGAAGCATGGAAAGAACTAAAATCTACCCCCCCCCCCTTTTTTTATAGCGAGGTCGCGACTACTGCTACCTGAAGGCTCACGACGTAAGCGGCATATGTTCGACAATGAATTAACCAATAAAAACCTACCCAGGGGGACTGTCCATACTGGTAAAGACTACGGTTGCGTAAGCTACCCCGAGTGAAAAAATAGCAAATAACATATACATCACGTACTGACGTCATCACGCTTTATAAAAAGGGAGAGCGGTATAGCCCCTCATTCAGTTCATTCCAGGCTACCTTCGGTATACCAAGAAAAGCAAAGACGCCAGAAGAACAGTTTTAAGAACAAGAAGAACATAAAACAGTCGTGAATGTCTTTGCGCTATTCCCCTCACACCACAAATCTCTAAGCAGGGAAGACGCACTACACCTACGACGCCTCCGAACTGCGTCGGTGCTCACACCGGCGCTCCTTCATCACATGTACCCCGACGATTATCCCAGCGCACAGTGCGACATGTGCAAACAAGGTACGGCCAATCACTGGCACATCCTATGGGACTGCGCCACCATCCAAGACGGCGTCAGCTTCACAGAATACCCCGCAGATCTCCAAATCGTCATCGCCTCAACCACAAGTCGGATCAAGAGTGGGCCATCCAGCAGGTTCTCAAGGCCCACAAGGCACGGACTCCGCAAAGGGGTCCCTGTCGAGTAGGGCTGCCCAAGAGGATGCAATGCACGGCCACGTTGAGAAAGGCCCGTCAACAGGGCTTTACCTACTGCAGGATTTATTCAAGAAAGTCTTTTCCATCCATCCTAACAGAAAGTATGAAGAAGAAGAAGAAGAAGAAGAGAAGAATGTGATGATGATGATGCTGATGATGATGGTGATGGTGATGATTGGGGGTTGAACGCACCGAAACTACACAGGCGATGAGGCGCGCCGTAGTGGAGGGCTCCTGATTAATTTTGACCCCTGGGGATCAGGGGCTGCAGACGAGGGGGAGGGGGCACACCGGGCCCGTGCCCCCCCGCCCCCCCCCCCCCCCCCCGAAATTTTCGTGCCAGGCTGAAGTGATGTTTAAGTAGACTGAAGAACCACCTGAAGTCGTCTGCAGGGCGCGGAAACTGCAGTTTTAGGGACATTCTTGCTCATATAAAGCTGAAACAATGGCTACGTAAATGTCTGATCCCTGTGCCCGCACCAGATGCTGTAAATGTCAACATATATAGCCCGGCTGCATTTCGCGCCGGATACACCGAACAGCGCACGGAACCTGCCGCGAGCCGATCGAGGCAGTCCCGCTGTTTCGCTGGCGGAACAGCAGCACGGCCGGGAAATTGCGGAACACCAGGAAAAGCATCATATAGGCATACATGTGGTCTGGACTTTAGCGTGTCATTCCTTGTCTTTACACTGGTACAAAGCATAATCACATGACATGAGCATGTCACTGTATGTTGTTCAGTCAACTATCAATTCTTGATATGTTTATTTTTCTACCGACATCGCGTTTCATTGACTATTGCGGTTCCATAATTCTGCTGTACGACAAGCATTGCTCTGCCCATTTTGTATTTCCTCCACATCAGCAAAACTGTACAATTCTTTTTGTTGCGGAGCTTTGCTTTTTCGCACTATTTTATTTGTTTCCTTGACCTCCCTCTTGGTTAAAATCAGCATTCTGTATTTGCTTAACCGGAGTGTTACTGAAATCATGTCTGTTCAATTTAACGGATCGAAATAGATTGAAATTTAAGAAACGTGCAACAGCTCAACACTCCACAGCACTGCAATAAGGTGTTCTGCTAAGCGTAAATTTACTATTCACGTTACTACCACAAAAAATAAAAAAGGTGATTACTAAGGGACGAAGACGCACGTTTGCTAGCTTCACCGCCATAATATATTCATGCCGAGGTACAGTCTACTCGATTCGAAGGTTATCGCGGGAAAGCTACTGTTTCAAATGAAGCAGACAGAACACCAGCTTTAGCAAATCTTCCATGCTAGTTTCGTTATCGTCAGGTAGATAAAAGGCAACCAAGTCTGTGGCTTGATAACACGAATGCAAAGCTTGAAACCCAAAGGGGGCAAGTCAGTCATGCGGGGCCATTGTTGGTAGCTTTGGAACAGCCATGAAGCGAGAGGAGAGTGCGGAAATCTTGATTTTCATGGTTCCGAAACGAAACCGTAGGACGGTGGCACGCGTGGGCCGCTCGATGCTGCGCCGATAACCTTCAAATCGTGCTCGACTGTACTTCATAGCTGATAAGAAAACTTATTAGTCCCTTTTTAAAGGAAAATCTAAAACACGCGAATCTTGATAGTAAACACCCCAGTGTAGGTCTCCCCTTAAGCCTGACGAACTTAGGGGACCGCGCGCCACTCACGACCGCACTCATGATCACGCTCACGAGCGCGTGCCCGCATAACCGCCTGCTCTACGGACGAACGAATCACCCGTGGCCTACCCATAGACCGGCAAACGGGAATTCAGGTCATCTTCATTATCATCATCATCATCTAAGCTCTTTAAGGTGGGCTTTACTGCTAGCGTTCAGCATACAAAAATCGCATGTTCAAGCCAGTTATTTCAAACTTCGTTTGAAAAACAACGCGCAAGAAGCCTTGCCTGCATATTTCCCCGTCCCATCTTTTTTGGTCGACCACGCCCCTTCCGCCACCCCCCCCCCCCCACACACACACTAAAAAAAAATTCCTGGCTACGCGCCTGCTGGGATGTTTAACGTGCGCCTAAATCTCGAAGACACCGCGCTTTTGCTTTTGTCTCCATTAGAAAAACAGCCGCCGCGGTCGGGAATAGAACCCGCGTCCTTGGCTCAGCAGCGCAACGCCACAACCGCTGAGCCACCGCGGCGGGTTAATAGTAAGTATGGTTAAGTGCATTTCTCTCGTAACTACACCTAATACCATTTTTCCCTCTCCTCCTTTCCCCGCAGAGTAGCATGTCAGCGAACTCATGTCGGCAAACCTGTCTGCGTTCCCCTCTTTACTAAAGAGTCTCCCTCTCTCTCTCATTTGTCTCTGGTTTCACTCTTTGTTGAGCCACGCGTGAGAATTCATGTGACGTCGCATGGGTAGTCGTTGTGGGTGTCGTTTACCGGGTTTTCATTTACAGCCACATCTGTTTTCCTAACGGGAAGAAAATACCTTGCCAAACCAATTCCCCGACTTGGGCTTCCCTTTTCAATGCCAGTCTTACTTTTGTTTGCCGCCATATGCCTAGAATGCACACGGAGAGAGGTGGTTACAGCCCTCCAGACACACCATTCTGAGACCATGGCGCCTCAACTGTTAGCTTGCTCCTCCAGAGTTTCTATACGTGTTTCATACGTCTCGCATCGTGCGACCTGTTTTTCTACCAATTCTCGTGTTTCATTGCATACTTTTTCAAGTGAAGCTTAAAATAACTGACTTCAACGTGCGATATACGTAGGCTAAATGCCATATAGGAAAGCACAACTTTATGAGCTCTGATGATGATGGTGACCTGAAATCAAGCTCGCAAGGTGGCAGGCCACGGGTAGTTCGTTAGGCAGAAGAGCAGGTCGTTACCCGGTTACTTGCTCGTGAGCGTGAATAAAAAAATCTAAAACTGCAAAATTTCAATTTTTTAATTACAAAATTAAGTACATATAGAAGCAACGTTAAACAAGGTGTACTAATCAGGCGCGTTAGATGAAGCTCAGCCTCAGTTGTTGTGCATTGCGTGTTTACTATCAAGGCCCGCGTGCTTTAGGTTTTTGTTTGGAAAATGCCCGTTTCGTATTTCTACTCGAACATTTTCCTGCTTCAAAATTAGCAAACCGCGCCCATTAGCTCCTCAATGTTCCTGATCCTGGCCAATCCCCCCCAAGTGGGTATGTGGGAAATCAAAGGAACAACAGCATTGAGGCGGCGCCAGCGTATCCACAGAGAGCGTTCGACGCGCGGACGCCCGAACACGATGGAGCCGACGGGGAGCATGCAGAGCCTGGACGCAGAAATGGTCCGTCTCATCTTCGAACGCCTTCGCGTGGTAGACCGTGGCCGGCTATCCCGGGTGTGCCGCGCATGGAACGCCATTGCCGATGCGCCCTACATCTGGCTGGATGAAGAGGTGCTGGTTAGACTCACTGAAACCCTCTTACGGAACTGCTTGCATGCATCCGGAGGCGCACGATCCACAAGGTGAAGGTGACAGCCACGGGTAACTCAATTTCCCATTTGCCGCAGATGATGAAGGCCCTGCCTGAGATCAGATCGCTAGACCTCACCTACTGCGACAACCTGACCAATGTTGCCGTTTTGGTGACATTTGCCAGGGCCTCCGTGGACGTGGCTGACGGTCCTACACCTGAGCTACTGCACCCTAATAACCGATTTCGCCATCTCTTATGCGATCAGAAGACCCCCAACTGGAAGAGCTGTGGCTCAACAACTGCAAACCCCTCACTGATGATTCCACGAAACACATTGCCGCAAATCTTTCCAAGCTGAACTCTGCAAATGAACAGAACTCAGTTGAGCGACAGAAGCCTTATGCTACTAGCAGGCCTTATCGTACACAGTGTACCATCGGAACAGCCTGCTGTCGGGTCGCTAGGATCTCTGCCCATAAATAATCACAATGAGTGTAAACGATTACGGGATGGACTATCTCAGCCGAGGCATGCATAACCTTGTTGTCTTAGATGTGTGGCAGTGTCGGAATTTGACCGACACCGGAATAGGGCACATCGCCAAGATACCTACACTCAGGAAGTTGCTTTGCTTCGGCTGCAAGAGACTCACACCACTGACGCTTGTGATACTCTCCACTCGGGCCTTCCCGATGGAGTACCTGGACGTCGATTACTTCTGCTATATAATATAGCCAACGACGGCCTCTTCAGCATCGCGCCTGGCCCGTCGCTTGTGGGGCTCACCACACTTCGACTTATCATCATCATCATCATCATCATCATCACCAGCCTATCTACGCCCACTGCAGGGCAAAGGCCTCCTCCATTATTCTCCAATTACCTCGGTCCTGTGGCAACTGTGACCAATTTATCCCGCAAACTTCTTGATCTCATCTGCCCACCTAACTTTCTGCCGCCCCCTGCAACGCTTGCCTTCTCTAGGGATCCACTCTGTTACCCTTATGACCAGCGGTTATCTTGCCTTCGCATTACATGGCCCTGCCCACGCCCACTTCTTCTTCTTAATTTCTACTAATATGTCTTTAACACCAGTTGCTCTCCCTGACCCACTCCGCTCTCTTCTTGTCCCTTAATGTTACACCTATCATTTTCCGCTCCATTGCCCGCTGAGTCGTTCTCAATTTAAGTTGAACCCTCTTAGTGAGCCTCCAAGTTTCTGCCCCGTAGGTGAGTACCGGTAAGATGCAGCTGTCATACACTTTCTTCTTCAGCGACAATGGTAGGGTTGCTATTCATTATCTGAGAATGCCTGCCATATGCACCCCACCCCATTCTGATCCTTCTAATTATCTCTGCCTCATGGTTGGGATCTGGGGTCACAACTTGGCCTAAGTAGATATAATCGCTTGCCACTTCCACTGCCTCGCCACCTATCTCAAACCGCTCTGCTGTCCCGAGGTTATTGATCATTACTTTAGTTTTGTGCATATTAATTTTCAGGACCACGGTTCTACTCTGTTCGCCCAGTGCGGAAAGCATGCTTTGCAATTCGTCCCCCGAGTTACTAGCAAGGCAACGTCATCAGCAAATCTGAGGTTACTGAGGTATTCTCCATTAACCCTTACTCCCGCCCTGTTCCCAATCCAGTGTTCTGAATACTTCTTGTAAACATGCTGTGAATAACGTTGGAGAGATTGTGTCTCCTTGTCTGACACCCTTCTTTTTAGGTATTTTACTGCTCTCCCTATGGAGGATGATGGTAGCTGTAGACCCATTGTAGATATCCTCTAGTATTTTTACATAATGCTCATCTACCCCCCTGGTTCCGTAATGCCTGAATGACTGCTAGGCTTCGACTTATAGCTAAGCCTTAACATGAACAACCACAATATGCCGTACGTGGCGAGGAAAATGACCCGACTTACCTTTCTGGACATATCGTCCTGCAAGAAGGCCACAGGACGGCATCGGGGCATTGGCAACCCACTTGCCCTTCCTTCAGGTGCTGGTCATGCGATGCGGAAAAGCTCTCACAGACGGAACCCTGAGACAACATTTGCCGTATGCCTCGCCTGGAAACGCTCAACTTGAAAGGTTGCAAAGGTATTACCGTCCGGGAGACAAGACCATCGCTCGCGGCGACATCCAGCCCCACCTTTTCAAATTGCACGTCAGCTTCACAGGTATCGAGGACGCCGGAGTACGCTACATCACTGAGGTAGGCTTTGATACGTCACATCCGGAAGTTGGCCGCAGTGGCGGCAGTTGTGGCGACGTGCAGCGTCGGCTGAATGGGCATTTTCAAACGGTTTTAATAAAGATACTGCGCGCATGTGTAGCATAAAATTAGGTCACGAGAGACTTTAGTGTGTATACCACACGTTGATGCAGAATTCGGGGGCTGGTAAACTTCGTTGCAGTTCGCCTTTAAGCGTATTGCTTACCCGAGGTGAACACAGCACGATTACGTACACTATTCCGTCACCGTGACAGCTGCACCACTCAGCCCAGCGTTGCCGCTGTCCGGACTTTTAGCATCGAGCTTCATACACCTCGCAACGCGACTGTTCAAATTTGCAGCAAACCTTAGCTTAGCTTTGAGCGTTGAACCCGAAAGCGTCCTCAAGCCTGTTTGCATCGGATTATCATTCATTTCTCATGCTCTTGAGTAACACAATGACTTAATTGTCTTGTCTTAACGCCCGCTAGGGCGCACTGCAACCAGTCCCTGAAGTCACGCACCTGGCAAAGGGTGAGAGCTTTGTGCTCCTCTTCGCACGCCCCTCTGTTGGGGCAGTGTCCTTACGGTGCCGGGGATTCAGTGGCCGGCGCTACGGGGTGTTTTCGCTCCCACTCAACGTTGCCAACGACGTCGGCTTTTCTGCGACCCGGGGCCTTTGACGCTACCAGTAAAATTGAAATTTTAATGCGCAGCATTCCTTGCCAAGCACCCCCACAGACAGGACCGTGTAACTCCCAGCATTTCCACAGAAATGCAGACAAAATGGCAGCCACCTGTAATCGCTATAATGGAGATAACCGGTCGCACGAATTTGGAAAAACTAAAAAATAAGAACAGCAAAAAATTATGGAAAATGACGAAACGTGTGACGCCCCCCGAATTTCCACAATAAGGCAGATATCGCAAAATTTCCACCTATAATCGTTATAATAGCGTAAATGGAGACAACTGGTCGAACGAAATTTTGAAAAACTGAAAAGTAAGAAAATTATAAAATAATAACGAAAAATGGCGAACCGTGTAACGCCCTGCATTTCCACAATAATGGAGATTTTGGGAAGTTTCACCTGTAATCGTTATAATAACTTAAATGGAGATAATTGGTTGGACGAAATTTTGAAAAACTAAAAAATAAAAAAAATACTAAAAAATTACAGAAATAGGCAAAACGTATAACGCATGGCATTTCCACAATAATGCAGATTTCGCAATAGTTCATCTGCAATCGTTATAATAGCGTATATGGAGATAATTGGTTCAACAAAATTTTGAGAAGATAAAAAATAAAAAACATAAAATAAATACAAGAAATGGCTCTCCGTGTGACGCCCTGCATTTCCACAATATTGCAGATTTCGCAAAAGTTTCAGATGCAATCCTTATCAGAGCATAAATGAAGATAATTGGTCGGACAAAATCTTGAAAAACTGAAAAAAGGGCAAATATTAAAGAATTACGGAAATATGCAAAACATATAACAAATGGCATTTCGGCAATTATGCAGATTTTTCGGAAGTTCTACATGATAATCGTTATATTAGCTGAAATGAGATATTTGGTAGAAAGAAATTTTGAATCACTATAATAAGAAAAATATTTAAAAAATACGGAAAATAGCGAACCGTGTAACACACTGCATTTCCGCAAAAATGCAGATTTCGCAAAAGTTCGTCTTCTGCTAATTATAATAGCGTAAAACGGCGATAATTGGTCGGACAGGATTTTGAAAAACCAAAAAAATTTTCGCTGGAAAAAACTCACACTCACGACAAGGGGCATAATAATGCTACGCATTCGTAGATAATTCCCTGAATTTCTGCAGAATTTTTTCACGAAGATGAATGCGAGTACCAGCACTCGAAAGTGGGGCAGCTTGGTTATACACGGTAGCAGAAAAAGGGGCCGCGGACACGCCAATCCGAGCAGGGCCACACAGCGACTGTCCCGGACGTGCTTACCGATACGTTTCTTTTTAAAGACCATAGTCTCTCTTGGGCTACTTAACCCAGAAATTTTGGTCTGTCTGTATGTATGTCTGTCTGTGACTCGATTCAGCCACCCGGCAAAGTGAAACAAGGCCTGCGCAATAGTCTTATATAGTGACAGCTAATCTTCCCGTCTAAGTCGGTGCATGTTCATACATATCACCATTGTAGAAGAAGAACAGACATTACGCAAGTTTGAGACAATAAATTAATGCGCAAGTGATATTTTGCAGTGTTCGTTATAAAAAAAAAATCAGACATGCTTATATTTGCGAAATCAAATACACCATCAACTGAGAGAAAAAAATTCAACTCCGCCGTCACCCGCGCCCTATAGCTTCTTGTGCCATTTTAAGAAATCAACCGGCAAACAGTTACGAAAGGTTCCACTAGATGGGTTCCACGTTCTT
This sequence comes from Haemaphysalis longicornis, assembly GCA_013339765.2. NCBI lineage: Eukaryota > Metazoa > Arthropoda > Arachnida > Ixodida > Ixodidae > Haemaphysalis > Haemaphysalis longicornis. Next base: position 123,952,814 of record CM023450.1, read on the forward strand.
CTTGGAACGCACGTGGAGTAGGGCAACGTGGTTCAATCAACGTTGAAGTAGGGCGCCTCGATTTACGCGCGGTCTCCGCCGTGCGGCAGCGTTGGCATCGAGACACCCAGCCGGGAGGAGTGGGACGCGGTGAATTTAAAATGATTTAAGCAAACCTTTGGCGTCTTTACCTTGGGAGAGCGCGACGCAAGAGGAACAACATGCGAGGTGAGCGGGAAAGCGAAGGAGGGATTGCATTTACCTGGCAAAAGTCGATAAAGGCTATCGTCTTTTGTTGACATTTGCAACGAAAGGAGCAGATACGACGGCCCAATTTTTCTCGGGCGGCATTCTTTCTCTATTAGGTTGAATGCGAGGCTTCGCACTTCGACAGAACGCGGTTGCCTAGGAACGCCTTTGGCTGCCGCCAACATCGGCCGCTGAGAACCCGTTCCGATGTTTGATCCGCTGGCATAATGTCCTTTGATGGCGCCCCAATCTTATTTTAAAGGCTTCAGAAATACTCGCCGCGAATCTCCCAGTGGGGCATGCACAATTCGCGCGCAATCAATGCCTGAAGAGGTACTTTGGGCGGAGACGATGATGAGGGATGTCTAGCCACTCACATGGGGAGTCTAAGAGGGGTGGGTGTATCATGCGCGGCTTGAATATCGAGGTGGCATGCGCGGATCGTGGAACTCTCGGAACTGACATTTACACAGGCCGGCCTGTGAATATCGAGGTGGCATGCGTGGATCGTGGAACTCTACGGAACTGACATTTCACAGGCGGCTTGAATATCGAGGTGGCATGCGTGGATCGTGGAACTCTACGTAACTGACATTTCACAGGCGGCTTGAATATCGAGGTGGCATGCGTGGATCGTGGAACTCTACGGAACTGACATTCACAGGCAGCTGAATATCGAGGTGGCATGCGTGGATCGTAGAACTCTATGCGGAAGTAACATTTCAGAGTCCCCGAGTATATTGCCGCCTCTGGAAAGAGTGTGGATGCAAGTACGCCATTTTTAACTCTGTCCCGCCATCCGGTCTGTTTGTGGCGCGTTCAGGATGGCGGCTGATTTCTGGCGCGCTGCCACAGACGTCGGGGCATCTGCCAGTTACTTCTGTGTCTGCCTAGTTCGCCCAGCGCCGTTGCGAAACAGGCTGCTATCTGATAAGAAGCAGCAGCGGGAGGTGCAGGAGCATCAGAGGAGTGTTGAGAACCAATGGTATACTGGATTCCACAGCCCCACCAACATGGCGCAGCAACTTTAAAAACAGTGATGATAGGGCTTCTCCAAACTTTTCTGTTTGTTATCCAGGACGAGCTGTTTTCGGTCATACCACTACTTTTGTTAGCCAAGCATATCACCATAGGGGTTTCCTGTAACGTCACCACAGTGTCATCACTTTCGTCTATGTCTTGTGGCCTCGGAGCGAACGTCGAAGAAGCCGATGGTAGCGAAGGCATCAGTTGACGTACACGGACAGGCCGAAGGATCCCAGCTCGTACGCGGCCAGCGCAGCCCTAAGCAGGATCAGCGGCAGCCAGCCGCCAGGATCGAGCGGGGACGGTGCGTCGCACTGCATGTCGGGAAGGTGGACGAGTGCTGTGCTGGCGTGCTCCTCGGGCGAGGCGCAGCGCGTCTCTCGGGGATGCTCCACCACGATGTTGCGCTTGTCTAGAAGTAGTTGACGCAGCCAGCTAAGCTCGCAGTCGCAGTGGAACGGGTTGTCTGTGGGAGAATAGAAAATAAATCAAGGTAAATACCTCTCTAAAAAATATGCGGAGAACATGCTGACCGGTGGTGACTGTGTGCGCACGAACGAACCAAAAAAGGAACAAGCGAATGAACGAGCGAGCGAACGAACGAACGAACGAACGAACGAACGAAAACGAACGCACCCTCCCTTACAGCGTGTCACAATGCAAACATGCAAAATCAGTACTCATCGCTGAGTTTTGCTCCCAGTCTAACCTCCCTCTTAACCTCCTACAGCAGTTGACGCGACAAATATGTACTGTGCAATAAATGCCCAGTCTAAAATGACAACAACAAAAATTCCTGTAGTTTGTCGTATTTTTGCGTGTCGTACTTTCGTGTCGTCGTAATCTTGTGTCGTGATTCTGGCAGCTGGCTATGTCAACGACAGTATGATAGCTGTCGTAGCGACAGGCAATCCTGCCGTGACTACAGGAAAGTTTGTCGTTGAAAAAAGATTGACTTTGTCGTTACGACATAAATGTGTGTCGTAACAACAGATGGCTTTGTCGTTACAAAAGGGTTTCCGTTGTCACAACACAGTTTTTTGTCGTACGACAGAAATTCCTGTTATGTTTCTGGGGTATTCCTGTTGTCATTATAGGCTGGGTGCCGTATTACAAAAGCAGCCGTTTTCACTCAGACGCGTAGGATTGCTGAAGGCGAATAAACCAGGACATCACCGTCGCGGCATAAGTCGAACGGCACATGATTCAGTGACGCACACCCGAGAGAACCGCATTAGGGGCAAATAAATCGCACAGTATGACCATTTAGTTAATCCCGTGCTGCGCCCTTCAAACTTGACGATGCACGTGTCGACAGTGTCCCGTAAGAGGCGAGTCATCTGCTCCCGGTTGACGAAAGTTGGCGATGAAGGCGCTGATTTATACCTAGGAAGGGACACGACGTATTTTCCGCGTCCGCTCCTATCGTTTACAGGCGGCAGTTTAAGCATTGCCGGAAGCTGCATGGATCTGAACAGTCCCAGCACAAATTGCTGGGCTGAGACGGAAGTTGGTAGGGAGGAGCGTCACAGCGTCCTTACCATGAACATCAAGTATTGACAGTGAACTCAGCAAAGGCTTGAGCACGTTGTAGTTGATTGTGGCTATCTTGTTCGAATGCAGGTACAGCCACTGGAGCGAGCCCATCCCATCGAAGGCGCCGGCCTCGATGTACTGCACCCTGCGAACGGTTGACGCGTTAAGATAAGATTTGGGTGAAATATGTAAAACAATTATAGAAACAAACATTCACAAGAAAATACTCGTGAAGAGACAACTCAAGCGCATATGCGTGCACCTTTGTCGGTCATCATAACGTTAGGCCTAATATAAAAGCTATTTCCCAAGTCACGCAGACGCACGTTTACTTGGGCGGTATCCAGAGTTTGTTGAGCAAGAACCCCTGAAGAGAGCATCTAAAAGGCTCCCGATTCATCTAGGATATATAAGATAGCACATAACGTCATTAACTAGAGCGGTGTTGTCTGAGACCTCTACCCGGAGTATTCTTGTCGCGGTCATGAACGATCACACCCATATCATCTTGTTAAGTGGTAAATATGTCAGGCGTCACTTCTACGACGGCTACGCAGTCCTCAAAGTCTGGGTTTATAACCTGCATGCAGTAATTGGTCGTGTCTTCGAATGCCGGGCGCCAAGTTATCCTTATAAGCGCAAACAGCTTAGATAGGCTCCGCGTGACCCGCACCTTTTCTGTGAATTCCTGCGAGGCATGCAGTGAAATTATCGTCCAGGTGGTCCGAGGAGAGTCTGAAGCGCAATGGCGCGCAGGTGACCGGAGGTAGTTTTTTCGTGTCAGCGAGAATCTCCGCCTTTGGCGTTGACCTAGTTTTTAAAAACCTTTCAGGGCGGTACAGTAAAAAGGGTAATGGAAACAGAGTCGATGTCTGACTGGGGGTGGCGGCGCTAGTGGACGACGGTGTGGCCAGAGCACGCACTTGACAGGCGGCGTTCGAGGTCAAAGCCTCCGGCATCACATAGCGAGAACGTATCCCGGGCCTGGTGTGCCACCTCGAAGCCACGGCATCTTCAAACGTGGATCCAGTGTCTCTTTCTTTTTTTCTGGATTTTTGGTCACCACATTGTGCGGAAGCGAACGGAGGGAAAGGCCCAGGGTCCTATTTTATCGTTGGAACAGCCCATAACCGCCCCCACAGGAGCTCCGTATTTTACGAGAACAGTTCTGGACTGCCTTGGAACTGCTCAGCACGGTTTTGGGGAAGTGAATACGAGCGACCATCAGCGTACGGATCACTGCGGTGGCAAAGGAACAGCTCCTCAAGGTCTAAGAATGAGCTGGGCCCGCATAGAATAAGAATTACTATATGCTTCCTAGAAACTGTATTTACGGCAATCTTTCCGCATTATCTCGTTGCCCGCCCACTAGATTGTTGCCAGGTTGCCGCTATTAAATCTACGCAACCCGAGAATTTCGTTCAAGACAAGTCAAGCAGCTATGGTGAACGTTCTCTGGGGAGCACTTAGCACGCTCACTCGTACTGACCACATACAAGCGGCTTCAATGAGCGCGCATGTGACGCCTCTTGAAATGTTCGGCTTGCTTACCGGTTCTCTTGCAGGTATAGGAACCTGAGCGACGCACTGAAACCTGCGAAGGCGTCGCCGGGCACTGCCGAGATGTTGTTCCCTCGGAGATTGAGCTCGTACAGAGAGGTGCAGTTCTGCAGCGCCTCGCTAGGGACTCCCCCGAGATTGTTGCGGCCTAATTTCAGCGTCTGCAAGGTCGCTGCGCACACAAGCAAAGTACACATGAGAAAAGTGGTGACAGATTGCGCAGTAGTGAGCAGCCACGAGAGAAGCCGGCGAAATACTGTGTAGACGCGCTTCGGATGTTTGGTTCTTGCAAGACAGCGACGACAAAACGGCCAAAGACATAACAGCACCTACATAACACCCGGCGACATGCTCTTCGCCTCATATCAGTACTGGAGATATCTGGCAGTATCAAATATCAGCGCTTGAAATATAGCCAATGCAATGACAATCAACGGGAAATGAGCAAGAGTGCGAAGCTGGGCGAGTCGGTAAGGGCGAGTCCTGTCCCAATTGCGCTGTTTTAATCATGGAAATGAGCATTTTCATATTCCTACGAAACATCGCTCAACTGAAAGCCGCCGCAAGACCCCAACACTGGTTGTTGGTTTCGCAATAACTGCCGGTACAAATCTGATTGTCGGCATTCCAAGCTTATTGTCGGTATTAGAGAGCTTTGCAATTTAAAGGTGCCCTAAATAGCGTGGCGAAGGGTATAACGCCTGGTGCTATATCCTTTCCTCGCGCCTCAAAGCGCTGTCGATGCTACGAGCTGATAAGCTAGAGCAAAACAACCTTATGTCCCTTTAAGCTTGTATAATAGCGTAAAGGGCCATAATTTGTGGAACGAAAGTTAATAGCGTAAAGGGACATAATTTGTGGAAAGAAAGTTTGAAAAACCAAAGATATAAAAGATAAAAAAATACACGAAACGGTGAACCGTGTAACCCCCGCATTTCCACAGTAATGCTGAATTCGCAAAAGTCCCACCAGTAATCGTTATAAAACGTCAATGGAGATAATTGGCGGAACGTAATTTGTAAATACTAAAAATTAAAAAAATATGTATAAAAAATTACGGAAATGACCAACAGTAAAACACCCTGCATTTACACTTCACTGCCGATTTCGCGAAAGTTCCACCTGCAATCGTCATACTAGCTGAAATGGAGATAATTGGTCAACGAAATTTCGAAAAACTAAAAAGACAACAAAAGTATTAAAAAATGACGGAAATTAGCGAACCGTGTTACGCCCTGCATTTCCACAATAATGGGGATTTCGTGAAAGTTCCACTTGTAATCATTATTATAGCGTGAATGCAAAGAATTGGTCGAACAAAATTTTCGAACACTAAAAAATAAAAAATTAATAAGTTATTACGGGAAACGGCGAACCGGTATAACGCACTGCACTTACACAATAATGCGGATTTCGCGAACGTTCCACATGTAATCGTTATTATAGCGTAAATGAAGAGAATCGGTCGAACGAAATTTTGAAACACTAGAAAAATAAGAAAAATGTAAAAATATTACGGAAATTGCAGAACAGTGTAACGGCCTGCACTTCTACGATAATTCTGATTTCGCGGAAATTCCACCTGTAAGCGTTATAATAGCGTAAATGGAGATAATTGGTCGGACAGGATTTAGAAAACCAAAAAAAAAGGCTCTAACGAACTCACGCTCAAGACGAGCCGCATAACAATGTTCTACATTAGTAACCAATTCTCTGAACTTCCTGCAGATTTTTTTGTTTGTTGCTTTGTGTAGTAAATCGAAAGAGGACGCTTAATTTGATACACCTTTCTGATGTTGTTCATACATTTTGAGTTGTAATTTACTTGTTCATTTTGATTTTGTGTTTGTTTTATTGCTATTTTATCATGCGAAGGTACTTGCGTGAGGGTATTTGCAGGGTATATATATTAAGTATTTGCAAATACATAATCTTCGTTGTTTTGTTGTTTGAGTCTCCTCCGACTGAAAATGGTCATCAATCAGAGATGGCTGGAAATATCTAATGCCATATTTCTCTATAAATCGCAAAATTCGGCGACCTTTCGCTTTTTGTAGTTACAGTGCTCTTTCTTCTGAGATTTTTTCTTACAAAGACGTAGTTAAGCGATAATATGGCGATTAAATGTGTTAACTTCCACCAATTCTGCTCTTTTCTTTGCCGATGTAAGGAATCACGCTGTTCTTTTTGTTTACTCCGCAAAGAATGCTTACACATTAGGTTGGCTGGTGCATTAAAATGAATTCATGCGAAGCATATTTCCTGCGGGCTTTCCATTGCCCATTTATTGCCCTCATTTTTTTGTCGTTAGACGTTTCACTTGTTTCTTTCTGTTAAGACAGAACACCACTGTTAATTTTTTTTGCTGCTACTTACAATGTAATTTTTTTCATGTGCTCACCCCGTTAAGCGTTCTAAAGCATTAAATATTTTATTACTGCGTGAGCAATATATGTGCCATTTTGGCAAGAATTTCCGCCGTCGATCAGCGTACAAAGAGCGACAGAAGAGGACAGCAACAGAACGCGTGCGGAGAACGGTGACGTCAACCAAGCTAGCGCTGCATTGACTTCGGCGGCTCTGCGTTCGCGCAGCATAATTGCCATGAAGCCGTCAAGTCGAAGCGCGGCGTGCCTGTTTCTCCGAGCGACGCGCTCTTCGCACGGCTTCTGGTCGAGCCTCGTCGCCACTTGTGCGCGTTGTAAAATGGAGCGTGTAAATGGGAGGCTACAAAAGGGGGTGGAATGAGGATGACGGCGATTAAATTGACAACGAAAGGAATGACAGGCAGCCAGGGCCGCTGCAATATCGAGCACACATGGCGACTGACACGGTTATTACACAAAGTGCGGTTGGCACAGTGGGCGAAGGGCATGTGTGAAGCGCTGTGCGCAGGGCTTTAGATGCCAAAACAAGGCGTACGGATCGGGACGAGCCTGATGTTTGTGAAGAAGGAGATGAGGTACCCACGCAATCTTAAACACCTATCAATGCATTTTACACTTATTTCATCCTTTGGCTCTCTAGGGAAGTTTTCAGACATTAAGATTTGAAGTTTTCTTCCTCAGAAGGTGGCTCCGACACTCACTCACTACGCCGCAATACACGGCGTATCAGCGTTTTCGAGCTAGCCGTGACACCGACCGTGGACACCTTGGAAGGCAGCCGGGTGGATTTCGAACAGGCCATTGCGCTCCAGGTCCAGTGAGCGTAGCGCCGCGAGGCGGGCGAAGGCGGCCCCTGGCAGCGTCCGGATGCGGTTGTTGGCAAGGCTGAGGGTGTCGAGCGCCTGACCTTCGAACGGGAACTGGTCGGGGAGCAGCTCGTTTATTTGGTTCTCGTGCAGCAGCAGCCGCTCAAGCGCTCTTAACCCCTTCAGCGACTCCGATGGAACCTGCGGGCACGCAACGCGAAGAGGAGCGCCAGTTGAACTAGCTTTATTACCACCAATGCTTTGGTTGAACCATTTCCTCTGGACTTACCGTGGTCTGAGTCAGGCCGACCACCCGACTACGAACGCCCGCTTCTTGGGCCATATCACCACAGCCTCTTAGATTTAATTTTTAAGAACAACATGTTCCAGTACATTGAACCCTAGTCGGATCACCTCTACACAGTAAACTATCTACACAGCAAACTATCGAATAAAAAAATAATAAAACGGCCATTTTTCTACATTTCCCTAGAGTGACTACTACTACCGAAACATTTCCGTTGCTTGAAAGGACGTTTGAGAATTTATTTTGTAGTGTGGCATGAATAGTGGTACACGGAATCTATTGTTCCAATCCATAGGATTTGACTCAGAGTTGAAAGAAATTGAAAGAACAAGGGTGGCCATGTATCTGCAGCTTTTTTATTTTAGGCATTTGCAATAACTATACAAAAATAAACTCTACATCACTGATAACATATCTGAAATATCTTTATATAGTTTTCGCGGGGAACAGCTTAGGCTGCTAAAGACAAGAACCAATTACGGCCGACAACATTTAGAATACCAAATTCTCTTTCTTTTAAATATAGTAGGAATGCAAGTAGATTTTAGAAAGAAGATATCGAGTAACACATTTGAAATTATAATAATGGAAAGTAATGTTCAGTGTACCTAATTTGTTTCTGTGCCTTGTATTTACTTAATATGGGCCGACAAGTTTCTTTCTTCGCAAGTACGACTGTCCTGTTCTTATGGTGTTTGCCACTGGTGTTATGGTGTTTGCCATTGTTATCCTGTGCTTATGCTAACATGACTTAATAATTAAAATTAAGTTGAGATATGTGCCTTTATTTTCAATACACGGTGGTGTCTTTTCATTTTGTTAAGGGTGGGTCTGTATTTAAATCAATTTCCTTGTAAAACATTTTCTTGACATGTTCCGCTTTTCGAATTAATTGCCAAGTTTTGTTTTGTTTGTATTAAAGTGTACGTGCGTGTCAAGTGTGCTCGGAGGGAAGGCCTCTGTCAGCCTAGCCGCCTTTTGCCATCCCTCAGTTTTTCTCTATACAGAAAATAAACTTGAATTCAATTCAATTCAATAGATAGGCACCGAGAAAACCAAGAACTTAAATCTTCATCAGTAATTTCTAGTTATTTAGAAAATTGGCAAGTGCAATCACATTTGAAGTCAGCGTTATTCTTGAGGCCTAATGCGAGTGCGAAAAAATCTTTAATTTCTGAGGTATTCAAAGGAAATGAAGGGACGGGGAGAAAATTAACAGTGGCTTAGCTCGGCTATGCCAGGATATACGTAGCGTGAGCAAAGGTTCAGCAGGTTAATCTGAGGTTTCCTGGGTGTCTAGGATTAGCTGATTATCATGCTTACTGCTGCTAAAACGATTTCCAATCGGATCCAATCCGACCCAATCCAATACAGTTCAGTCCAGGGACCCCATTCTCGACTGCACAAATTCCCAGGGAAACAGGGAATATGCCGGAAATTCTTTCTCATTGGCTTTCAATTTTGGTCGCGTGCTTCCGGTTGACAAAGCGGTATTGTATGCCTTCGTCATTTCGACGTTTTATGACTTTAACGGGCACCAGTTGTAAAGTTTGCCTTATTTCTTTTTACTAAAAGCGCATAATTCTTGGCCGGCAATGAAATACTATTCTAAATGCACCGGACATGACAACGTAGGTCTGTCTTTGCTATTCAACAGCAATACTGCTTGTAATACACGCCCTCTCTGTGATTGGCTGAGAAGGCATGACGTAATTTAAACAGTTGGAGGGAACGATGACCTCACACATTGGCAACTTCAACTTGCGTAAAAGTGAAGTAATGCTACGTAACAGCTTGAAAATGGCGGCTGCTTCTGCCGCGAAATAGGCCAAAAAATTTCCCCGTCCTTCGGCGCAGCGAAATGTCCGCGAATTTGCAGCAGTCGCAGTTTTGCATGACGCGCGGTTGAAAGCATGTTTCCTACCGAAAGAAATAATTGTTTGGTCTGTTTCCAAGTCAGCGATGGCGGAGCATACAAATAACGTGCAGTATTTTGTTTTTATGTTTGGCGATAAAATCAAAATTGTTTGGCATAACCGCAACATAAGATGGCATACAAGCCTCTCCATGACAAAGAGAACCCAATGCATGACATTTGTTCACACTCCTTTTAGTAAGCTGCTGGGTTACATGATCCAACTCAAGAGAAAAATAACAAAGAAAAGTGACTCTTTTGTTCATTACAGCGCTGATTGAAGTTGAGCTTGACGAATGAGTGAATCGGCGAGAACGGTAAGTTCCGCGGTTATCAGGCGCAGCACTTCGCTCCTCTTATCTGTCATAGAAGCGATGGTCGCGACCGTATTTTTCTGTGATCACGCCATAAACGTGTAACATGGCAGCAGAGGATAGCGTGGCGGTGATTGCGGCTGGGAAGGTGTTAACCCATAACGATAACGCAACGAAGATTGCATTGAAGCACAGAGCCCAACTATGTTACTAAAAGCCATTGAAAGAAATAAATAGATACGGTAAAAAATTGTGTGATGTTCTTTAGCTAAACATCCGCCTTTCGCTCGCTTTTGGATCAACGTTACTCGATCGCCTTGTGGTGTTGACGCCAATTTTGACCTGCAGAATACTGTTTCTCTTGCCAGCCTCAGCTACGGTCTTAATGTTTATACAACATGCCGTGTTTTATATCTTTTATGCGCAATATTTGATACCTTGGTTGTGATCTTTGTGAGTGAAGCGTCAAATTACGCTGCATGTCGTCATAGCTATAGGTGCATCACGTCACTGATTGGTTACGCCGTGCTTACGCAAAAAAAAAAAATTGCGAATTGCCTGGGAATCTGTGCAGTCAAGAATAGAGCCCCAGTGCAGTCCAGTCACTGCTCCTCGTGCATGCGCAGCACGGCTGTCCAGGAGACACACGAAACGGCTATCAAGCGGCTCCGGTGCACCGTCAGACTTGGCTACTGCGCAACGGAGGCGCACAGCAGGGCACGTGCTGGCGCGAGTGCGTCTGCCGTGGCTATGACGCCACACCTCTGGAATGCGCAGACCGGGGAATGTGCCGACCCAATTCTCTGCACACCCGTACTCCAATTGGATTGGATTTCCAATCCATTACAAAACAATCCAATTTAATCCAATGCAATACAAATCCAATCCAATCCAATCCAATGCTCCTCGCGGTTGCGCAGCACAGCCCTTTAAGGTCCACGCGAAACTGCTCCACCTCGGCCAGTGTTACAAAAGATTCTAGGCAAGTGCTGAGCGTATGCTGTACCTGCTCCAGGAGATTCTCGCCCAGGTTGAGAGTGGTGATTTTCTCGCCAAGCCCTTGGAATGCCATGGCGTCCAGCGTGGCGATTCGGTTGCCCAAGAGCGACAACCGAAGCAGCGACACGAGGCCGCGGAAGGCCCCGGCGCCTACAGTGCGAAGTCGGTTGTAGCTGAGGTTCAGGAGCACCAGCGATCGCAGTGCCTGCAACGAGCCGGTCGGGACCTGCAATGAAAGGGTTTGGTGGATGGGGCTGTACATTCTATCCTCTGATCAGTTTTGTCCCTATGCGTCTGCCTGGTAAAGGATTGGGTCTGCCAGACAAACAAAGACTGAAAAGGACTGCAGATTCAACGAACATAATGCGAATATTAAGTGCTGACTTGCCTTCCAGCTCTCATATATTCTTCGGGAAAAACTGTCACTATAATTATCAACTAACGCTGGAAAGGGTTTCCTTACTAGTAACTCTCTTTTGCTTCCTCGCACATCATAAGTGTGCTTCCTGTGGAGAACCCATTCTGGATGAGCCTCATGACGGAGAATGATGATGATAATGAGGACGTGGCGGAGATGATGACGACGAAGGTGATGGGGATGACGACCATGAGGATTATTATTGCGACGATGATGACAAACCGATGACGATGCCGATGACGATCATACTATTTGAGGAGACACGGACATGACCAGTATACCAGCACACGCGTGCCTCTTCAAAAGTGAACGTGATGGCACGAAAGGGAAGCAGGTGCAACCATCCCTGCAGAGCCGTGGCTCTAAAGAAGCTTTGGCTACCATTCGCCAGCCAGCTTGGTGAATGATTTCACGCCACAGGCGATGAAACTAAAGCGAAGAAAAATAAGCAAGCATGGTTTCGCTATGCTTTCGCCTTCAAAGCTCATAATCAGCAATTTTATAAATAGTGTTTGAAGAAGAAAAATTTCGCCGCTATCCGAGCATATGTAGTCGAAAGACAATACCCTTATGCTTCCTCTGCCACGTAACTGCCTCTCTTCTCCCTCACCCCCTATCGACACTTCCACGATAAACACAAAGAAGGTTTGCTCAAGTCAATTCAAGTTTTCCGGGTTGCACGGCTCGCGCCATCTACTGGAACCTTTTGTGACTGTTGAACTTGGAGGGCTGTCACGAGGTCCAGGATCACGCGAGCACGTTTTGTATGATGTTGAACAGCGCAGAGACGGGACTGAGGGCACAGGCGACAAACACGGGTCGCCTCTGCACTCAGTCCCGTCCCTGCGCTGTTCAACTTCATGCAATGAACCAACTAGCCCAGTTACAAACCCTCCTACACGCTTGTAATTCCGGGACAAAACCTTATTTTTAATGCGCGTCTTTTTCATTTCTTATCGCAAAAATGAAGCAGCCATGTGTTTTTAATTAAAAGATCACTGCAAACACCACTGATGTTTTAATCTCATTCCTCAAATATGCTTAATGTTTTCTTTATTTCTGAACAATGTTGGCAATCATTAGGCGTGTTTACAGATTTTGTGGCTTGGAAAAGTTTTGTCTTGGTAAACTTGTCGTTTAAGTGTCTTAGCTTTTGGGCGAAAGGCTGAATCGAGGGGCATACATACATACATACATACATACATACATACATACATACATACATACATACATACATACATACATACATACATACATACATACATACATACATACATACATACATACATACATACCGAAATTTTGGGGTTTAAGTACGGCAAGAAAGACTATCGTCTTTAAGAGGAAATAGCGAACATTTACTTTGGTAAAACCAATTAAGCTATACGATGCTGGCAGCATTGCGCGGGTGTTTATGATCAAATGGGTGCCTCTTGTATGGGGAAGCACCGGCATTCCATCCCTCCCTACAATAGTGCATGAAAACCGGAATTGTAGGAGCGCTACTGCAATAGCGCTCATCCTCACAAATTGTGTCACTAAGCTACACTAGGGCACGGAGCCCTCACTATCACAACCACGCAATGCATTCTCAGTGTCCACTGACCTCTTCGAGGGCATTCAGGGAGAGGTCGAGCGACTTCTAGACAGTCACTGAGTCCTCCAAAGGCGTCCGTATGGATCTCGGAGACGTTGCTGCGGTGAACGGACAGCCGGGACAATTGCAAGTCGTCGAGAAGGCCCGGGGGAAAGCGCTCTAGCCTGCAGAGATTGCAGAAAGAAGCAGCCAGGATCCTTAAAGGGACACTGAAGTAAATTTGACAAGCTCCTGTTTTTGATTGCATTGCGTAGACTGGCCCAAATAAACCCACTTTTCGTCGTTTAGCCGGGCGATAAGGCGGTATTCGTTTTATATGTAAAGCCTGAAAGAAGAAAAGCTACCATGCGAGGTTTGCGGCGGCCGCACCAACTAATGCAGTGACGTCCATGAAATGTGCTCCGTGATTGGACGATTTTGCAAGAATAGAATTCAAACCAGTTTCGGTTTCGGTTCTCTAAAACAACATGCTTGGCATCCAACGTTATCGTTGGCTGGGCTTTGTCACTAATCGCCATACCATTCCTCTTCCATGTTGTGGGCTGTAAAATGCGTAAGATACGCCTACCAGAATGGCTTGGAGTCGTAGCGACCACTAGCCGAGGCGTACGCAGTGGATGAACGCCCTCCGCGCCAGCGAAGATGCTCAAATGCCATGCGCTTTTAGCCCATCTTTGGAGCTTGCCTCTATTGTTCCCGTATCGTAAAAAGCGTGGTCGCACCAGGTTAAGGGTCTGCTAATTCTGGCTTGTGCCCACGGCCCGCAAGCAGTCGATGCTTATGGCAACAGCACACCAACGAGAACTCACTAGCGTTTCAGTGTCAGTCTGCGCTCCTTTTGCTTACTCGTTCGGGGAGCAATGAAAGTTACAGCGCGAAAATGGGGAATTCAGTATACAAAACATCGGCCGAAAACGAAGAAATCAACTTACAAAAAAAAGGGTGTACTATCGGTGATTCGAACTTGCCACTTGCACAATAACATATCTAGTGCTCCAGATCCCTCAGCCACACACCAGGGATGCCAAGGGCGAAATAAAAGGTATATAGTGTATAGCCAGTTTATATCTTCATTTAGTTCTAGCATTTCAAGCAGCTGAGATGACTATTTCTTGTATAGCGCTCGTGCAGTAAGCGTCCCCAAATTTCCACAATATCTCACGTCTAGCGACTGCGTTCCTTAGACGGAAAAGCGTTCGCAGATGTGTGGTTGTGCTACTCACCGCTGGGCTAGTTCACAGAGCGCAAAAAATGCTTTCTGTACCCTGGTTTTACGGTGTACGATAAAAGTTCCGGTTGATCTTAATTCATTAGCACCTATATTAACTTCGCTGAATCTTCTCCCGCCTTCAATTGGCCTTATTTTTTTTTCTACTAGCGTACCAGTCAGCGAAGCGTCGCGTGTGCGTTTATGTGGAGCGATTTGGACCGAGAAATTGATGCAGTCCACAAACTAAAAAGCTAAAGGCACATTCTTCCTGGCACAAACGTGCCGTGGCTTAGTTTCAACAGAGCCAACGAATTACGACGACCCTCCGACCGCCGGCCGACTAAATGCTGGGCCGACTGATTCTGTCGGAGGGTCGGCAAGCCGTGCAGTAGCCCAGTCAAGCGAAGCCATCTTTTTTGACCTCTTACGAAACGTCATAGAAATCAGCAAGGAGGATGCATAGAGGAGGGCAGCATCTCCGAGTTGATTTTTCTATTGAATAATGTCGCGTAAACGCAGCGACAGTGGTCGAAAAATGGGGCGTCCACATGCGCCGAGGTAGCTCGCTCCAGAGTTACACCTGCTGGAGTTAACGAAGTAGTGATAGTAGAGCCTCCAATAAACCTCGACTGACACCGGTACAACTGCGCGGAGTACGCTTGGCATTATCAGCGCGCCAAGTTGAGGCTGCCCACGTTGAAAAAGCGCGGCTTGTGTGAACATCCGCGTGCAGCGGCATCTATAATCGAGTTGGTATATGCACTCCGTTGCGTAAAGTAGATAACCCAGCTATTCATTTTAGAACTTCCGCCTGGCCCCAGCCTTCGTTTAAAACTCCGCGCTCTAAAAGCGGCGCGGGGCGGCTCCGATTTTCTCGGTGTTCTCTTCTTCCAATGAATTGTGTTTGCTACGTGGTTTGAGAATGGCTCCAGTGCAGCTCCGCGCAATCCCGAAGTAAGCAAAGGAGTTCACTGTAGGGAACGGAACGCGCCCTTCTCCCGACTCTGTCAAAGGTGACCGGCATTGTTTACGTGCGGACGGCGCGCGTAGCATCAGAAATCACCCAAATTTAGCGTGCCATGAGCGTGTTTCAATATAGACGAGTGCGTTTTAGTCATTGAAGTCGTGCCATCTGTCGTCGATTGTGTTTTCACTGCGTATGAAAACGGCTGCCGTGGGAAAATCTTGCCGTCTTGGACGCTCCTATCGTTCGGACTAGAGGGAACTCTTTGTTCGGACCGAACAACACCGTGGCTGTGGCAGCATTTTACTGACGGTGGGTTGGGGACTTCGTTTGTTCATTGTTTGTTGCTTAGTTACTGGAGCATAAAATGCAAGTGACTTCGTGGCTGCGACGCTACCCAACCGGCGAAGTGGACGCCATGGTTGGGCGTCGCGGTAGCCATGCCGCGCTCACGTATGGGCGGGCTGTGTTTGATTGACACGAGAACTTAGAGGAAACTCGGGATTGATATTGCACGGCCGAGTTGAACTCGTGACGCTCATGGTGGCGGCTGCTTCGTCTTGGATCACTGTTCACGGTCTCCCTAGCAGGCATATATCTATCCCGACAGATGTTTTTCTTTAGCAGACGATGAATCTTCCAGCTCGTTTTCATCTCGGGAAAGTGCTATGTATTGGCCGTGCAGTCATATGCCACCCCTTTGCAACGACTTTGAGGCAGCTTTCCCTTCGTCACTGTCGAGGAGCAAGTGTTGTGTGTGCTGCGGTTTGACGTGCGGAGCACCTTAGGACCGCACAATGTCCGTCCGCATCCGTGCGCATAGCATTTAGAATCGCAAAAAATCACACAGGCACCGGAAGGATACGAGCTTGTGTCTGGTAACCAGACAGAGTTAGTGTCAGACGTCTTACCCTTAGGGCTACGACCGTGAGTTAGTACCCGAGAGTCAAACGGCTTACTCCCTTGCCTGTAACGGTGCGGAGTACCTTAAGACCTTTCAATGTCCGTCCGCGTCCATGCGTGCGCGCACCACCATCATGCGAAAATCAAGCGAAATTCGATTGGAGCCATGAGCTGCAGTTTCCTCTGGGAATAATCAAGGTACAACTCACGGCTCAAATCGAATGACGGTCGGGGCGCCAATCGGATGTCCCTCGGGGCGCAACTCGGATGTCATTTCGAGTCCCCGTACCCCTCACCCTCGCAATCATCCATGGAGTGGAGATGCTGCCATTTTTGAAGTGACGGGCACTTTCCACAGAAGCGTTGGTAGCGACCGCACCAGCGGCCGCCACCAGTCGACAGTCTGGCGGTGTCTGCACAAAAAGGTTACTGCAGACATGTTTTTCGCCCTTTTTATGTGTTTCGCCGGGCATGGCTTCCGCAAGTTCTACCATGCATTTATCCGTCTGCAGCCGGAGCATACGCTTCAGTCGCAGCAGCTCGAAGGAAAGGAGGTTTCCATCGAGTGGCCATGCTTCAGAAAACTTTCGAACGTGCCGTTGAATGACCATGCGTTTCATTCACCATCAGTGCGGCAGACATTTTCGCTTCAGGAGTTGCGCGTCACACATTCTTGCGAAAATGCTATTGGCAGGATAGTATAGAATCAAAGGCGTGTATCTATTATCGGAGGAGATCTCTACCCATTTTAAAAAGTTTTGTCCCGCGTATGGCAGGAAGCAGAGCATGCAAAGCATGTGAAGGGGAGAGTTGAGACCGAAAGTAACAGCGTGTGCGTATGAGATGTCGGCGCACGTTAAAGATCCCTGCAGGTGGTCAGAATAATTCGAAGCTCTCCACTACGGCGCGCCTCATCGCCTGCGTGCGGTGGTGCATAAAGCCTACAATCAATCAATCAATCGATCGATCAATCAATCAATCAATCAATCAATCAATCAATCAATCAATCAATCAATCAATCAATCAATCAATCAATCAATCAATCAGAAAGTATGAGCGTGACGCCAGAAGGAAGGTGAAGGGAGAGGGTGCGGTAGGGGATTGCACTTCATAAAAGAAAAGCAAGGACTGTAAAGACCTTCGTCGAACAAGAGCAATGAAGAGCAAAGCGAAATAAAGGAAACAAATCTGAAAAGCTGTGGTTGTTGCTATTCCTTGCTTCGTAGCACATGCTCACATGGGCGACTTGCCCGCAGTTGGGAACTTTAAAAAGCTAATGGGCCCGGTTTTGAAAATTCACGAAACTCTGAATCGGATAAGTAAAAGTTTCAGAATAGTGCGTGCCGCGTGACACGTGCACGTGATGGCACATCAAAACGGCAGGGGCACATCAGCCACGCAGAACCGCGATTATGGGGAAACTGTGGTGTGTGCCATTCTTCTTGCTGATGAGTTCACTACGAAATGAAAGAGAAGAAACTGACGCAAACACGGCATAGCAGAGAAGAAGCCGATCGAAGTAATGCCAAACTTCATGCCGAAAAACGAAGAAATGAAAGCGAGAAAAAATATGCAAGTGCAATGTATCGTTAAGAATTATCCCAAGTTCAATGTAAAAGTTGTTAATAAGTATCGCCAAGCTTTCACCTTCAAATCACGTAAGATGAGTTATGTGCCCCTAGAAAAATTTGTATCGAAAAGTGTAGGTAAAGGTAAAGTGACAGCCTGGATTCCCAACAACCCAGAGGGCAGGCTGGGTTTAGAAAATGGTCATCAACAATAGATCACGTTCATGTCGTCAATCAAGTGATAGAAAATTCCGCAGAGTACACAAAACCTCTTTAGATGGAATTTATAGATTATGAGAAAGGGTTTGATTCCGTACTAAACGCAGCCGCGCAAGAAGTATAAAAGACCAAGCAATAAAGGAAACCTGCATAAGACTTCTAGAAGACATATATAAGGAATCCATGGGCAGGCTAACCCTGCACAAGCAAAGAGACAGATTTCGGATCCAAAAAGGAGTAATTCAGGGAGATACCATCTCGCCAAAACTATTCACAGCGTGTCTGGAGTGGCTATTGAGAAAGCTAGACTGGAGAAACAATGGATTAAGGATAAACGCAAAATACTTGAGCCATTTCAGATTTTCGGACGATATAGACTTGCTCAGTGAGACTGCAGAACACACGCAAATAATGCTTGAGGAACTAGAATCAGAAAACATGGCCATGGGGTTAAAATAAATATGAATAAATACAAAGTAATGAGAAATAAGCATTCCAAAAAAATTACACCATCTTCCCGTGGGGAACTCTGATGAGGATGCGAAGCATCGTGGCGGTTCCGTGTGGTTCCATTGTGTTGCCGTTATGTTGAGTGATCTGGTTTTTACTAGCGCCAGAGGGAATTCCGCGTCCGGGTCCACACCGGTGGCAAAGGCACGCAAGTGCTGTTGTGTTACGGTGAGTAGGCGGTGGTTCTCGAGGCGCCGAAACTCGTCCATCATGTTCTTGTCGATGTTGTCTCTGTGGTAGAATCGGTAGTCTCCGTCAGCTTTGGTGAGGTAAAGGTTGTTGACATTGGTGCACCGGCTGAGAGCAATGTACACGCCCTCCTCTTCGCAGCTTTGTCTTTCGTTCTTCTTACGCGAAGACTCGAGCAACGACGAAGAGGACAACGACGAGAACCCTGACTACTACGGTGCGACTCTGTTGGTACAGGACAGAGGCAGCCTACCCTCCGCCCCACCCGGGCTCGTGAGGAGGGAGGAGTGCTTCTACGACAGTTGCAAACCGGGCGGCTAACGCCGGCGCTCCGCGCCACGTGTGCCCGGACATTCGAAGACGCGGTTTGTTGATGTTTGTGCGCGTGTGAATGGATGCCCACTTGATGTGGATGCGAGAGCACGACCCGAGTGACGGGAGGCCGATCCTCCCTCCGGACGTTACGAACTCGATCCGCTCCTCGGAGCGCGAAAGCCAGCTGAGGGCCATCCGCGGCTCGAGGCTGCCCTGCAAGCAACGGGAAAGGGGAACCCGCACTCCTCTCGGCCTCCTCCCTCGGGAGCGAGGGCTAGGGGCGATCGCGGTGGCACTCCGAGTAGCCCGCGCCGACCGGACGCAGTCCTCGGGGTCGGCCCGACGCCATATCCACGGAATGAATGATGATAAGTGGGGCGAAGCTCGAGAGGGGGAGATCATCGGTAACCGTAACTCTCCCGTGAAAGTTCGCCCATTACATCATTAAGAAAGACGTAAGACTGGTGCGTACATTGTACAAATAAACTTCTATTTTGTTCTTTTATTTTGTTCTTTATTTTGTTCTTGTTCGTTGCTGTTTCGTTTCTTCGTTTGTTCTTTTCATTTCGTCGTTGTCATGACTGGATTGCGAGGTCCCTTCATTACGGGCTTTTGATCTGTAAAAGAGCGGAGAGGCTTGCCACGGGCTTTCAATGGGAAGTTCAGCAAACACCTAAGTTTTCATTTCCCGTCGTTTCGTTGAGGTTCATTGGTGCCTTCGTTTAAGAAAGCTTCTTTGACGTATTTTGGGGAAAGTCAAGGACAAAGGGCATATCGTCACTTGCTCCTTGTCTCCGGATTTGTGCGTTCGTGGCGAGATCTCTGCGTACCTCCCGTTGCGGCCAGAGAGTCGTGGGAACGAAAACCGGGCGCCGCTAACTATTTCTTTTTTTATAGTGTAGTATCGCGGAGCTGTGGGTGTAAGGAGGAGAGTTGTGCATGCGCAGTGAGCGTGTGGACGACGCCGCCATCAACGACGCAGGACCAGGCGAGCCTAAGAAATGCTCCGCATTTAAAACTTCCTCTCAGCTTAGGAAACGAAACGCTAAAAGAAAAAATAAGAATATAACTACCTCGCAGAGATGGTTGTTGCTGACCCCAACCACGAGAGAGAAATCCGGCGCATATTAGGTATGGGTTGGGGAAAGCACTAGGAAAGCACTCACAAATAATCAAAAGTAAGCTACCACTGTCACTGAAAAGCAAAATCTACAACCAGTGCATACTGTCGGTAATGAGACACTGAAACTTCGCACTTTACTAAACAACCAGAATGCAAACTTAGGTCGGCTCAACGGGCGAACGAATACTGTTAGGAATAACACTGAGGGGCAGATAACGAGTTACCTGATCAGAGAACAAAATAGAGCAGAAGATATGATAGTTCAAATAAAGAAAAAGAAATGGCATTGGGCTGGCCATGTAGTGAGACGAACCGAAAACCGGCGGACAATTAGGGTAACACAGTGGATAGCAAGAAATGGGTCTAGAAGAAGGGGTAGGCCGATAATCCGATGGAGGGATGAAAAAAAGGAATTCGGGCGTAAACTGGACTCCAGCAGGGCAGGACACGAGTGGTTGGAGGTTAATGGCAGAGGCCTTCGTCCTGCAGTGGTCCTGAATAGGCTGATGGTGATGATTATGATGATTATGATGACGAAACCCGACTGTCCGGCAGAAACGCTTCTCGTGTCACACTTTTACCGCGTACTAAAATGATATTAATAAAATGAAACACACCACTATTGAACTACTATTGAATGGAACGAAGCAAACGGCTACTGAAACAAACAGGGCTGGGTGTATAGCGCTTTATAAATACGCGCGGAGTCGTAAAGAGGTCTATAACTAGTTCTTCGGGGCCAGAGACTGCTTACGTAATTTGAACTCAAAAGTATTATGACTTTCGTTGGCACTCTACGCCTTTGGCGCTTTGGTTTTGTTTGCGTACTTGCATGGTGGACCCGGCTTAGCAGACACAGAAACTTGCGGAACACAGTATGTCGAAGCAGTTTCTATCACGACACACGGTGCGAGTAACTCCAACAGCTTCCATGTGCATAAAGCAGACTTACGGCTTCCCCTCGCCCGCTATGAAACTACGAGTCTCGCTAATTCAATGATCCACAAGGGGATCGCTTTTGTTTTTTTCATTGTCTTTTATTTCTTCTAATTTTTTTTGGTTCTAAGATGGTGGTGCACGCCCGCAAGAAAAATTTGGGGGCCATCCGTTGCTACCAACGCCGGTTTTTTCGCCTCATAGGTCCCATAAGCGTTTCCCCTTTTAACAAAAGGTCCTTGGCCATCATTCGTTGAAAGCAAACTTGTTTTATTCCCCTACAAATGTCTTCTCAGCAATACAGTACTACTTCCAACTTCACATAGTGTATTGATAATTAATGCGTCACAAAAGACAAAAAACAAATTAACAACCAAGTAGATATTGTCGAATTAATTTCAGCTGCTCTACTAAACACCAAGCCCGTTTAAATTAGGCTTCGCTACTACACGCCCATACATCCCCGAGGAGACATTTTTCTTCGGGTGCCGCAAAAGCAGTCTGATACAGATGTAGGAAGGCCATAGGGGCTTTTATTAATATATTTCCCTAAAATCCCATGTATTCCTATAAAGCGCTATGCGTCCTCCCTTTCAGTGTCGGCTTCACAAGTATGCACTAACGTATTCCTAAAAAGACATCTTTATTGGCAATACAAGGGGTCTGATATCAAAGTATGGTAGCATCAGCTTACCCAATTGTGCATACCCAACATGCCCCACTTCAAATCTCCGAGAAGAAAGCTGCAACCTTGTGTTAACTCTTAACCTAATTACCCGTTTTATTAAAATTGTATGGCGCTTTTAACAACCGGCCATTCTACAGTACTCGCCTGACTTGGTTGATCCTAAGGTAGACCATGGGGGGTTGCACTCTGGCAATGGTGGCCAGAGAGGCCCTCAGTCTGTCGGTGCTCTCCACCCGCTCGCAGTAGAGGTTGAGCGCTTTGCTCTTTTCCATGCACTCGCACGAGGGCCCAATCTGATGCCGAGAAGGGCACATCACCACAGGAAACCGGTGCCCCGACGACGATGTCCCTGCCGTGGCCGCCAGCAGAAGCAGTGCCGCCGCCGGCCACGTCCTCCACCGAACCTCGTCTCCTCTTTCCATAGTCGCCCAGTGCTGGGGCCACTCAGAGATGGCGGGACGCCTGAGGACGACGTAAAAAATTATAGGGGCACTGTAGCATTTTTACGTGCTTAGAACAGGAAGCCTGGAGTAGTATTGCGGCGGATTACACTTATATACAAGTCCACACGTCGATACGGCAGCCACTCTTCTTTACCACCCTTAGTCCTTCCGTTGTAATCAGCCTTAATCCACATTATCCAATCTTAGTCGAAATTAATCTACCAAAATCAATTTTAATCCACCTGAGTGGTACCCTAATCCAATTTAATCCACCCTAATTTACTCAATTCACCTTAACTGATCTTACCTAATTTTAATCTAGCCCAATTTCTGCATTAATTAATCTATATCCACCTTAATAACACCTTGATAAGCATAACTATGAATTTATAATCAAGTAAACTTCTTGAATTTTAATCCACCTTAATGCATCCAGATTCATCTCTATTCACATCATTCTCACTTTACTACTCATTATCATAAATAGCTAAACACTCATTACTAATCACCTCCTACACACGGCTGGCATGCTTTTGTTCGCTTCCTGGGTTCCTTGAACAAATTGCGTTTCTGCAGCATTCGCCTAAACGCCGGGGTCATTCGAAGTCAACCTCCCACTGAGATACAATCAGGCTTTCGCCATAATAATTAACGCACTGAAGACCAGGTATACAACTGAGGCACGAACCCTCACCATCTTCAAACCATCTCGCTCATATCAGGTGTGGGGAAAGTCCTAGAGCACATCAACCGTGTTCGCCTTACGAATCATTTCACCTCTACTAATTCTCTTCTCCACTGCATGATTGCCCGCAGATTAGGATTTCCCACTAAGGATATTCTTCTTCAACTATCCACGGAAGTAATTACCCTACCGTCAAAACTGAACACGAAAGCTATACTTGCCCTAGACATCACAAAGGCATTTGACCGGATATCAAACACGGCAATATTGTAAGGGCTATCAACAGTATCCCCTCGAGACCGCACTTACGACTACCCCACGGACTCCCTCACGTCTCCCACTGCAACTATTCAGGCTAGAGACGTCACACCAGACGTTGTTGAACTTCCCTCAGTTGGCACTCCACAGGGCGCCGTACTGTCTTCGCTGCTGTTTAATCTCGCCCTTCTTAACATCCCCAAGAGGCTAGAAAGAATCCCTCACTTTCACTTCAGCCTATGCTCCTATCTATGATCCTTCGTCTACCCGCGAAGCGTCGATCGGAAGCCCCCGGACTTAAAAATTCAGATTGGGACCAGCACCGTCCCAACGCCAGAAAGCATGAAAAATCTCGGTCTTCTCATACAGCGCAACAGAGCAAACACTCAATTATATCGCTTATTACACCGCATGTAAACAAAACTATCGGGCTAATTCCGTGAATTAGCCCGATAGTTTCTCCTTAAGTCACAAAGGACTTAAGGAGAGAGACGTTCGCTGCTACAAGCTTAAGTTATAAGCCGCATCACCCAGTCCCTCTATTATCTTTGTGTTACGTAAACCAAGCTCAAAGAAATCGATTGTGTCATTTGAAAAGCTTATAAGTCCGCGTTTCAAGTTCCCATTGACGCAACCACTGCTCGACTCTAACGTCTGGGGGTCCATAATACGGCGGAGAAATTTATGGAAGCCCATTGTATTAGCCAAATCCGGGGGCTCTCTGACACCTCCACCGGAAAACACATACTATAACGCCTGGATCTGCGTGCACCGTCAATTACCCATAAGAGAATCCCCATTCCCGTGGTTACGCGTGACTGTCTTATAGTCCGCGCCATATCGCGGAACATGCACCCCATTCATCGCAAGGGTCCCAGGAAGCAAATTGCAGGGGAGCTGTCCAGGCGTTCTCAATAAGTCCAGAGATACAGCATATCGACGCGGCGGGCTATCAACACCACGAAGCATACGCGGTGGCAGTGCAGACTGACCAAATGCCGCCCCTACCCCCCGTCAGCTCCCTATCCGCCCGTAACAGCGACCCTGCGCCGATGGAAGACACGGCGACTGCATGAGCTTTAACACAACGACCGACCCTCTCCCCAATCTTAATCTGTGATTCGAAGACGGGAATCAAACATTTCGCCAAATGACTAATAACCCCGAAGGCCTTCTAAATTATCTCCAAAACTTCACCCACCAACCCAATAGAACTTATCTGGACCCCACCCCCCGCACCGGTGTGTGTGTGTGGGGGGGGGGAGGGGAGGGGTAATGGGGGTAACAAGGCGGCCCAGGCTATTCCTCTAGAACTCACAATTTGAGCGGGCCCCAGCCTTGTCCCCTCACACGGTTCCAGATCGGCTTGAGACAGCCTACTCAGCTATCACAACTTTGTCACACACTAGTGTCTCCCCCGCCATGTGTTCCCCCGCTCATGTCAATTATAAAGGGACACTGAAGTGAATTTGTCAAGCTTCCGGTCTTGCTTGCACTGCGTAGACGGGCTCAAATTAGCACAATTTTCATTGTTTATCCGGTTGATAAGTCGGTAATTATTTTATAGAGCGCGAAAGAAGAAAAACTACCATTCGCGTCGTGGCGCTCGCACCAAACTAAAGGCTGTGACGACGGGAGGAGATGCACCTTGATTGGATGATGTCCAATGTTAGCATTCAAACAAGTTTCGGTTTCGGTTCTGTAAAACAACATGCTTGACATCCGACGGCATCGTTGGATGGGCATTCTAGATATCTCAGTAATCGTCGTACCGCGCTTCTGTGTGTTGTCGGCTGTTAAATGCCTTAGATAAGCGTCCCAGGACGCCTTGGAATTGTAGCTATCACTAGCCGAGGCCTACACACTGGATGAACGCCCTCCGCGTCACCGCAGATGCTCAAATGCCATGCGCTTTTCCCGCATATTCAGAGCTTGCCTCACTCATGCCTGTATCGTAAAAAGCGTGTGCGCACCAGGCCAAGGCTCTGCTGATTCTGGCCTATGCCCACTGCCCGCACGTAGTCGGTGCTTGTGGCAACAGCACGCCAACGAGAACTCGCTAGCGCGTCAGGGTAAGTCTGCGCGAGTTCTGCGAACTCACTCGTGGAGCAGTGAACGTTACGGGCCAAAAATGATGAACTCAGTTTAGAGAACATCGGCCGCAAGCGAAAAAAATCAACTTACAAAAAAAAGCATCTACCCTTGGGAATTCGAACTTGCGACTTGCAAAACAACAGTCCTATAGCGCTTGAGACCACTCAGCCACGAGCCAGCGCACCTCGAGGTCGGATATACAAGGTATATAATGTACAACCAGTTTACACTTTTATTCAGTTTTATAATTTCAAGTACCTTAGGTGACTATTTGTTGTATAGCGCTCGTGCAGTAAGCAGTCCCCCAAACTTCCACAATATCTCACGTCTAGCAATTGCATTTCTTTAACGGAAAAGCGTTCGCAGATGCGTAGCCGTGCTGCTGACCGCTGTGCTTGTTCGCCTAGCGCAAAAAAGTGCTTCCTGCTCCCTAGTTTTGCGCTGTACAGTAAACATTTAGGTTGATTTTATTTCCGTGGTACCTATATTGACTTCGCTCACACTTCTCCCGCCTTCAAGTGGTCTTAGGTTTACCTACTAGCGTAGCAATTGATTTGATTGTAGGGTTTAACGCGCTGACGTAACGCAGGCAATGAGGCGCGCCGTAGTGCAGGGCTTCGGATTAGTTTTGACCACCTGGGGATCTTTAACGTGCGCCGAAATTTCGTACACACGGGCGTATTTGCTTTTCGCCTCCATCAGAAAAGCGGCCGCCGCGGACGGTAATCGAACCCGCGACCTGGTGCTCAGCAGCGCAACGCCTTAGCCACTGAGCCACCGCGGCGGGTCTCGAAGCTGTTGCTTATTCATTCTAGATGAAAAGTTTCTACGTTCTATTCGGTCGTTGTTCTCGGCGTCGACGTTTGCCTCTCAATCTTCCTTCTGCATTCTCTGGGATGAGCACATGGCTGGCAGTCTAGACCAAACACGGGCTTTTTCTCCCTTGTTTGCGCAGCTCATCGCTGGTTTCTCGAGCCTTGATTGTCTCGACCGGATTCCTGCTGACACAGTATTCCTCGACAGCCTCGTTGAATATCGCTTCATGAGTTGTATAAAAGATTCCCAGCTCTCGACCCAGACCAAACAAAGGGGACCGAACCATGCAGGAAGAGAGGATCAAGTGGGATGGCGACCTGTGGGTCATCTTCTGGTTTTCCTCGGCGTTTCCCACACAATCCACAGCTACCGACGCCTTCTGATCGGTACGCGAAGAGGATACGGCCATGCCCAGACCTGTGTTTACCCGAGAGCGCATGAAGTCGAGGTAATCGAGATAATTTTATCAAAACCCAGTCCTCCTCCTTCGCCTTACGAAGTTTTCAAACCAAAAAGAAAACGCAATGCCTGATAACGCTAGTCGGGACCAAACTAGAGGCAGGTCAGTGAACTGAAACTTTCTTTCTGCTCTATGTATGTGAGATTGCGATGCTGTAGGAGCAAGTCGCCGGCGCTTTTCGCAGGAGGTTACGCAGTGGGAAGCAGGCTTTACTCATGGAGTTCCGGGCGAAGGCAGCCAGCTTCTTAACATGATTCGCAGGGGCGGCGAGCGGAAGGTCTGCGTCATCGACTTTCCTGAGTTGATCGATGCCTTAGACCACAAATTTGCTAGAACCACAGGCAGCATGCACAAAAAAAAAAACTATAGAAAACATCACAAACACGCTATCTCTCGCAGCATCGTAAGAATCGGTCCATCCATATCCGTCATTTCGGTCTTTTTCTATACAACACAATTCGAAAATTGCGGGATGATAAAGTTCTGGCAGTAACAACGAAAATTTATTTGTCGATTGACTAGTCCCTTGATTGGCTATTACTATGTGGTTTTTAGGTGCGGAGCACCTTAGGACCGCACAATGTCCGTTCGCGTCCGTGCGCATAGCATTTCCAATCGCAAAAAATCACACAGGCACAGGCAGGATTCGAGCCTTCCTCTGGTAAACCAGACAGAGTTAGTGCCAATCGTCATACCCATTGGGCTACGACCGCGAGTTGGCAACCGAGAGTCAAACGGCTTACTCCCTCGCCTGTAACGATGCGGAGTACCTTAGGACCTCCTAATGTCCGTCCGCGTCCATCCGTGCGCACACCACCATCAAGCGAAAATCAAGCGAAATTCGATTTTAGCCAGTGAGTCGCAGTTTCATTTAGGGAATAATCAAGGTGCAACTCAGGGCTCAAATCGAATGACGGTCGGGGCGCAAATGGGATGTCACTCGGGGCGCAACTTGGATGTCCTTTCGAGTCCCCGTACTCCGCACACTCGCCATTATCCACGGAATGAAGATGCTGCCATTTTTTTATATCCTTCGGTCTTTACACCTACAAGTAACATGAAATCGATTTAGCTATGTATCTAAATGAATTTCATGTTTCTTGTAGGTCTAAAAACAGACGGGTCAACTGTGCACTTTGCAGCGCATGCGAACTAAGGCGTCGTGCTACTGCTGCCTGGGTACGGAGGAGATATCACATTCCTCGCCATGGCGGACCACTATTTCCACGAAAGCTAAAACTAAAAAACACCCACTTGTATGCCTTGCAGGCCTCCTTTAAGGACAATAAAAGTGCGCTTTGAGTACGTTAAGTGGCAATTTAATTAGGAAAAATAAACTAATCGTCACCTGTGTTAACTGCCGAGAAAAGGAACTGAGAACGAACAAAGCAAAAGATATGTTGGAAACTGAAGTTACAGTGAATTACTCGGTCAGTCACCGAGGAAAGGCTCAGGTCACGCACTAGTTTCTTAAAATTTAAAACAGACATTGATTCCCTCTGTGCGCAACGCCATGTGCTATTTTTAGAATCTGCTTACGTCCATACCACTCCGAAATCATTCGATTGCCCTCTTACACTCCCCTTTCAGTTAGGGTGCTTTGAACACGCATAAGGAGTCTTCTAATGTCTGCAATTTCACGGCCTAGGTTTCAAAGGCCGGCCACAGCCTCGCCATATTTTGCAAACATTTATCCAACTGATCTGTAATTTCTGTCATTGTTGCCTCCCATTCATGGAGAGAATCAATTTTCTCAAATACAGGCGTCAGTTTTCCCAATTATTTCCGTATAGCTGCCATCTCACTTGCATGGCTTTTCTCGTCTGAGTGAGCCTTAGCAGCAGGACGCGAACTGTTGTGCTTTGTGGGGAGCACGCGTGCTTTCCATCTCAAACTGTACTGACTTCCATTCGCCTTATTCCTTTTCAGCGACCTAGGTTTCCCGCATGGTACCAGTTTTCGCACGACGAACAGATGACAAATACACTGCTGTCTAATATCACAGCATTTTTCTACGTTATAGAAGGTCTTATCCATCAGACCAATTAAAACCAGTAATCGCAGTCGGCGGCAGTAGCACAGTCGCCATGAATGGTCAAAGAGCAAACAAAACGCATACCGACCTGTGACACAGTGAACAAGACAACTGTCAGGCGATTGGGGGCCGAATCGTAGGTAGGCCGCTGCTGCTCTAGCAAAGTGCACGTATACGAGTCTCAGAGCTGTTGCAGTCGCAAGCTTGGAAGCCAAGAATAAAACGATAAGGCTCGGCGGAAACCGCGAAGAAAACACCGAAGTAGCAAGCAGCCGCTTCAGTCGGGTCTGTGCAAAACTGAAACAGTATACGAAAGCAACTGCCAGACAAGTGAGGGCTAGATGGACGGAGATGCCACAGCGTGTCTTCTCCGCTTCGAGGCTCGTGTGCGCTGACTCCGATTTGGTGTCGCCTTACGACGACGACGTGACACAGTTTTAGTGTGAGCCTCTCGGCGATTCTCCGCTACGTGACCCGACTGCAAAATTAAGCTAAATTCTATCAAGGGTCATAGCTGGTTTTAAGTAGCAGCTTCGTTATGCGGATGCAGGTACCCCAGCCGGGTCTTCGCCCCTTTCTGCGGCGACGCGGCAGGACCAACTTTTGATCCAGTGCTCCGGTTTTGACGAAAATATTTAGGTATGAGCCACGTCATTGCGATTAAAGAGGACGCAAAGTGTGGTTATTTTTCTGCAATTGTGAATGAATCTTGGTACACCTCAAGTAGGAACTAAGTGGGCCAGCTTAGGAAACTATATCATTTCCGAAATACAATATACACAGTGTGTCCCAACTATCATGCACCAAAACTGATAAAACAGCAATGGCGCCACTGGAAGAAAACCTAGCCCATAATGTTTCCAGTACGGTGGACTAGCGGCCAGTATTTTCTTCGTTAATAAGATTTCATAAGGCTATTTTGATTAATTATATAACTCCAGAAGTACTGCCCAATCATTAAAGTGTCAATGAGGCACTTGTAGTCACCCACGAGGGAAATCTAACTGCCGTAGTTTCAGCAACGTATTAATTCCGTACTCATTTTTTTTTTCTGACTGACTAAAGAAATCCCGCGAAATGGAAAAAAAAGCACGTGACGCCTTCCGGCCCGGTGTGTTATACTACATGCCTTTTTTGAATCTGCTGTATTACCTAAGCGTTACCTGTGGCCGAATTTTAGGCGTTTTCGCTTCGACCGGGAACCAGTGGCAAGCCGTGGGCGAAGCGGTGAGCTATACAGAGCAATTTCAGATCGTTTTGAGAGGAAAGAAGAGGAAAGCTGTAGTCACGTTCTCCCCCTCTCTCTTTTCTCGTTCGCCTTGCTGGTGGAGCAGCAGGTGGGTGCTGTTGACATGGGGAATGAAGACGAACTCGTTCTCTGGAGTACCTTAAGGATGAGACAACTACGCGACAGAGCATTCGGAGATTGTTTTGAGAGGCAATTGCCTCTCAAAACAATCTCAAACAAAACAAATGGGAAAGGCCGCTTAATACTGCCCCGCGGTGCGCGACCCCTGCACTAGAAGATAACGAACACACTCAGCGATGATCGTATGGAAATATTTTCGCCGCGCACCGTGTATGCATCTGTTGTATATTATGTAAAAATTGAAGTACACATTATGCAGGCAGAGAACGTGCGATTTGGTGCTCATTTCGCAAAAGTCGTTTAGTTTGTGGACATATAAAGGAAAATTTCTTCTCGTTTTTAAGGCGGTGCCCTGCAGGTGCTGTCAGCTGAGCCGGCTGCGCTGCTCGCGTCTACTTGCATGCCCCCGCTGAAGAAACCGTTTGCGGTTACCTGAGGCTATAGGAGAGCAACGTTCTGTGTTCTATGCTACTTGCGAACTGTTCCTTCATCGATCGTACGCAACAAGAAAGAACGATAATTATTGCCGCAAGTTGGGCCACCCGACTTGGCGATACTGACGCATGTCGGGATGATCGCGGCGACAACTCGCTCAAAAAGGAGGCGATAAAATGGCTTATTAGGTGCGGAGTACCTTAGGACCTCACAATGTCCATCCGCGTCCGTGCGCATTGCAGTTACAATAGCGAAAAATCACACAGGCACCAGCAGGATTCGAGCTTGCGTCTGGAAGACATGACAGAGTTAGTGTCAGTCGTCTTACCCATTGGCCTACGACCATTTTTTTTTCTTTAATGCATGGAAATTTTAGAAAACTTTAGAAGACAAGACACTTAACACGCAATAGCAACAGACGGCAAAGGGCAAGGACATCAGTCGAACAAAGATCAAAACTCAGGCAAGCAAACGCACGCATACAAAAGAGGTCGCCACTCCGGTGGATCACTCGCCGCAGCATAAACGCTCCGCACCAACGACGCCTGTTCCCGAAAAATGCACTTGGTCGGCCTTGGGGGTTCCGCATGCCGATCAGTCATGCGGCACTTCCACAAGCTAAAAAATCCTACGAGAACAAAAACGTCATATGGCACCCGATTAACATCTTCAAATGGCAGGAAGCGAATGGTGTACGGGATGATGTCAATGTCCTTTTTTAGTGTCCGCTGCAAAATGTCCCAGAAGAACACAGCGTCCCGGCACAACACAAAACAAGGATCAATTGTCTCTGGTTGATAACAGAAGCGATAATCGTCCGACCAAGGAATAGACATTCCCTTTTCGCGCATTCATGTCTGAACTGGGAGTGTGGAAGAATGCAACTTGAAGAAAAACGTTTTTGCATTTGACAGAATACGCATACTCATTACGCGTTTTAAAACATTGCTTTTCCGCTGGCCTAAGTAAGACTGGCAATAAATAGGCACCGGGAATAGACTTTCAATAAGAGAGCTCGTCATAGTTTTCCTTGACATGCTGAACAGATCAAGAAAAGCCGCGCCGAAAGAAAATTAAAAGACTCCACGACCTCCACGAGAAATCCCCATGGAGGCTTCGTATTAACTTCGCCCGTACATATAAGCAAAAAAGGCAAATGGAAACTGATGCTCTGCTGAAGTGCATTTAGTAAAAGTGGGTGATCCACCAATCTGTAGAAGAAAAAACGAGACACAATTAAGTTGGTGCACAAACAAACGCATGGGCCCAACACCCCCTGCCTTTAAAGGGGCACTGACACAAAATTTTGAAGGCGAGATAACGTCGGAGATAGATTGGTGGGAACACATATACAACATCTGCAAAATATCAGCGGCGAATACAGCCTAAAACATATTTAAAATCAATTTTGAAGTGTGCGAAACGCAACCGAGCAGCCAGCAGAGGCACCACGCCGCAATTGTAAATAAACAACATCCAAACACGTCACGAGTTTGTGTTTGCCGCTTCCGCACTACCGGCGTTTTACGCGGGCTCGCCCGGCTCGCCGCTCCAATCGGAGGGCCGGAGGGCGGAGCTTCTGCTCTCGAGAACGAACGACCCGATCGTTGGCGGCGGAGGCGCCGTGATTTCGTCAGCTAATCGGGCAGCTGGCCGCGACCAAAGTTCTACAGCGATTCCAGGCACTCTGTTTCTATTACTGTTTATTACCATTTGGGTGCGAAAACGCGGCGGAGGCACGAAAAGCCCACTGAGCTAGCCGCACGGTCGCTGTGCAGGCGGCGGCCACGGCCGCGAAGTGGCCCAGGCCGGCGCAGGTAGCTCGAGTGATAGCTTGTTACCGCTGCACGAAATTGTCCCCAAGTCCCGACCATAGTGGCTTAAATGAGAAAGGAGTTAATGATGCGATGGCGGGTTGCATTAAAAATTGTCATCTGCACCGCTTACGAGAGCGGCACTCGAATATCCGCCGCAGTGCTGAGCCGAACACATCTGTAGGCGAAACCCGTAGGCAGACCGGCCGGCTGCTCCAGCGCGCGTCTTGCCACCCACCGTCTCGAGCGTCGCGCGTCGTTCTTTAGCCGCGGTAGCATTTGCACTCGCAGCGCCTGCGTCACATCCACGGTCGCTTTTTAATTAAGCACCTCACGAGATCAGTACGTGGGGGCATTCGCAGAAACTGCCGTCGATGCGGATTCGACAGTGCTACGGCGGCTCTGCTCTGTGATATCCCTCCGACGGTCACGTGGTCAGCTTTGTTCACACAAAATCCACAAAATCCATCGTTTCGCGGCACTCGCTGAAACCGAAACTGCGACTGGCCGCATTTCAAATCCCTCTAATTAAACAACCGTCGCACGCTGAAGCAAATGAGGTTTCTACAGGTTATAAGTAGGTCACTAGCTACTTATCGCAACGAAAAAAACAAGATGCTAAATTTTTGTGTCAGTGCCCCTTTAAAGGAAGAAACAAGTTGTGCCTGCGCATAGGTTCCAATTGAAAACCCCACACAAATGTTGCAAAAACTCTATGTAGGGCCTGAACTTTTACTCGCGCACACTGAAGCACTTGAAGCACATAAAGGAGCTTTGTGGCAAGGAAGACATTACACACTCGTGCACGTGCAATCACAGAGAGATCTCGCCCATTCCATGCCTGCGATGCGCGCTTAACTTGCGTGAGCGCCGATGACCAATGAGGCCCTGTGTTCCGTATTTGATGTAACGGCACACCGAAGTACTGAAGTGGGGCGCTATCCCAAATAGTACCTGCGAATCTGGATGGTTTCGATCCCCATTGTCCGATCCAAAATCCCTTAGTTTTTTCCATATCAACATCCGCTCCAGACACATCGCAGAACTGCTTAGTCACTGTAAGGGCTTCCTGGACACCCCTTTTGTCAGCGCAAAAATACGCTATATCATCTGCATAAGCAAGCACCTTAATTTCGCACGATTGGAAGCAAAAACATTAAACTCCTTGGCTCTGCTGAATGCTGAGACAAAGAGGCTCGATGTACAATGCGAACAGCAGCGGTGACAGGGGGCAGCCTTGTTTGACAGGCGACTTGATCGCAATCGGCTTAGACAGAATACGATTTACGATAATTTGTGTAGTGCACCGATTATAGCACAGCTTGTTCCCTTTATCCAACACATCACGTAAGTTGACTGCTGCCAGAAGTGTGAATAAGAAATCGTGAGAAACTCGATCAAACACTTTTGCAAGGTCGATTTGTATTAGGGCCACCTGATCTACCGAATCGGACACACACTCCAAGACAGAACGAGCAATATGAATATTTGTGTGAATACTCCTGCCCCAGTTTGTACCCGAGAGTCAAACGGCTTACTCCCTTGCCTGTAACGGTGCGGAGTACCTTAGGACCTCCGAATGTCCGTCCGCGTCCATCCGTGTGCTCACCACCATCAAGAAATTTAGGGAATAATCAAGGTGCAACTCACGGCTCAAATCGAATGACAGTCGGGGCGCAACTTGGATGCCATTTCGAGTCCCCGTACTCCTCATCATAGCCGTCATCCACGGAGTGTAGATGCTGCCATTTTTTTAGCAGATGTTATTCTGTTTAGCATCTGCACTTTACGGGCTCTTTTACTCAATTTGCTAATCATTAAACGCCCCACGCATTTAAATGAGGTACAACCAAGTGTCGCTCTGGCTTGCTATTGAAAACACATGGAAGGCGGCGCGGATTGTCTGCTCTTGTAGCACCCAGCCATGCCGGGCACCAGAGGGCGCTGCATAGCACCAAACCTGAGCGCAGAAGGCCTACATGACGGTTAGCGCTCGAACAAAAGTCGCGCCTTAGCACGAGATTGTAGGCGAACTACCACCCCTTGCTTTCACTTTTCCCATCCGAGCTTTGAGCAGTCAATGGATTCTTGGAGAGCTTCAAGACGATCTCGTCTTTAACCCTTTCCGGGTCAATGACGTGCATCATTGCTTGTATGTTTAAAAAGCGCGCCTCTCTCGATCATTTCTTTCGCTTCGCATGTGCTGCCACAGTGCTGAAATACGTGGAAATGTTTTCCTTGCGCCGATTCCGCCGATGGCCCTTCCCTTCTTTTTTTTTTATGATTTACTACTGCAGTGCGCAGGCTATCATTTGTGCATGCGGTCACACTCGCGCCCGCAACGGCTACTTTCGGTTTCGTCCTCATGGTGATTTCAGCCCAGCTTCCTGCATCCACAAAATTGATCGACATCTGGTTTCGCTCACTCAAAAAGTGTTCGCTTTTTACTGTCCCGTTTATTGCTCCCCGTGGAGTAATTACACTTGTTCCCACGCCGGGGCAGACTTACACAAACCATTTTATGTATTTTTCTGAACGTGTTTTTTTTTAAACCAACCACCCGTATATTTTTGATAAAGGAACATTGCGAATATCACTTATGTATAGATTTTTTACTTCAGATATACGTAATAGTTTATTTTGGCTCACCAATGTTGAGAAGTATGAACATTTTCAGCGCCCTTAGACGTTTAGATTTGGCTGTGGGTATATAAACCGTTTTCAGCATCTGCCTTAACTTTGGCCAGGCGGCTGAACAGACAGACAGACAGACAGACAGACAGACAGACAGACAGACAGACAGACAGACAGACAGACAGACAGACAGACAGACAGACAGACGGACGGACGGACGGACAGACGGACGGACGGACAGACGGACATACAGACAGACAGACGGACGGACGGACGGTCAGACAGACAGAA
Source organism: Haemaphysalis longicornis (assembly GCA_013339765.2). Taxonomy (NCBI): domain Eukaryota; kingdom Metazoa; phylum Arthropoda; class Arachnida; order Ixodida; family Ixodidae; genus Haemaphysalis; species Haemaphysalis longicornis. The sequence continues at coordinate 123,987,866 of CM023450.1, forward strand.
AGACAGACTTGACTCCGGTTTGAAAACTTCTATGCCGTATGCAATGTTCCATGGATGGCGGTCCCTGCCCGTTTTGAAACTGTTTAACAAGTGTTACTTTGCAAGTTTCGGTTTTCGTGTTGTGGCACCCCAGACTGCTGAATCTCGTATTATCACGTTTCTCTTTTTCAGAGGTAGGCCCTAATCAGATAGATATGGTCGCCGCGGCCGAGTTAGCGAGACGAGATTTAAGCAGAAGAAGCAAAAGAGACGCAAAACTTGTGAAGAAATTTCTAATCAATTCACACTAATAGTTTTCATAGCGCAGAATCAAACCACAAATCAAACCCCAAATCATACCTTGCAGAGTTTGCACTTGCGTCACACTAAACTAAAAAAAAGTTAGAAGTGATTGTGTTTCTGTTATTCCTAACATCGCGTAACGAAGGGATGGCTTGCGGTGCGATCTATTTAGTCGCGCAATGCTTGATTGATTCATTGTAAGGTTTAACGGTACGACTCAACGCAGGCGATGAGGCGCGCCGTGGTGGAGGGCTCCAGATTAATTTCGCCCACCTGGGGATCTTTAACGTGCGCCGAAATCTCGTACACATGGGGCGTTTTTGCTTTTCGCATCCATCAGAAAAGCGGCCGCCGTGGCCGCGAATCGAACGCGCGGCCTAGTCCCGCAATGCACTGTTTCCATTATTTTATTCGACAGTGGTGTGTAGACTGAGAAAAGGTACGTGACGGTCGTCTATGAGGCGACTCATATACAGCTTAATAAGGCAGCAAAGGGCTTTCATTAGTCCCCCAACGAGCGGTTTTAAACAGGGACTTTTCAGGCGTTTACAAGGCGTCCTTAAAGGGGACGTGAAGCGGTTTTAGAATTAAAATAAAAGTTGTCTAGCAGCAAGTACACATTGAATAGTTCCCGTGTACGAAATATTTTCGTAATACGTGCAATAGAAGCGGCGCAATGCGCAAACAAAAGTGGCCCGATGCCCCGCCCCCATCTCGCCGCGCGATGCCGCAAGACCGAAGAGCGCGGGCGAAAGCCGGCTGAAAAACGTCATACCTGGACTTCCGGCCGGATCGGCCGCCTCGGCCATGCTCTTTTTTGTGGTTGATAGCACTCATTTGTACAATTTTCGTGTTCAAAAAGTATGCACGAACGCCAAACGAGGCATAAGTTATCATGCCGTATTCCTAAGCAGAATAATGCCACGCCGGGATGCTTGATAACTTACGGAAGCGACAACCGAGATGGCTGTGCTTGATGACAGAGAATGTACTACACTACGTTAGACACTTCGTAAAACGCTCCCATGGGTTTTTCTTATTTCTTTCTTTCTTTCTGTCTTTCTTTTTTCTTTTTTGATGCGCCGGAAATGATGTTCCCATTAGATGCTAAATTTAGGAAGTATGGTGAATACTGCTGTACTTTGGCCCGGGATGTTTCGTTCAGTTCCAGAAACAAAGTCACATTTTTTCAGGAAATACCTGTTACGTTAAACGCGTCGGTTTTCTTGCCTATGAGCTTAAAACAGTGTTCCAGAACCCAATTTTTGGCGAAACTAAAACAAGGGGCCAATCCTGATAGAAGTTTCCTCCCGGCTAAAAGGTAAAATGTATTCCTACAAAGTAACAGAACCAAGACCACTACATTTCTTATTTTGCAAGTATACATGCCACGATAAGGTAATGTTTGTCTGGAAGGAAAAAAAAAACACCACTCCGAACCACCACCGTGCCATAATTTGTGTTGACTGCGGGGGCCTAATTATTTGCCCAAGATTCCGTGTGACTGCATATTATAACCTGGCAAGCACTTGTTGCTGCTGAACCTCCAGTGATAGTCATTGATATATATAACGATGATACTAAAAAAATAGGAGCGAAGAGTAAATATACGGCCTTTGTCCGACTAGCACGGTAAATGCTTAAATATAGAAATGCTGAAGCAGGCCAACGATTCATTATCACAAACGTTTGGTGATTGTTACCTAAAGTAACGTAACTACAACGTAACTGCCTTGTCCGACTGGTCTGTTAATTTTAACGAGGTGGCCGTAATATTGTAGCAGAATGCGCAACGCATACGCGAAAATCAAGCACTACTAGAGCCGATAATGCTACGGAGGCCCCAGTATGGTACAGTGTTTTCGGAATAAATGCATGTCAAGCAGTAAGACGCCACTCATCAAAGTGCAGCTAGCGATCGGGGAGGCGGCGCTGCCCAAATGGCGCGCTCGTGCGCGCGCGCGCGTGTGGGTCGGTGTATGCCCAGGGATGAGTAACGGGCTGGGGTGAGCGGCAACGAACAAATGAAATTCGGAAGCAGAGTCCGCTTGTTGGTTTCTGCGTGTACCGGCAACATATGTCTCGCATATACGTTTACAGCGCATGAACGCTATTTTTTCGTGCAGTGCACGTACGTGCTTTTCGCTGGTAGATTGTTTATAAAACGGCGGTTAATCTTCGGCATAAATGGTTTCGTATAAAGTAACAAACAGTTCAGGCAGTACCTAATATAAACATAAGAAATAGAAACCCCCGATGCTGGTTGCCTAATTCAGAAATATTTTGACGGAACCCTCTAGCCGACGCCACAGTCACTGCTTTGGGTTCTCGGTCGTCTAAAGCAAATTTAAGCTCCAAGATAATTGAACCAACAGCACGGGTAATTGGAAAATAAACTTGCAGTCATGTGCGAACATTAAACTGCAAGCTAAATTGCCGAAAAAGCAAGCGCCGCTGCCGTACGATCGTTCCCAATGCTTCCGCCAACCCGCGCGGCCGAAGGGTGTCCTTCTTTGACGTCATGACGGGCGCAACCAATCAGGTGCGTCAAAAGACGAAAAGCGCGCGTAGTTTCAGTATCAGCGTAGCGCTGATTACGTAAGTACTCAAAAGAGGGCGCCATCTGTCGCCTGTGGAGGCCTGTAAGTCTACACTGGAAGGAGGTTTCATCAATGTGGGTTAATTACGCGTTAATACGTGGTTTTTTTTTCGATTTTATGTTATGGTGTAATTATTTGCGTACTGTAGCAGCCTACGCGGGAACGGCGAAGCGCAAAGACTACCCCAACACTTTGCATATCGGTGCCGTGTGCCTGTGTGGTACAATGGGATTGGCATATATCGGTTTCGTAACACGAGGGCACCAGGTTCGATCACGACAAGGGGAAGCGGCTATATTTTGGAAGTGTCTGTTTGGGTGCGTGGTGCCGTGTGACAGCGGTGGCTAGATATCATAACCCCGGACGAGCTACTGCGACAAGCCGGGTTCCTAAAGTGCTCCGAAATTTGGAACCGCTTCCAGTGGTCGGAACCTCGCCTGGGTCTCTCGCGTTATGAAACCGATGTATATCCGATTCCGCAATCGTCGTATTCGGGGCGCACAGAATTTCCTTTTGGTTACTAGTAGTTACTAGCGCAGGCGTTGGCTTTGGACTTCGCCTGATTTGTAGAGGATTTCGGCAGTTTGGATTTTGGACTTTAGGAAGGTGGATGGTGGACTTTAATTTATTCCAGTTTTCAATAACAAAGCTTCGTTTTAAATTTAATAATAATAATCAATCAATCAATCAATCAATCAATCAATCAATCAATCAATCAACCTTTATTTTTGGTGCCCAGGAACAACCCTAGGGTCTTGGTACTGGTACACCATATACAAGCATTCATAAAAACAAACTAAAATCAAGACAACACAACACAGAAAACCATATATATGAAAGAAACAATAAGGTAAAAATAGTTACAGAGATCCCAGAAAGCAAAACAGCAAAAAAAAAATGTTCACAATAATAATAATAATCAATCAATCAATCAATCAATCAATCAACATTTATTTTCAGTGCCTAGGAACAACCCTAAGGTCTTGGTGCTGGCACACCATATACAACACATTATTAAAAGAAACGTAAGACAGCACGGCACAACACACAAAATCCCCGATATGACAGAAAAGCAAAAAAAAAAAAAACAGCGTTGCAAGCTATGGCACTCGGCCAGCGAAACTTTCAAGGCACTTGAAAAAAGGAAATATACAACAACATACACAGTGCACATGATGGAGACAGAGTGTACATTTAAAACGAGAGTTTTGATTTTTGAAAAGTCACACTGCAATAAAGTATTACCCTAAAACGAGCGATGCCTTTGCGATGTCCCATCTTTTCGAGACACACAGCAAACAGAGCAACAAGTTTGACAGAACAATAGCGAAAAAAAACAATGGCAGGAGTATAGACATAAATGATCAGACCAACAAATCGCAGAGATAATAAAAATGATGAATGAAACAGCCAATTAATTGTTTTTTAGTGTGTCAAGGAACGATGTGCTGGTGCGGAAAGAAAGAAAAGTGCATATCTCAGGAAAATATAGAAAATAGCTTGTATAGTCTGAACGAGAATGAGACACTTGAGATACACACACGCCGACACACGCACATGACCCGAGCACATATGCAAACAAGGCATTGCAATCATGCATAGCAATAAGACACTGCTGACTGCTATGGAGACTACAAGTGTAATACAACAAGGCATGATTAAAGCTCTGTACACTGAAACATGTAAACCGGAAAAATATATCAGCTAAAGATCACGCCACAATGAAGGTATAAAACTTAGATACACAAGGGAATATCGAAACAATTAGCATACATACATAGTTAACCGACCCGGCAGCATAAAGTGTGTGAATGGACGTTACATACTAGGGCAAGCAAATTATTCCTGGTTTGTCAAGCGTCGCAGTTTCTTACAAAAAGCTGGAAAGGGACGATGGAATACGTCCAAACTTTCTGCGTGCATATTGTATAGGTGCTGAATGCGTCCCACGGGACTCTTGACACGGGCAGAGACATGAAACGGTTTAGGTGCCCTGGTGTTGCCTGTCGGGGTTCTCAAATTTATGGCACCCAGCAACTCTGTACAATCAATGAGGCTGTGGACCAGTTTGTACAAGAATAAAAGGTCAGCCTTGGCCCTCCGACTGTGTAATGGGTCTATTACAAGCAAGCTGGCGTCATCAACACCAGGATCATCTTTAGCCTTCGCAGTAGCGTACCTATGCTTTAGTATTGAGAGAAATTTGAGAGAGAACACGGTCACTGTGCCACGCAGTGACCGTGTGGCACGGTCACTGCGGAACACGTTGTAATAAGGCGGAAAATAATCTTTAGACGAGATACTGGGTAGGAGCCAGGTCTCCGTAAGAACAACCACAGAAAAAATTGAGGAAGATACATTACAAAAAAACTCGTTAGCTTTAGTCCTTAGACCACGGACATTTTGATACAAAACGTTAAGGGACCTATTCATGGGTGACCTGTTCATTTTCTAACTCAGATGCGTGCAGGTACGATCATGAAGAATTCCCTGGAAAGGTTTAAAGAGGCAGTTTGTGGGCCATAGGCCCGGGTCCTGCAGCTTCTGAAATGTTTCGTCGTCTACTGCAACATAAAATGAGGCATAGGATTCGTACTTGGTTTTCAGCCGTTTGCACACCAACGGTGCGATCGCGACGCTAGAAACATATGCCGACACCTGGGAAGACGATGTTTCAGGAGCCAGCTTTGTCACGAACAGCGCCTTGATCGCCGATGTTGACTGGCGACCGACAACGTTGTACTTGTTGCCAGTCCAAAGCACGCAGGTGATCGTTCCTTCGTTGGACGGCGATAGCCTGTTGCCTGTAGAAGTGGTGGGCTCTCACCAGCGGTGGACGATTGCGAAGGCGTGTCCGAGGCAGCAGTTCCGGGCGCTTTCGGCTGCACTGGCCCCCGTGGCCCGCATACAGACGGCGAGAGCGCCGGAAGCGGCGACGATTTGTTGCCGGGCGGGGAAGCACAAGCGGACGACTTCGGCGACGCCACCGCACCAGAAGGGCCCGGCTGTGCACGCCACACAGGCCTACTGGTAGTGGCCGCCAGAGTAGGAAACGACGTCGATTCAGAGCGTTGACGCGTCAACTCGTTGCGAAGCGTATGCACTTCCTGTCGCAGCGATTTAACAGCAGCTGCGTGTGCATCTGCCTTCGTCGCCGCCTCCCTGCGCATCCGTTCATTCTCCTCCTTCAGTTGGGAAACCTGATCTGTCAGAAAGGAGATTCCCTCGAGCGCGCGAACGAGAAGGCCGCGCAGGGGAACCTGCTCGAGGTCAACCGGTTCCTTAGGAGGGGTGGCCGCTGCCGTCGTCGCCGCCGGCCGGGTAGGGGAATGCGCCGAGGCTGCTTCGGCTCCGTCGGTAAAGCCGATGTCGCGGGTAGGCCTAGGCGTTTTAACAGGTGAGTTACTTACATTTGGGTTCAGGCCGTGCCGAACGTTAACACAAAACTCCGCTCGGTGAAGTGGAGAGGGGGAAGGCTAAATGAGTAGGAGGGAAGCAATAGCTGCGGGAAATGTTACGAGGGGGGAGGCGAGGAGTAGCGGGCTAAAAATGACGTATGAGGAGTATCCGGGGCGTAGTGGGGGAAGAGGAACAGTAGTCGTGAGCACACGGAACGGTGGAGCTGTCATGCAGAGATGGCGCGTGGCGATAGTCGTGTGCCGCCCCTCACACCTTAGACCGCCTCCCTAATGATATCCGACAGCACCGCAATGTTACTGTCAAAGAACCCCCGGCGGTATAAAAAAGCGTTGACCGGGTTAAACTAGCTTTCGCTGAGAAATCGTACGCGGCTAATTATCGAGTCCGCCCTCCCCTACGAGAGATTCAAAACACATTTGGCCAATTTTGGGCCAAATGATAATGGGAGCAACGAGTCGCACGTTTTTTGAATGCTCTGCGTTGTTACGGGAATACTGGACCAAAGAAACTCCGGATTAATCTATTTCTATTCGCCCTCTATCAATCGCCCATGTCCTCATGGTAAACTACGTCTTCAGCTGTGGTGCTTTATACGTTTTTTCATTTTTAAGTACCAGAGCTTCGCTTCCTACGTGCAGACAGGTTTCGCTAAGAGTTTTCTTACAGGAAAACGAACGTCGGTTATGTGAGTGGAGTACCACTTGGCACATTTCTTAATTCCGGTATTGAAGTCCTAAGAACTCTAATATTTCTTTTGTTGGTTTTTAACCATGGTTAGAACTGCTCGGCCCACGGAAGACAATGTTCAATAAAGAAAGTTTTTTTTTGTCTTCTTTGCACTATGCAGGCGTTTCCCGAATGGCAATACCTTTGCCTGGACGGATGCATCGTCACCGACTGGGCGGTCGCGCTCGTCGCACGGCGCATTCGCTGCCTTCAGACCCTCAAGCTCAAGCGCTGCAAGTTCATTACAAGCAAGAGCCTTAAAATTATTGGCGCCCACCTCAAGGACCTTCGCCTCATCGACGTCAAGGGCGACCCGCGTGTGTTGAACGCCGCGAAGAAGAGACTGGTCAGCGCACTGCCCCATCTGAAGTTTCTCTAGGGAGACCACCAGACAGATGACAAAATTGCCGGAACCCATTGCCGCTAATGTTGTTTTCGACGGAACGGACTGCGAGAAATTCTCTTTGTATACTACGGTGCATATATATGTTCCCATTATACGGACATCCCGGATACCTTCAGCCCTGCTGGCGATGAAGTAACGGCACTTCCGTGGGTTGTGGTCATTGACTGGAATGGACAAACAAGTACCCCGCAACCAGAAATTGTGTGTGAATTGTATGCACGCTTTGCATTGCCTAGAGCGGCCGCTCTTTGTGATTGTAAATAAGCCTTGGTTTTGTACTGAATTAGCCTCAGAATTAAATTGAAATTTGTTGCCGAAAAAGGTCGGTAGAAGCACCATGAATGGCTGGGCTTCGAAGAGGTGAGTGCAGCAAAGTGGAGGGAATCAAAAATCATGCATCGCCGTCTAACGACGGGGATGGTTGAACGTGAAGCCTTCTCGTAGCGGATTTGCTGGGTTGTATTCCGAGTTTGGACTTTCACTCGCAGACGGTTTGGACTTTTACTTATTGAGCTCTGAATTTGACTTAGTTTAAACGTATGATCGCAGAAGCTTTCACATTGACCCTTTACAATTTGATCTCGCACGAAGAACGCTTCGTTATACGAGGCAGTGCATGATTTTTTGCCTAATTTTGCATGTCCGTGCATCGTTCGTCAAATCTATAGTGCTTTGACCATGTCGGAGGGGCGCAATCGGCCCGGTGCGTCAGGGATGTCCCCTGTTCCCCTTTTTGTTTGGCACTTATATCGAGGCCTTGTGCCAGAGCATCATCTGCAACGAAGCAATTAACTGGTACAAACTGCAGGCAACCGAGGTTAAGCTTTTGGCTTACACGGATGATGTGGCGGTTTTTTGCACAGGCAAACACAGTAATTCCTTGGTGGTGCAAACAGTCCAGCGCTTCGGGGTTGTCACAGGAAGTCGGGTCGATTGGGGAAAGTGTCGGCTTTTGGTATTGAGCTTGGTTATCGACACCATGCACATAAAATATGCGAGTTGGGCGACAACACAAGTGAAGTACCTGGGTATGCCCCTAAGCATTAATGAGATAGCGAGCACTACTGGCGAACACAGGTAGATGATTTGAAAGAAATTATAAAGAAATGTAAGGGTTGTCTCTGTTCGGGAAGGCCAGCGTATGTAATTGATTTCCCGTTGCAAAGCTTTCATTTGTGATATAAAAATTGCATTGCACAGGGTCTTAGCTGTTTTTGCGTGGTCAACGTGGGAAAGATGCAGTCGCACCAGTTTGTGCAGGCGGGTCTGTGAGGGCGGCTTGGGGCTGGTGCACTTGCACGTAAGACAACTAGTTAATCGCTTTGTTTTTACGTGATACCCGTGATCCGTTTTTGCGTGCGGTTATTCAGCTGTTTGGCTGGCGCGTGCTTTACCTGAATTTGTGGTGTCGTCAGGAAGCATGACGGGTGGCATCCATGGTTATTCGAAAGAGGTTGTCATTTTTTTTCAGTTTCTAACTGCCGGTTTTTCTCTTGAATATTTGAGTTCAGTCGCATGTAGAAAGCTGAATAAGGATGTCTGCGATACTGTGTTTCCAATACCGTTGTACAGAGCTCAGTACTGTGGAGACCCAGGACAAAACGTTTTGAAGCGTATAATACGAATGGAAGTTAATCCGAGAGTCAAGTCATTTGTCTTTAAACTGCATACGGGTATACTCTTAGCGAAAACCTGGGTGCAAGAAAGAGGACTGTATACCCTGGGGCGTCAACTGCTCTATTTGCAAGCAACCGGATAACATGGAGTACGTTTCGGTTATTGTTGGGCGGCCGTCTTTTTGTGGAATGTCCTTTAGAGGATCATCGACAGGGATTTCCGGCTGCGTGCCCACGGCATCCGGTTTTCGAGTGTGGACAACGAAGAGGGGTTCCTACCATTAGGTTAATTATGTTGTTGGGCCTCCACAGCATTTGGCATTCACGCATAGCCTGGCTCCACGGGGGCGTGGATGCGTGGACAACAAGACAGTACTTTATAAAGGGTTATAATGTAATATAATTTCATTTAATATAATCTATATAACAGCTTTAACAATGCTTTCAGATCCGAAGGAAACAGTGACACCGCTTATCCGAAGTGTTGCGGAGTCTCTTTAATGAACCACGTTCCCTTAGCGACTTGTCCTTAGAACCCCACGTACGCCGACACCCTTGCTTGCTCGCCTTTTATTAGATGCGACGTATCTCTTGCTCTGGGGCATGTCCCTCCTGTGTCGTTGGCGTCGGCGTTGTCCGCACGCTCACTGCACATGCGCAACTCTCCTCCGTTCTTCTCTCCGACAGCTGTGCGCAACACTCTCATTCCGTCTCATTATCATAACAGTTGCGCGTGTGCGCTTCGCTTCTCTGGGTGCGCGCATGTGTGCGCACTCTCACTCCGTCTCATTATCATAACAGCTGCGCGTGTGCGCTTCGCTGCTCTGGGTGCGCGCATGTGTGCGCCTGCGCGCGACTCTCTCTCTCTCTCTCTCTCCCCCCCCCCGCCTCCTCTCCTTTCAAAAGCGGGAATATAAGCGGGGGAGCGCACGGCGCCGGAACAGTCCAGCGCTCGCTCTCGCACTTGACTTGACTTTGCTTGACGATACCTCCGTCCAAGATCTTCCGATGAAGACGTGATGGAAGCGATAGTCCCTTTAGCGAATGGACTGATGCAATCCAGTACCAGCCTCAGTCAAAACGCTCCCCCCTGATGCGTCGCATCACATCAGGTTTCCCTCGCGGGAAGATGGGCGTAATTTTTTGTGTTTTGTTTTAATTGTCGAGGCTATGTGCGAGATTGCAGCAACATGACCCATAACAGCCACTGGCGTGCCGCCGGGCGCAGACACCGCTGTTTCAATTCCAGAGCCACTTCTCCTTTCGCACAATAAAAGGCTATCTGCGTAAAAAAGCGCCGCAGCTGAGAAGGGAGGTAAAATCAAACAGAAACAAACGACAAAGAAAATGATTCTCCCTCGCTCTGCCTCGAGCATCGCATGACGCAACAAAAACAAAGAAAAAAAATCGCGGTTTACTTTTCTGTCATAGGAATTGGTAAAACACAAAAGTGAAGTGTGCAGCGAAATCTGCAGCTGAGTATGATTTGCGGGTCGGCGGCTGTCTTGTGGGTGTGCTTGGAGAGCGATGCCCCGCTGGCGGGTCGCTTCAGGAATGGTGTACTGGTGTCGTTTCCTTGACGGATATGACGTCGGTGAAATCTTGGTGTATTGCGGCGTAAAACACTTTCGCGTTAAAATATAAAACCCGAAAACGAACAACCCTAAGTATAACGTACCCTTTAGTACTAAAGGTTGCTTCCCGGGAAGAATTCCTTGTGTGCAGGGGTACACTCTTTAAAGGCCGCTTGCTGCGTTGTACTGGAGTCTTTTGCGCGACGGATATGACGTGAAAAAACACTTCCGTGTTAAAAACGCCACACCTTCATAAACAAAGCTGAGAGAAGCGCAAAAGCTAAACGTGCATCCAACCTTGTCTGAAGGTACGTCTAATCGATCGTCAAACTTTTGAAGGCCCAAATCGCAAACGAAGAACTCACCCATGCGTCGCCTTTTTGCGCACTAAGTAAACGCATCTACGAACGACCTAAATGTAAAATGATACGTGGTCTATGAGGTAATGGTATAACTATTGTACACCTTCTTCATGACCGATGCGTGTATTGGGTTATCTGGAACCGTTCCTCTTTGGTGATTCCCAAGTAAACGTTTTCACGCAATGCAAGCCCGGATTCGCGCACGCACCGTGCGTCCTGAGATCCAATCAGAGCTTTTCGGCCAACCAACCAGTCTATAGGGAACTTAATTACTTTTTTTGACAGAAGTTCATCGGTCCCACTAAGAAAGCTTTCGCTTTAAAATTAAGAGAGTCACTTTACGAAATCAACCCGTACGTGACGCTCACGAGCGTGCTTTCAATTCTACCGTCGTTTTTTATCCAGATATTCAGCGTATTGCTTTACCCCAGGTGAACACAGCACAATTACGCACAGTATTCCGTCACCGTGACAGCTGCCCCCTCAGCCCAGTCTAGGCACTGTGCGGACTGTTAGCATCGAGCTTCATACACACCGCAACGCCAGTGTTGACATATAGGTGGTATTCATTGAAAAGTCTAGCTGTCAAGTTTTTCGCTTGGCAACATTGAAAACGGTCACAGACACGGCTCATGCGCCACGGACATGGCGCGACTTGTGCCACTGCGCCCGCACACCGAAGAAAAAAAAAAACACCGGCGTGCGTCGTCTGCCCCTTTCAATCCGATTCTCAACGGTGGTGTCAACATAGATGTTATTAATCGCACTCACATTGGGCTCGAGACATTACTTTGCGTTCGGAACGTCCAACACAAATCATGTGCTTAGCACGGACAAGTACCGCCCACTCACATGGTTGCTTGCATGCGTGCCTCGCCAGTGAATACAAGCTATATGCTCACGCGCAGGAACTTTGGAGCAAGCTTAGCTCCGCTTTTAAACGTTGAACGCGAAAGCGTCATCAGGCCTGTTTCCATCGGATTATCATTCATTTCGCATGATTTTGAGTCGCACAATGACTTAATTGCCATGGCACAACGGGCGCTACGGTGCGTTACAATCGATCTGTGAAGTCATGCACCTTGCGAAGAATGAGAGCTCTCTGTTCCTCTTCGCTCGCCATTTGTTTGGGGCAGTGTCTCACGGTTCCGGGAGACACAGCGGGCGGCGCTACAGGATGTTTTTGCTCCCGCTCAACGTTGCCGCAGACGCTGGCTTTTCTGCGACACGGGGTCTTTAATGAATGAATGAATGTGCTTTATTTAAAGGAGGCACGAAGCCCTTTGGGGGGAAGGAGGTAAGTGGGGAGGGGATGAAGTGGGATACCACTAATAGAAACATTAGAAACATTAGACGTGCACATGGCACAACTGCTTCGTACTGCCGAACGCCTGATGAGCGATTCCGAAGAGATGGACGGCAATACCGGCATTTGATAAAGCTCAAAAACCATTACAAGGAAATCAATGAGTACCAACGCATGCTCCAGAACGAAAAATGGCACGACCTTTGTACGCACCCCTTGACCGTCTAGGCAAGGAAAAGGCTTGTCAAAACTATGGGGCATTTTCCGCAGTCTCGCTCGGAGTCAAAAATCAAGATTCCCATTATGGAGGAATTAATGCTGCAAGCGGAGCCCCTCATAGTGGAGGACAAAGTCATCCTAACATTCTTCCCCCACGCAGCTCGCACACCGGAACACTTGCTTCCCTTAACTCGCCTCACAATCCCCAGCCCCAAGAAAATCTGGAACAACCCTTCACTATGGGCGAACTTGTCTTAACCCTGGGGCAAGGGAAACCACGCTCTGCCCCGGGGTCTTTACGACTGCCCGTTCAAATTGAAATTTTTTCCACTAAGATGAATGCTAGTGGCAGCGCTCGAGATTGGTGCAGCTTGGTTATACACGGCAGCAGAAAAGGCGCCTCGAACGCGCCAATCCCAGCAGGGCCACACAGAGACTGTACTGTACGTCTCTTACCGATACGTTTTCGTTTTTCTCAGGCGGCATTCTTTCCTCTTATGACGTTGAATGCGAGGCTTCACACTTCGACGGAACGCTTTGCCTAGCGAGGCCTTCACTCTTAAAAAAAGGTTGTGGTATTCACTGACGAAACACTAACAAGTTACTTGTCTTAGTATTACGCTAGGTACTTAGCAACCGGAGGTAGTAAATGTAGCGCTAGTCAGGGTTACTAACTGAAGCAGGCAGTAAGCGCCCCTACCTTTACTAGTAAAGTCCTGGCGATAACATCCTTCTGAGCTGCATGCGTTTAATAACTGACCATGCATTACCTAGCCATAAGCACGACCTTAACCTAGTGGATACTGCCTACACCTAGTTAACTTCCTAACCATGCAGTTGCTAGTGGCAGAGACTACATACCGTACCGCTGAGACGTAACGTTCGTAAGGAGATAGTAAATACTGCCGTACCTACCCTTTTATGACCTTTTTTTTAAGAGTGTTGGCTGCCGCCAACATCTGCCCCTGCGAAGGCGTTCCGATTGTTTGAACCACTGGCATAATCGTCCTGGGATGGCTCCCAATCTTGATTGACAGGTTTCGGAAATACGCGCGGCGAATCTCCCCACTGTGCCATGTAGAATCACACGCAATTATTGCCTGAAGAGGGTATCTCGCGAAGACGATGATGAGGGATGTCTAGCCACTCACATGGGGAGTCTAAGGTGGTGGGTGTATCATGCGCGGCTTCAATATCGAGGTGGCATGCGCGGATCGTAGACCTCTATGCGGAAGTAACATTTCAGAGTCCCCGAGTATATTGCCACCTCTGGAGAGAGTGTGGATGCAAGTGGCGCCATTTTTAACTCTGTCCCGCCATCTTTTCTGTTTGTGGCGCGTTCAGGATGGCGGCTGATTTCTCGCGTGCTGCCACAGACGTCGGGGCATCTGCCAGTTCCTTCCGTGTCTGCTTAGTTCGCGCGGTGCCGTTGCGAAACAGGCTGCTATCTGGTAAGAAGCATCAGCGGGAGAGGTGCAGGCGAATCAGAGGAGAGTTGGGAACCAATGGTATAGTGGGTTCCGCAGCCCCACCAATATGGCGCAGCAACTTTAAAAACAATGACGATAGGCATCTCCAAAATTTTATGTGGTCCAGAACGAACTGCTGTTGTCATAGCACTTATTTCGTTATCCAATCGTATCACAAGGGCTCCCCATGGCTCCCCTGTAACGTGTCATCATTTCCATCTGTCTTGTGGCCTCGGAGCGAACGTCGAAGAATGCGGTGGTAGCGAAGGCCTCAGTCGAAGTACACGGACAGGCAGAAGGATCCCAGCTCGTACGCGGCGAGCGCAGCCCTAAGCAGGATCAGCAGCAGCCAGCCGCCTGGATCGAGCGGGGACGGTGCGCCGCACTGCATGTCGGGAAGGTGGACGAGTGCTGCGCTGGCGGGCTCCTCGGGCGAGGCGCGCCGCGTCTCTCGGGGATGCTCCACCACGATGTTGCGCTTGTCTGGAAGTAGTTGACCCTTCCAGCTTTTCTCGCAGTTGCAGGCTAGCTCCACCACGATGTTGCGCTTGTCTGGAAGTAGTTGACCCTTCCAGCTTTTCTCGCAGTTGCAGGCTAACAGGTTGTCTATGGCACAAAAGAAAAATAAATGAGGGTAAATAGCTCTCTAAAAAAATATGCGGGGAACATGCTGCCTAGGTGTGATTGTGTTCACACGAAAGGACCAACGAACGCACGAACGAACGAACCCTCCCTTACAGCGTGTCGCATTGCAAACATGCAAAATTAGTACTTATCGCTGAGTTTTGCGCCCAGCAGTTGACGCGACAAATATGTACTGTGCACTAAATGCCCAGTCGAAAATGACGACTAAAAAAATTTCTGCAGTTTGTCGTATTTTTGCGTGTCGCACTGTCGTCTGGTCGTAATCTTGTGTCGTGATTCTGTCAGCTGGCTATGTCATGACAGCGACAGGGAATTTGGTCGTGACTACAGGAAAGTTTGTCGTTGAAAAAAATTGAGTTCGTCGTAACGACATAATTGTGTACCGTAACAACAGATGGCTGTGTCGAAACAAGAGGGCTTCCGTTTCCACAACACAGCTTTTGCCGCACGACTAAAATTCTTGTTAGGTTTCTGGGGTATTCCTGTTGTCATTATAGGCTGGGTGCCGTATTACACCAGCGGCCGTTTTCACCTAGACGTGTAGGATTGCTGAAGGCTAATTAAGCAGGTCATCACCGTCGTGGCATGAGTCGAACTGCACACGATTCAGTGACGCACACCTGAGAGAATCGAACTAGAGGCAAATAAATCGTAAAGTATGACCAAATAGTTCATACCGTGCTGCGCCCTTCAAACTTGAGGACGCACGCGTCGACAGTGTCCCGTAAGAGGCGAGTCATCTGCTCCCAGTTAACGAAAGTTTGGGGATGGAGGCGCTGTTATATACCTCGGAAGCGACAAGACGTATTTTCCGCGTCCGCTCCTTTCGCTTACAGCCGGCAGTTTAAGCATTGCCGGAAGCTGCATAGATCTAAACAGGCCCAGCACAAATTGCTGGACCCAAAGTTCAAGCTGAGACGGAAGTTCGTGGGCAGGAGCGTCACAGCCTCCTTACCATGAACATCAAGTATTGACAGCGAACTCAGCAAAGGCTTGAACACGTTGTGGTTGATTGTGGCTATCTTGTTTGAATGCAGGTACAGCCGCTGGAGCTCGCCCATCCCATCGAAAGCGCCGGCCTCGATGTACTGCACCCTGCGAACGGTTGACGCGTAAGATGAGACTTAGGTGACACATGTAAAAAAATTAGGAAAACAAACAACCACGAGAAAATACTCGTGAGGAGCTAACACAAGCGCATATGCATGCGTCTTAGTCGGCCATCATAACGTTAGGGCTAATATAAAAGTAATTCCCCAAGTCACGCAGTCTCACGTTTACTTGGGAGGTATTCAGACTTTATTGAGCAAAAACCTCTGAACAGAGCACCTAAATGTCTTCCGATTCATGTAGGATATATCAGATAGCACATAACGTCATTCACAAGAGCGGTGTTGTCTGAGACCTCCATCCGGAGTATTTTTGCCGTGTTCACGAACAATCATACCCATATCCTCGGGTTAATTGGCAAATATGTCAGGCGTCACTCCTACGACAGAAAGGAAGTCCTCAAGGTCTGGGTTTATAATCTGCGTGTAGTAATTGGTCGTGTCTTCGAATTCAGGGGGCCAACAGTTATCCTTATAAGCGCAAACAGCTTATAAATAGGCTCTGCATGACCCGCACCCTTCTGCGAATTCCTGCGAGGCATGCCGTGAAATCATCGTCCAGGTGGTCTCAGGAGAAAGCGAAGTGCAATGGTGCGCAGGTGCCCGGAGGTAGTTTTCCTTGTCCGCGAGAACATCAAGCGACAGATAAACCTCCGCCTTTGGCGTGACCTAGTTTTAAAGCTCTTTCATGGCGGTGCAGTAAAAAGGACATAGGAAACAGAGCTGATCTCTGGCCTAGGTGGCGGCATTAAAGGACGACTGTGTGGCCAGAGCACGCACTTGTACGGCAGCGTTCGAGGTCGAAGCCTCCGGCATCACATAGCGAGAACGTATCCTAGGCCTGCTGTGCCTCGAAGCTGCGGCATCTTCAAACGTGGGTCCAGTTCTTCCTTTTTTTCTGGATTTTTGGGCACCACATGGTGCGGAAGCGGACGGAGGGAAAGGCCCGGGGTCTCTAATTTATCGTTTGGAACAGCCCATAACCACCCTACAGGAGCTCCGTATTTTATTTTCCCAGCAATATCTATTGCGAGAACTGTTCTGGACTGCCTTGCAGCACTGTTTTGGGAAAGCGAATAAGAGATCATCAGCGTACGGATCACTGAGGGGGCAAAGGAACAGCTCTCCGAGGTCTAAGAATGATCTGGGACCGCATAGATTGACAATTACTATATCTGCTTCCTATAAACTGTATTTACGACAATATTTCTGCAATATTTCGTTGCCCGTCCACTATATTGCTGCCACGTTGCCGTTATTAAATCTACGCGAACCCGAGAATTTAGTTCAAGACAAGTCAAGCAGCTATGGTGAAAGTTCTCTGGGAATCACCTAGCACGCTCGCACGAACTGACCACATACAAGCGGCTTCAACGAGCGCGCATGTGACGCTTCCTGAAATGTTCGGCTTGCTTACCGGTTCTCTTGCAGGTATAGGAACCTGAGCGATGCACTGAAACCTGCGAAGGCGTCGCCCGGCACTACCGAGATGTTGTTCCCTCGGAGATCGAGCTCGCGCAGAGAGGTGCAGTTCTGCAGGGCCTCGCTAGGAACTCTCCCGAGATTGTTGTTGCCTAACCTCAGCCTCTGCAAGGTCGCTGCGCACACAAGCAAGTACACGTGAGAAAAAGTGGTCACAGATTGCGCAGTAGTGAACGGACACGAGGAGAACGGGCGAAATATTGTGTGGACGTGCTTCGGATGTTTGGTCCTTGCAAGACGGCAAAACTGCCAAAGACCTAAATTTGTTTACATGGTATAATGTTCTACATTGTTTTAAAGAAGCCGATAAACTTCGGAATAGCCAAGACAAGGCTGTCATTCTTGGCGCTGCATAGAAGCAGCCCCGCGCATCGGTCGACGTTTTTCGCTTACGTACTAAAGCTCCTTGAGGAGTGTGGCCCCTTTGCCTATTCGGAAGAGCTTTCGCGATTTCGTCGCTCGCGTTTAAACTACAGAAACGGAGTTCACGGGAGCGAGCTCGCATTGCGGGAAAGCCATGTTGATATTCCCCACGGAGCATGAGGTCGCGGGTTCGATTCCCGGCCACGGCGGCCCCTTTTCTGATGGAGGCGAAAAGCAAAAACGCCTGTGTGTACGAGATTTCGGCGCACGTGAAAGATACCCAGGTGGTCAAAATTAAACCCGGGGCCCTCCACTAGGGCGCGCCTCATCGCCTGCGTTGCGTCGGCGCGTTAAACACTACAATAAAAAAAAATTGATGTTCCCCACGGTAACGTAAGCTGCCGCGACGGTCCGCTAAGAGGCCCCGGTAACGGAAACGGGGCCCCGCTCCGTATGCCGTACGCGCTGAAGGAAAGGAAGACGAAGATCGCCATCGCGCTGCGTTCACATCGGCTCCGTTCTTTTTCCAAAATTTCGCCGGTTAATTGAACCGCAACTGTTTGAAAGTGCATCGACCGGATGTATGAAGTTGTGTGGACCACCGGAAACCCAAATTCCGAGGTAGGGAACCACTTCTTTCGAATTTAGAGGACTTTTTTGTGCCCACGAGGAGCCCCCCCGCTAGGCCTAACGTCGAC
>CM023450.1:124613742-124965114 GCA_013339765.2 Haemaphysalis longicornis
ATATAAACAGTAAAGTGAGAAGAACAAAACATGAGTGTGCCGCCCTGCTCACCCTCCTATTTTCCACAGCATTTGGGAAACGAATAATGCTATGTCGCCAACCTTTCGCTCACGGGACGAAGAGGGACGAATTCAGGATGCGGATTGAGGACCAGTTAAAGGGGCCATGCAGACAAAATACAAGTTTGTTTTATTCGAGATATTTTGTTTTATAGTGCCTGCAGTGCTTGTCCGAAAGCAAACGATGCTTTATTCGCTGAGAAATCAATCAATTTAGGTTAAAATTTTTATTCACCCGCCAGAACTTGTTTTCGTGACGTCGACAATGACATCACAAGAACAGGTCTTCATCCGAAACCTAGTGCGCCATTAGGCTCGGCAGCAAACTGCAGAGCCTTGTTTACCGTCAGGCCTCCTAGATGGCGCCTCCATACCGCGCCGGGCCGTTTACTGGTTGTGCTTTGTTTTCGACCGTATTTGCACCTGGATTGTTTTTAATAAGGTAGAAAATAATCGTTTCGTGAAACATGGTGTTTGCTCGACAAATAAGGCCCCGTAATACACCATCGCCTACACCAATCAGCCAGTGTCGTCTGATACAACCCCAAAGCGCCGCACTGTTGTGCAGCTAAAACAAGCGTAGTGCGCGCAGTACCAACAGAAGTACACATCGGTAGTTCCATGTTTATGTGCACTTTCATAACTTCCACTGTTTACCCCACCATTCGTACTGCCATAAAAAGAATGTGCCCTAAATTTAAGCGCAAACAGCTCGTTCGGAAAGCTTATAAGTCCTGCCTAATTTGTGTTTGCTTTTCCCTGCCTCAGCCAATCGCACAGCTGGGCATATGACATTATAGGTTCTGTTGCCGAGATGAGCTAGTGCGTCGCATGGCCATTCCGTTTTTTCCTAATTATATAGCTTATTTGAGCGAAGTTTACGTTAAAAGTGGTGTCAGTATGATTCAAACGAACAATCTTTCGAATGAACCAAACTTGTGTTCTGTCTGCATGGCCCCTTCAAGGCCATGTCCTGTAACCATGCATACTCCCTCCGTAGACGACCATGTACTGTCAGAAGACGGGAATTTTGTAACGTTTATACAACTTCACTGTGAGCTAACTGATTATGACAAGCAAATAAACCTCGGCTTAACGATAGACTCACCTGAGCAGCCAATTTCACATTAAATTTTTTTTTAGGATAACCACATTAAACTCAGAGGTATACAGACCACTTTATACTAACTCTGGAGCTAGTCCGTGCGAACGTTTGACGACGCGACCGAATAGAAGCATGCCATTTCGGTCAGAATCTAGCGCAAGACAGCTTAGTTGTAAAAACAAACAAGGAGGAGAAACCTGTCTGGGGTCACTTGGATGGGCTTCGCTTACGAACAAAAAGAAGATCAGCTTGAGCAACGAAATGTCGGTCTGTTAAGGAAAACTGCGCGCGGCCCTTCCGTTGCTGCAGGTTTCGAACAGCTCACAGACGTAGCCGTTAGACCAATGCCGGGAGGACGCATGAGTGGCAACGTCAAAGCCTGACTGATGGCAGCTCGTGAGCTCCGTTGTTTACATTCCGCGCCGCAGTGCACGGAAAGATGCGTGGGACTGGTCTACCGAGGCCGACCCCACGCTTTGCGATTACGTCGGAAGATGGCGGCGCGAGCAGCACCTTGTGTGTTGGTAGACCTTCACTTCTTTGTCAGCTACCCCGGTGGCCATCTCCCCGTGTGGATTGTGAATTGGTGAATTCGTCGTCATCGTCTTCGGCGAGGCGGACCTGTGGCGCGCCGGTGGTTACCCCACGACGAAGGCGGGAGCTTTTCATGTGGCGTAAACCCACACGCTAGCCTGGACAACGCCGGGGGTTCCCGGTGGTTTAGCCTAAACACGCTACTAGCGGAGGACCCCAGCAGCGGGGATCCTTCAAGAGCCCCCCTACCAGAACCTTTTCTTTTCATTTTTTTGCAGTTTTTCAAGCCGAAGCTCGAAGGTTCACTCAGCAATGCTCTCTCTCGTGCCGCCGGCGCGTGCCAGCTTTGTTTTTTTCTTTTGCAGGTATAACGCACCTAATCGACACTTTCTTTAGAAGCTATGAATGCGGTGATTCGATTTGTAATTGTGACGAATGAACAAAGGGCGACTTCTTTTTGAAAAAACGCTGCCAGTTGGAAACGTAAAGGAAAAAAAAAAAAGAAACTGGTGCGTGCCTGCTTGCTTCTCTGCAAATGTCGTCGAAAGACGAGAGCCTTCCGCGGCCCCTGCCCCGTAACACTTTCTCTTCTCTCCTCTGCCACCTCTCTCACCCCTTTGGGTTCATCCCTTCCCCTATCCCTCTTCCCGTGGTAGATGCAACGGAAGTTTCTCAATTCAATTTGCATCCGTTCACGCCGATAGCGCGCCATCTGGTAGGACCTTTTGTGATGAGCTTCGAGTGCCTCGGACCCGAGCTTATGTTCTCTTTTTCAATTTAAAGTATATTCTCACCTCACTTCGACACCACTTTTAATGCGTTTTCTTATTTGCTACCATAAAAACCCAACCCACGTCTATTCTTGACTGAAAGGACGCTGTTATGTGTTGATTATGTACTTATGTTTCGCCTCTAATATGCTTAACGTTTTCTTTCCGCTGTATATAGTTGACATGTACAAAGCATGCCACCAGCTTCATTAGTTTGGAAATTTATGTTTTGCGTATATATGCTTCTTGTTCAAGCATTCTTTCACTCTGGCCGCGCGGCTGAAGCGAGTGACCGACAGACAGACCAAGAGTTTCGCATTAATGTCACCCAATAAAGACAATTGTCCTTTAAAATAAATGAGCCATTGCGTTTAGGCACGGTCAAAGCCAATGGAAAGGGCAGTTGAAGCGAAATTTTATAGAGCCGGTAATCGAAGCGAGGGTACTCATTGGTAAAACCCCTGCGTGGCGCTAGCATGTTCATTTATTCTGTCGCCATTTTTACGGAGTGACTGATTCGCGGCCCATCTAGAACATGCTCCCAATAAGCCATGACGCCAGAAGGAATCATTCTAAGCGCATCTAGAAAACAGGGACCTCAAATTGTAAGTTATGCTCTGAAAACTTTTTTATCCCTCCACTTGACCCTTCTGATCTGTAAAAGCGCGCCTATCACCGCCGGGTCAAAGGTCAGCGCTCGGTCAAGGTGAGCGTCGATCGCGGCGGAGTGGCGTGGTCGGCTCGCGTGAGGCATCGTACCATCGTTTCTCGCTCTCCCGTCCGGTCGTGAACCGCAGTCACTCCACGTGTCCGGCCTCGACGCTGCAAACGATGATCGCTGCCGCTTCTGGTCGTGTTCGTGAGATGGGCAGAGCCCGCTCGGTCCGGCGATGCTGTCGCTCCGCGAAGCCTTCTAGAAAGAAAAGCGCCGCTGGGGGCTGGCCTCAGACAGACGGAGAGAAAGAGGGAGAGAGAGAGAGAGACTCTAATCGCTAAGTGGAGAGGCGAAAATCGCGGACGGAAGAGGGGGGAACGGTACATGTCAGGCCCGGCTAGGTTGCACCGTTTAACACCAGGCCTCTCTCAGTCCGTGTTGTCTCCGTGAAGTGTCCTGGCAACGAATATCTGTTCTCTAAATGGCCGCCCCAAAAAAACGCCGCCAACAATTGCCATGCCCCGCTATTGAACTCGGTTGGAAAACAGGGACTGCAAGTAAGCCCACTAAGGTGAGCAATATACAGGTGGTAATAATACAAGCGGGTACCTGAAGTTAGCGGCAATGATTCGTCGGCCACGTCACCACTTCCGGGCACTAATAGCCGCGGCCGTAATTTATCAGCCAACTGCCTCTGGGTCTGGCATGACAGCGGAACGCCCTCGGGAATACTTGCCGCTGTAATCGCCTAAAGGGGAGCCTTAATTTCGTCGTGTAAGTACATGACAACCAAGAGCAAAATGAAAGAGAAAAGCCCAAGCGCTCTGTAATCTTCCTGTTCCCACAAAATGGAGGACAAGCGAAGAAGGAGGAATGACATCATTTTTGCTGTAGCCTTACCCTCCCCCCCGCTATCAATCGCACCCATGTAGGGCTCGTAACCTTTGTCAGTATTCGGACGTCGCCATATACACACCAGCATGCCCACGAACGTATATGCCTTGCTTGTATTTTGTTGCGTATAAACTGCTCACAACTTCAAAGTTTTTTGTCCAAATGTAAGCAGCAGTAAAGAAATTTCCCGCCAACTGCATATTGCCACTCTTACCGGCACCACCAGGGATCGGTTCTGGGCCCGAAAAGAAGCGGAGCGAAAGCCCGTTGTCTTGCTGACAAAGCTACGCTCACACGTGAAGACGGGGAGACAGACGGTGGTTTGGATTCAGCGTCCGGGGAGGTGGAGGGCGCTTTTGGGAGGCGACACATGAAACAAGAGTGAGGGGGAGGCGGTGAGAAAGATGACGCCATAGCCACGCGTGTCGCAGTCCTCCCCACGTGCACCCTTCGAAAGACGCTCCTCCATTTTCTTTTTTCTGCCGACGCTGCTGTGTTCGGGACACCGCCCCCGCGAATCCTAGGTAACGGCTGGCAGAATCTCTGGTTTCACTCTTTGTAGAGCCAGGTGTGGGAACTCAAGTGACGTGGCATGGGTAATCGTTGTGGGTGTCGTTTGCAGCTTCGCAGGCCAACCACCTTTACGTAGGTGGATTGAGCCATTTCTTCTCTTCCTCTCCTCTCTCTTCCTCTCTCTCCTCTCTCTCTCTCTCTCTCTCTCTCTCTCTCTCTCTCTCTCTCTCTCTCTCTCTCTCTCTCTCTCTCCTCTCTCTCTCTTCCGTTCTTGAATGATCTCCCCAGCTTGGATTTATTGTTGTGTTTTCCACACAGAAGGAAATAAGGTTTACGGGACGGCATTTTCCGCCAATGAATATTCCCTGACGGAGAGTAAAACGACGTTTCGTGGGTTTTACGGCTACCTCGATAACGTTTTTTTTTTTGTCACCTTTCGTTTACAATGCTACTGAGCAGACTCCGTGGATCCGACCACGCATCACGTTGAGGCAGCCCTTCATAGATGAAAAGATCGAGCCAACCCGATATTCCTTCGTACGTCTATGCAGTTCTTTTTGCGATGCCTGCATGATCGGGAACTTCAGAGGGAATTCATCGCTGCCCGGCTTCGAGGTCAGACGAACAAGGTGAAAATAGAAAACAAATAAGACTTTGGAGAAATATCTCGTAGTGTTGTTAAAGAGACGCCGCGCTTACACTAGGCTAAGCTCGTCAAGGATGTTTTCTCCGCTCGGTGGCTACCGAAGAGCGCTTTATTTTTACAATTTAACATCTACGGCAACTGGCAACTAAATACGG
The DNA here is from genome assembly GCA_013339765.2 of Haemaphysalis longicornis. NCBI lineage: Eukaryota > Metazoa > Arthropoda > Arachnida > Ixodida > Ixodidae > Haemaphysalis > Haemaphysalis longicornis. The sequence continues at coordinate 124,619,075 of CM023450.1, forward strand.
CTGAAAACTCACTCATCTGGATAAGTGGTGCCAAAGTTACACCACCGTTAGATTGTTGACAAAGCATTGCCCAACTGCACCTCTTCACGTCGTGAGTGGCAGGGTTACGCAATCCGGTGATCCCTGCATGCTACACCACAGTTGGCATCACAGCGTAAGTAGTTGCACAACTATTTCGTGAACCCCTACCAATCCGTGGTGATTTTGCTCTAGCTAGATATGTGTCGCTGATTTATATTATGATCTATTTATCCATATCACAGTCGTCCTCAATACTTCCCTCACGGTATTGAAGAGAAAACTGGGGAGAGTGTGTTTGCATGTGTATGAATCAGGCACAGCCAACCATTATATCTTATGCTTTTACACTGATTCCGTTAAAACAGGAAGCAACCACGAATTTATTCTTCATCATCATCATCAACAACAATAGCAGCCTACTGAGGTCCACTGCAGAACGAAGGCCTCCCCCATTGACCTCCCACCGCTCCTATACTGCGCTGTTCTAGTTCAGTCTTTGCAACCGAATTTCCTTATTTCGTCCCGCCATCGTGCTATTGGCCTTTCCCTTCTTATAGACCCGTCTCGGTATCCGCTTCGTCACCATGGTTTTCCACCGGTTGTCATTTCTTGTCACTACGTGGCCAGCCCAAGTCCAGTTATATTTTAAACTATGATATCAACTAAGCTTTTTTTCACTGATCCAGGAATCTCATTGTTACTCCTATCATTCATCGTTCCATGGCCTGTTGAGCCGACCTAAGTTTACTTTCCAGTTGTTAAGTAAGGCATCAAATCAGGCACTATTAAAGCGGAACTTTATATGACTAGTAGAAAGGAAAACCCGGTGACCCCGTGAACGCAGAAAAATGCTCCGGCATTACTCCGCGCTGATGGGCGAAGAAACCACGTCGGAGAGGACTTAGAAGTAAGGTGAGAGAGAATGGCTGGGTTTATAGATGGCGTAGATACACCCGAGCATTCACCAACACTGGCACGCGAAAACGGTGCATCGGAGGGAGCGAAAAAATTAGCAGGGGCTTAGCTCGGCTATGCCAGGGTATACGAAGCGTGAGCTAAGGTTCAGCTGGTTATTCCTAGGTTTCCTGGTAGCCTAGGATTAGCTTGATTATCATGCTTACTGCTGCTTCAATGACACACACACGGTATACGCATTATCTGACACATGCACATTTATCAGGCGGCTCCGCCGCAGAGTCACCAATCGCCCCGGAGCAAAGCTGGTTCCACGGGCGCACGCCGGTATTGCTGCGACGCACGAGCCATCGGTTCCACACCCGGCAACCCCTCGCATGATCATCAAGTGGACCGGGCCGCAACGTGCGGAACGGAGGTCGGCGAAGACGCTGGGCGCTTGGGGTGGGTGAGAGACGCCGGGCAGCGAGCAACGTTCTGTGCGCCGTGTGACGTCACTGCTCCTCGCGCATGCGCAGCACGGCTCTCCAGGAGCCACGCGAAACTGTTCAACCTCGGCCAGTGTAGCTCACGCTAGAAATGAGATTCTCCCAGTAGAGCGCGCGTGCAGTAAGCTACTGCGTGAAGCTCAGCTCAAGCGACAGCGGCAGGCAGGAGCGGCTGCGGTGCGGGCGGGAACACTCTCAAAGTCCTTGCACAGCACCCAGCTTCGCTGCTCATCCTTGTTCACATGGTGGAAGAGTAGTGAAATATTTCTTTAAAACCACACATTCAAAAGCGAATTCCGCTGTTTACCGCCGTGGCCTTTTGATCACGGCTCAACCGTCCAGAGTGCACGGCCATATCGAGTTTTCCGTCCCGTGAGCTGTACGCGACTATTGCGGCATCGATCACACGCCAGCCAAAGACGCGCGCGAGTCTTCCTGCAAACAGCAACAAAGACGCCGCGAAGGTCGTCTCTGTGTTGACGCCGTCCGTCTCCTTTATCTTTTCCTCGGCTGCGCTCCGCTGCTTCCACGGGAAGACCCCGAATAGCGTGACTGTGACTGGGAGAATGGTCATCAATCGTCGCGTACGCGGGCACGCACTCACACATAAAGGAGTGGCGTTTCGCATGCCATGAGACTTGGCGCCACGACCGAGAAAGAGCGTGGGAAAGTGTGCTAAAGGGGTCCCGAACATGAAGCGGCCAACTTCTAAATATAGCCGTTCGAATGATCGCCACGCCATTTCGGGAAACGCTTGCCAGTTCAACGGCGGATTGAAAATAGTTGCGCGGGATTTATTATTACGGGCAGCAGATCTAACAAACGTTTGCTTGCTCACCCTTCTTGAAAATGACGTTGTTTTCGCTTTCACAGCGCCGTGCTTTCAAGCTAACAAAAAATAAAGTAAACGAGTTGAGAAGTAGTAAAGTATGCTTGGCGTTCGAGCCTTTCCGTCTTTCTTATTCCAAGGCCGATTGCAAGTATCAGCGGGCCGAGCCAGCTATGCGGTCGAGCTGTTTCCGGACGACAGCGACCCGAGATGAAGCCCGCCAGCCGACTCCCAATAACGCGATTATAAGTCTCTGGCGGCCCGCTGTAAACGACATCGACAACGAGCGACGCGACCTGCACAGATGGCACCCGACGGAACGGGTTCTTACGGAGAAAATGGAGATTTTCTGCCGCGTTCTCTCCGGCCGAACACAGATGCCAGGACACCAGGAAGGCATAAACCATTCCAGCTTCGCCAGGACGATAATGCTCAGAAAGATTTGTTTTGGACACAAAACCATCATCATCGTCGTCGTCGTTGTCATCACCAACATATTATTCTGTTTTTGTCTTATTTTTTGTATTAGCCCAAATAAAGGCGAAAGCTCAAAGGGCGTTGCAAAGCCATCGCCTCAAAGAATCTCCTTAAGGCGTGGCGCTGGTGCAGGTGTTTAAGGGGCATGCAGACAAAATACTACATTTAATTTGAAAAAACTTTCGTAGCCCACTCAGTGCCGTTCCAGCAGTGGAAGACGTTTTGTAGCCGACAAAACATCAGAAGTAAAAACATTCAAATTTCGCGCTGCAGTGAAGTGGTATGGGCAGGAGTGAGGTAAAATGGGCCAGCACTAAAACATGGAAATCAGTTGCTTAACTGCAAGTTAGCGTGCGAGTGATTCGAACGAACGGGACTTAAAGGCCCACTAATCGTCGAGTCATATTTCTTCGTGGTGGCTTAGGCCAGTAGCCATCAATCGCAAAAGCAAGATACTGTGACGTCATAGAAAAATCGCTGAAAAGTGGCTGAGCTCTCACGAGTTGTTCATGTGTTTCCCTTAATATATCCATTATTTGTTTGAAGTGTGCGATGACATTGCTATCGCTGTTATTGAGGCAAAGTAGTATTTCAAATGAACCGAACTTTCGCCTTCATGGGTGCTTTAAGGGCAGACGCGAAGGCGAAATCGGAAGTAACATCACAAAACAAAATGGCCTCATTCCTGTCTAGTGGTCCTTATAGCAAAGCCGGAAACTCTAGTTAAACGTGAATATTAACCGAAAGCAACCTTGGTTTAAAAAGTAGACTTCGCGTCACCGAAGCCGAGCGCTTTGCTGTGATAACGTAAACTACTCGTCCCCGTCAGTGCACCCGCGAACGACATGGCCGCCGTTACGCGCCCCTACATAGTTGCGTAGATAAGAAGGCCGCTTCAAGGCCACTTAAAGGACTCTGCAAGGTCAATGCCTATCATGGGTGAGGCTCAGATAGAAGTCTTAAATGGTGGACGTGACGCCGTTGGAGATATCTTGGCAGGAAGAGACCTGCCTTCGGGATTACACGCTACATGCACGTTCCTCGACGCCGCCAACCGGCGTACCAGAGCCTCGCAGTGCAGTGAAACTACAGTGCCGATAGAACTAGTGGCTGATTCGGCCGCAGGGAGACTGAAACGAGCCAATGATCGAAATTCCTCTGGCTAGACCAGAAACGGGTTCAGGGAAACCCATTGAACAGGTGTAGAGGGGGCGGGGGGGGGGGGGGGGTGAGGATGTCACTATAGGAGGGCGGATACCTTAACCCTTTGATGATGACGCGCAGTGTACTCTTGATGGCGCTATGTTTGAGACTTCTGCAGAAAGCAATTCCTACCCCGCCCTCCCTGTATCGTTCACTATCCACTACCATTACCAACAACACACACACAGCTTGGCTGTCTGTGTCTTCGTCGCTACAAGAGTGACTACCAAACTACTTACCGTATATCCCCATTTTTCAATTCGTGCTACGGGCAACAAGTCGCGATTATAACTGTTCCCGTGTAGATTTCTCAGGAATGAGCCCGTTGCACTAAACTTCTGGCGTCGCTATTATTCCAGACAATATTTAATCATGAAAAATAAAGCCGGAGACATGTGCACATTGTCATCCTGTTAGGGCCAAGCGTACCTAGCCTTAAGTAAGGTCTCCGGATGAGTGCGTTTTATGTCGTTTTTTAACTGTTTCTTTAGATGAAGTATACGCTTGACCAACAAGAATCCACTTAACTCTCACCGAGCACAACAAATGCCGAAGGGCGAAAGGTAGTATATAAAAAGAAACAAGAAAAAGGGATAATGGGATTTCCAGTAAACCGTCTCCGCGTATATAAAGAAATTGCCTGCGCAAGTGGCGAAGCCATCGCAGTCTGCCGTTTGGGATTTACCCTTCCGTGCGGCTTTCGCCCACGCATTTTCACGTTTCGCTTTACCGCACCATCTCATAACTTTGGTGAAACCTTGTTTACGTTCCGTCAACGTTGGGTGAAGCCGGCACGCGTTGATCCACTTGGGGAACTGTCGTCAGGAAAAGCGCGCAGCCGTGGGGGAAATTTTTTTTTCCATCCCTTCTTCAAGAAAGTTGAGACAAACGCGAAATATAAAAGTGTGTCCAACCTTCACTCAAATGTAACAGCGCAATAAACGACGAGGGACACACAAAAAATTCCCACGACGGGCGCTGTTCACATTTCATCATGAATACGTACTAACTAGACCAACTTTACATTTTGTTGCTTCACTGAAAGTGCGTCCTAATGAATCGTCAAACTTTCAAAGACCCAAATTGAGAACGGAGAACGAGCCCATGCGAAGATTTCTTGTGCACTAAGTAAACGTGTCTACGAACAATGTAAATGTATACCGATACCTGGTTTATGAGATAAAGGTATACTATTGTATACCCCCCCTTTATGATCGATGGGTTTATTGTCTTATCTAGAAGCGTTCCTTTTTCGCGATTTTCAAGTCACCGTTTTGACGCAATGGAAGCCCTGTTCCAAGCCTGCGCCATGTGTCCTGAGATCTTATCAGAGTTCAGAGTTTTTGATAGGCCAACCGGTCTATGGGGAAAGGCATTAGTTTTTTGAGAGGGCGCCTTCGGTCCCACTAAGCACGTCTTCGCTTTAACAAGACAAGAAATTTATAAAAGTGGGATGGTTAGTCTAAACGGCTAATCTTGAACTACAAAAAAAAAAAAAACCTGTAGGCACGTGGAAACGTGTAAGGACAGTAGACAACGAAATCGGTGCAAGACAGTATTACGGTTGCAAGAATTCGATCACTCAAACGTTAGCCGGCCTGTCTTAAGGGGGATGTCGAATTGGGAAGTCCCAATTGACGTCTAACACGCAGTAACTTCGCGTGTGCTATTGAGGGGCTCCATAATAGAAGGTTGCGGAATTCATTTGCTATACATGCATCTTCACGGGGCGCCGAGACGGGCCCAACCCGCCATTGTCAGATACGCAGTCTCCGCGGCCGGAAACCGAACCCGTTACGGCGTGGGTGGTAAAGGGACCCTGCAACATTTTCGATAAACTGGTCCACTCATTTCCTCCGTGCCTGGAAGCGCTGGGAAAGGAAAAAGTTATCACCTGCCCAAAACGTCACGGCGTGATTTGCCCGTCGCAGCAAATACGTCTTCCAGTTTCTCCTTTAATTGCCATTGTTGCGGGTTTTTTTTTTAACGTGGCTATCGAATGAGTTTATTGCTCCTACTGAAATGAAGCTGACCAATGGCCGCGATACTGCTCGAATGACGTCATTCGAGTGAGCAAAGAACGCCATGACTGAAATAGATCAAAGAAAATTTACAGCGAAGTTGTTAGCCTCCGCTTGGTAGGAAAATGTCGTGTCGTAAACAAAAAACTCAGGCAGGACCCAGCAGTTCTCACCCAAGACGCCAAGCGCATACGTTAGGACCCAAACTTTGTCGCCAGAGAAGTCGAGTGCCAGCGACAAGCCCGCCGAGACAACGTTGTTTACAACCACTTCGCTGGAAATCCGCTTTCTCAGGGCGGAATGGCGTCGTTTTCTTTGCAAGTTTCTAAGTTACCTGATGAGCGTAGATCAGAAATTTCTGGCTGAGGTACTTTGTGACCCCCCGTTCTAAGTACTGGCAGTGCTTGTTAACAACGTTCTGCAACCTTTTAAGATCTGGAGAAAACCTTGAGAGACAATTCAGTGCCATTCATCTATGGTAAGGTGCATGACCATCGTAGCTGTTCGTGGTGTATTCGTTGGTCACAAATTTCGGGGAAGCACTCAGCGGGTTATAGGCGCGCCGACGTCTTGCGTTTTTTACCTCGCGATATTCGGGGTGCCCACGGGCATCGCGCTTACCCTTGGCGTCCGCGGCCCTATCGTCATCAGTGGTGGCTTCAGTGTGCAACACACAATATGGAAAAGCCAACTTACAAAAATGAAGCTCGCACTGATCTTCCAAAAGGCGGCTTCATTTCTATACACAAATGCACTGCCAGGAAGACATTCTTTCGCGGCAATATATGTCATCCTATATCAAAATACCAAGCGCCGGAGTCAAACAGGCGTCCGAAGGGAGACGGTGCGTCGAAGGGAAGAAGGTAGCGGCTTTTCCAAGGAGGTTCTATGTACAACCTCCTTGGGCTTTTCTCGGTCTAAGCACGCAAAAAAAAAAAAAAAAACGGCCGCGTATCTGCTTATTTCGCTGCAAATGTCGCCGAAAAACGACAGTCTTCTGCCGCTCCTGCCACGTAAATGCCTTTATTATCTTCCCCCACCCACCTCTCCACACCTCCCGCCTCGCTCCTCCCAAGAAAGACAGTGGATCCAGGTTTTCTCAAATCAACTCGATTTTGCCGCGTTCTACTGCTCGCGCGCCATTACTCGAACATTTTGTTACTGCTGGGCTTCTTGGAAAACCGCCCCGAGGGCGCCGAGTTCGCTTTGTGCATTTTTGGGTGAACACATATTTTTGAAGGCGTAATTCTTTATTTGATATCGCACAAATCAAGCAGCCATGTATTTGTACTTATAAGAACGCTGAAAATATCATTATGTATTGATTTCTTGCGTCAAATATTCCTAATGATTTCTTTTTGCTCAACAATGTTGACAAGGACGAATATTGGCATCAGATTTAGTAGTTGGGAAATGTTTTGTCCATAAAAACGGCTTGTTCGAGAATTCCTTTACCTTTTGACCGGTCGGCTGAATAGAGGGACAGACAGACAGACAGACAGACAGACAGACAGACAGACAGACAGACAGACAGACAGACAGACAGACAGACCACAAGTTTCAAAGTAACCAAAACAAAAAAGACTATCGTCTTTAAAAAACGGGGAAGTTATCCAATAACAGTCCTGCTCTAAAAGTATCGCAGGATCCACTTAACGCAGTGTTTCAGCCACTACATACTGCGGCGGGTGCGGATGTGTCGTTTCAGGCGCCATTACCGGTGAGCGTATATGCCCCCAGTTCGAGGATTCGCGTTGTGTGTGTAAAAAGCCTGTATATCAAGCGCGCGTGCCATACTGAAACAGCACATAAGGACAGAGAGTAATTCCCCTAACCGTGACAAGACGACTACTGAAGTAATTTAGTCGCGTGTTAGTCCAACGCAATATCTACTCGTTCATCTTTTTCGTCGTACTTTTTTGTGTTACCCAGCGCTCTTTCATATATACAGTTCAAGCTGTTCTTTTCCATTGTAAATTGTTTGCTTCGAATATGAAGCATTCCTCTGCCTCCTTCGACAATCCGTGTCCTTCGAGATTGTTTTGTTGTATTCTCGCTTTTTTTATTACAAGCAAAATCGAGAACATCAATTAACAACAATTAAGGACGGTTGCGGTTCGACCGTACAGGGGTTGCTGTGGGCCTCAGCATCAGGTCAACACGTTGATTGATTGATTGATTGATTGATTGATTGATTGATTGATTGATTGATTGATTGATTGATTGATTGATTGATTGATTGATGTTTGGCAAATTTTGTCAATTTACCGTCAGGTGTGTGCACATGTGGGTACGGGACTTGATGAAAAGTTCGTTTTAGGTCTATGTTAGATGTTTGACGTGATTGCAGGAATTGCGCCACTAACGCTTGATGCTGTAGAATCGTAACTTGAAGTAGCTTTTCAAAACCGGCTTGCCGTCCGTTCTAAGAGCTACGAACCCTTATCATCATCAATATAAGGGCCAGTATCTTCAACGCTTATTTGCATGAACGCCTTTGGCTCTAGCGGTAAGTTGGGCAGATTAGTTTCTCTATAGGACTAAACAGAACAGTAACCTATGTACAACAGTTATTGGAGTGTTCCTCGATGTTGCATCGCGCGCCTGTTTTTAACGGAAACGCGTAAATACTCAAACTTCGCGCGGTGCCACCACCGGGCGCAAAAAACAAAACAAAATTAAAACAAGATAACGTGAGTTCATTCTCTTAATGGTATCTATCACATAGCGCTTCGAGGGGAATTGTGACAATGAAACGTAAAGGAATGCAAAGACGACGCCCAAATTCAAACAATGTCTGCAACAACTGGCACAGGTCTTGCGGACACAAACCCAGCGAATAACTACAATATTTAAACGGCAAACTCTTTTTTACCGATATGTGGATGCTTGGTGGTACCATTTAAGTATATTGCACTCGTGGAAGAAACTTGTCAGTCTGGGAACAGTTCCAAAAGCGTGACTCTACGGCTTGCGCTTACTATTCGTAGGTTAACTGCACCGCAGAACGAGTTAACAAACTTACAAAATTGCGCAAAAAGACCCACGGGATGCAACAAGCGAGGTGACAAACAGGAAACGCAGTGTAACGTGCAGGTAATACGAACGCTAATTTGAGTCAGTTGGTAAACAAGGGGAAGTCGCGAAAGACACGTAAATTTAGCAAGGCTGTTTTAAGTTCTTCGCTCCCAGTTTCTCAAATTGTGTTGTAAACTTACCTTGCTCAACAGAACACGAATAAGTTTGAAGTACAGCGTAAGCAAGATGTGGCTTTACCAAGGGAGTGAGCAGGACAACGCTGAAGTCCGTAATAAAAACAAACGTGGAAAAAAACCTGGAAATCGTTATTTAAGTGAAGTAAAAAAGAAGTCGCACGCAGCTGGGATGCTGTATCACTAAACATCGTTCATGAATGCGCAGTTGCGTCCCTCGAGTGAAGAAATATTGAAAAAAAAAGAACGGTTGAACTCGGGATCTTCTTGCAGCAGCAGCCATTAACACAGAATTAGATAATGATCTCCGAACATCGTATGACGCACCTTGCCGTGGGAGTTTCTTTCCGCTTGTTTGTAAACATACCGCTTCGGAAAATGAGGAGGGAGTTCAGAACGAAGCTTAATCTAAAGGTTTTCTGTGAGTAGGATTAAACGGAAGCTCCAAAGAGACCTTCGTTTAAAGATAAACCCCAAAAGCACATTCGACAACCTTCTGTAAATGATATTTAATCCACTAGATTTTTGTTTTTCAGCAATCCCCTGCAGTATGCGATATGTTAAACTGGCAGCTGAATTTTTTCAGTTGCCTCTTCTGTGAAATGCAGCATCGAACCACCTTACTGAGGAGAGCAGGGATCCACCGCTTGTGGCTCAGTAGCTAAGGCGTTGTTCTGCTGAGCACAAGGACGCGTGTTCGATTCCCGGCCGTGGCGGCTGCTTTTCTGATGAAGGCGAAAAGCAAACACCCGCGTGTGTACTGAGATATCGGCGCCCGTTCACGATCCCCAGGTGGTCGAATTAATCCGGAGGCCCCTTCCCACTACGGCGCGCTCATTCGCCTGGGTTGGCGTAGGCCGTGTTAAACCCGTCCAAATCAATCAATCAATCAATCAAATCAATCAATCAATCAATCAATCAATCATCAATCAATCAATCAATCAATCAATCAATCAATCAATCAATCAATCAATCAATCAATCAATCAATCAATCAATCAATCAATGAGGAGAGCAGGGGCAAGGAAGGAAGAGAGCAAACGAGATAACAAGTTGGCTTGGTAACCTGCCATGGTGCACGCAGCTTTTACTCGTATTTGGCCAATCCCCTGCTCCGGTAGGAAAAGCGTGTGTGGGTGTGACGTTTTTGTATGTGGCCTAGAAATATAGGCGTGTTTTATGTTCTTGACAGTAATAATCCATCCAAATATGCCCAGCATCCCATCGGCGTATTCCAGATATCCCGCTCTCTCCCCCTCCGCCACCACAAGAAACAAACTAACGACCAAACTAATTCATAAGGGTCACCGGGGATATAGCTTACTTTTCGCAACCATCCATGTCAAAATCTCAATTTGTGTACCCTTTATTTTCGGGGTGCTTGATTCCGGTTGAGACAGGCTGTGACTCAAGTTCGACGAGATGCGCTAGTAAAAAAATTACACCATCTTCCCGTGGGGAACCCTGATGAGGATGCGAAGCATCATGGGGGTTCCTTGTGGTTCCATTGTGTTGCCGTTATGTTGAGTGATCTGGTGTTTAGTGGCGCCAAAGGGAATTCCGCGTCCGGGTCCACACCGGTGGCAAAGGCACGCAAGTACTGTTGTGTTACGGTGAGTAGGCGGTGGTGCTCGAGGCGCCGAAACTCGTCCATCACGTTCTTGTCGATGTTGCCGTCTCTGTGGTAGAATCGGAAGTCTACGTCAGCGTTGGTGAGGTAAAGGTTGTTGACGTTGGTGCACCGGCTGAGAGCAATGTACACGGCCGTCTCTTCGCAGCTTTGTCTTCTTCTGCTTCTTCTTCTTCAGCGGTTCCCCTACGGGAAGCTGACGACGGTGGTTGAACGCGAAGCTATCTCGTGATGGATTCTTTGGTTGGCCAATCCCTCGGGGCATCCTGCCACAATCATCATCAGAGGCGCTGCGGACGGGGCACGGACGCGGGACATCCCCCCGAGCAAGGGATGCTTCGCATCTAAAAAATTACACGCTTCGAAATAGGCATGTAAAGCACAACAAAAGTGCTGGAGCTATGTGAATTTTGCGTTTCGGCCATTGCTACGCCGTCTAAGGGAAGCGAGAACACCCGTCAGAGGGGTTCGGGGAGAACATTGAACTTTGAGAGTGGAGTTGCAAGTGCGCTTCAATGCTAATAGTAAACATAGTAACGAGTAATAATGCATGTTTCAGAGGGCAACTCGGACTTGCAAATCACAACCCGCTATAGAAGTGTGTCAACAAAAAGTGTCCCTCATGGTTTGACTGTTTTCTTTTTGCTCTTGTTTCTTGCTTTTTTTTTCAATTTTTGGAGGGGGGGGGGGCAGAAATTGGCGCAGCCCCCAGACGTTGCCATCAAGGTGATCTGCGCAACACTCACTTCGCGACGGAACGAGCGAGGTAAAAATAAAAGCGCAAACCTGAATTCGCGCCACAGAGATAATTGGCCAAAGTTTGACCAAAAACACGCGTTTCGTGGCGTCACAGGGTCAGGGAGAGGCCATCCAGACGTTGAGAAAATGTTCGGCGAGGTGCGCAGTAGCATACCGCCAAAGTGTACGCGCTCAGAGGACCATAGATGCTTCTTTTTTATTCGCTTTCATGGCTGGAGGTGGCGTGAGGTCCATTCTCGCGTCCTTTGACGTCAGAGCGTAAACGCGGCAGCAGCATTCGTCGCTAGTGCGAGGCGACGGTGAGTGTGTATGACTGCGGAGCACCGCTTCCCGCTTGTCTGCTTTCCGTAGAGTCTGCGCAGCGAAAGGAAAGAGCGTATGCACAGAATTAGGAAAAGCAAAAACAACGAGGGACTCGGGAGATTGCGACGACGGGGTGAATCGCGAGACAACGAAACACGCAATTTTTTTTTTGCGCGCCTGACTACAGGAGACGCGCTGCGACGTAGGCGAAAAGTGCGGTTCCTCTCATACCCTTTGTGTCGCCTCTCGTCCTTACAAACGCGTACACGTCCGCCGTTGAAAATAAGCCCCTTCTTAGGTTGGATGGAGATTATCCGGCAATTTCATGTTTTCGCGTGGAGACAGAGGGAAGAGACGGCCATTTTTCGTCTTTGTCTGAGCAAGAAAATCCGCGCAGTACGAGGGGAAAAAAATAATAAGCGTGACTGAGGTTCTGCTCATTGCGTAATATTATTGTAGCTGGCTTTCTACGCATTCTCACTGCCTAGGAATTGTTTATTCGTTGAAGTAGAATTCAACGCGACGAATAAACAATTCCTACGCATCAACTGGAAATCGTTATTTAAGTGGCGGAAAATAGACGTCATACCTAGCTGGGGTGCTGTCACACTAAAGATCGTTTATAAATGCGCAATCGCGTCCTTCGAGTGAAGAAACATTGAAAAAAAAAAAAAGAACGGTTGAACTCAGGAGCTCATTGCAGCAGTAGCCATTAACAGCATTAGATAACGATCTCCGAACACCGTATGACGCACTTCACCGTGGGAGTTTTTTCCCCTTGTTTGTAAACATACCACTTTGGAAATACAGGAGGCAGTTCAGAACGAAGCTTTATCTAAAGGTCTTTAATGAGTAGGATTAAACAGGGCGCTAAAAAGAACTTCGTTCGAAGATAAACCACAAAAGCACATTCGACAACCTTCCTTAAATTATATTTATTTGTCCCATAATGTAATGTAATGTCCTATAATGTAAACAAAGTCGCGCAAAGCTACGGTGTAAATACCGTTTTCAGTGCTTCAGCAAATCTATCAAATGTATGACCTTTGATGAGTAAGAATTAACAGAAAAAACCAGGACCTTGTGCAAAGAAGAACTCTGTTCGCTAAACAGACTGAAGCATGGGTGTTGTGTGAAATTGTGTACAAAAAAGTGTGCATAGGATGATGATTGTGTTTAATGGCACAAGGGCTTCGAGGCCAAAGGCGCCAAAAAATAGTGTACTATCTTGATCGCAGTTAGGGTGAACACGGCAGCGCGCGTCATTCCGTGCATGGGGGCCGTCTGTCGGCGTTCCAGGTAACTTCGCACTCATGCGCAGTTCGTTTGCAACGAGGCTATGTGATGCGCGTGCGAAGTTCCCGCGGCTCCCACGTACGGAATGACACGCCCTCCCGTGTTCACCCTAACTGCGAACAAGGTAGTACAGGGAAAACTGGAAGGTGTTTCAATTAGTGAGAGGTCGAGGGCGCACAACTGGACAGCTGCAAATAATGTAGGTGGCCGCCTTTCTTGGCACTGAAAAAAGATTCAAGTGTAGCCCCTGTTAGATCGCACAAAGTTTCTGAAGAGGGCAAGCGGAAAGGAAATTCTTGAACTTATTTTACCAGACAGGCAGGGGCTAACTGCGTTAGTACTCCGTCCATATCGCTGTCGGATAAAGAAGTAGCCTTTTTAGAAACGTGATGCACTGTGACGTCACAATGTTCTTAGTTTCTAGTTTGTGTATAGTATAAGCAGCATGTTTATGCAATAAAATCTAGTTGAAAGTTCGGCACTGTGTTGTTTTGTACGTGCTTCTTCTTCGTCCAGGTTTTTTTTTTTTTGCGCCGTAGTAATTATCAAGCAGGTTGTAAATGTGTTAGGGGAATGATGGACGGGGTGATGTAAGGATGCGAGGGCTTTTCAGGTGAGTGTAGGTGAGCGTGGAGCTGCTTACTTTGTATTGTCCCGTACTGAGAAGATTGTATGTCTGCATCAGAGTACAGTCGTTGGCTAAAGAACATGGTGTGCTTAACTCGTCGCTAGAACTGAGGCTAGCCAGAAATAAAGTTTGTTTTCTCTCTCTGCCTCTCTCCTCTGGAGAGTGGTCTGCAGGCTGCCCATGGGCAGTTCTGGGCTGTACTATTCGGAGTGCTTTCAGGCAAGCAGTTCGTCACGGTGTAGGGATATCAACTTTCGGGAAATTTTGAAGAGCTAAAAAATAACAGGTTCATCTAGTGTTTCCCCCCTCTGAAATGTGAGAATAGTTAACGAAAAAGCGATGACGCATACAGCTATTCAGCAACATACCTATTCTTCCTTTAGCAATCAGAGGAATATAAATATTCCTCAAATTATTTCTCTAACATGAGCACTTGTATTGACCTTTTTGTTACAAACTGCCCTGTAGAAATACCAAGGCAGGTGTTTTCTCTTATGCTTAAGGGGCCACCTGCCAATTTTTATTAGTCTGAAATGATGACCTAAAGAAATGAGAAAAAGCCAGCCAATGACGCAAGTCGTTACACATAACAGGTGTATCACCTTCCGGGCTGCATTAAAGAACCTCGACTGGAAGTAAACGTCCAGTCACCAACAAGGAAATTCCACATATGAAACGTTTTTTTAACGGCCTTTAAAACTATTTCATTGATTACAGCAAAGCCTTTGACAGCATCCATCATGAATTACTATTTTAAAATGACATACTATGGCACTCGCTGAGTCACCCAAGGGTTCATTAATCGTATTTAGGACACAGACATGAGCACACCTATATAAATGGCACTTCTTCACAACCAAACGGATAAATGTTGGCGTCCCCCAAGGTAATATTGTTGGTCCTGTTCTGTTCATATTATATATAAACGATCTTGTTAACATTGACGATGATACCAAAGGTTTTACGCATGCAGATGACACCACATTAGTTTTAAAGTCGACAATTCCAACAACTTAAGCATATTGCAAACTCTGCGATAAATAAAATGCAAGTGTGATCCATGAAAAATGGCTTAAAGATCAACGCCAACAAAACGGCAGCAATTCTATTCAGAGCAAAAGTTAGATATAGAAATGCTCATTTTGATCTCCAAATAAACTCGTCACAGATAGAGATGGCAACTTCGGCAAAAAACTTCGGTGTCTACTTCGAGCAAGCTATGTCATAGAATGCGCACATAGATTTTTTCACTTTCCCGGGTTGCAGGACAAGTATATTTACTTATATATCTCCCTCGTGAACTGAGACTACTCATTTATAATTATTTTTTTGCCAGCTGCACTTAACTACTGCAGTCTTGTTTGGGGCACGACCACTGCGTCAAATATTATCCGTCTGTCGCCCCTCCAAAAGCGAATAATTCGCTTTGTTTGTTGCAAACAAAGCGAATTATTCCGACCACTGCACCCGTACTCAGTAATCTTGGTGTACTCCAAGTACAGCAACACTTTACCCGCCACCTTGCATTCATTTTCCTCAAAGAAATGAGAATTAATCAAAGCTTTATTGTCAGTCTACCAAACCTGAAACCAAATATTCCCAGCTATACCACCCGAATACCAGACCCGCACCCACGCACTAATTATGTCATGCAAATGCTTTCTTACAACCTTCCAAAGTTACTGAACAGCCTGTTACTTAAAGGGACACTGAAGTGAATTTGTCAAGCTCCCGTTTTTGCTTGAACTGTGTAGACTGGCTCAAATTAGCACACTTTTCATCGTTTTATCCGGTTGACAAATCGGTAATTATTGTACAAAGCGCGAAAGAAGAAAAACTACCATGGCGCGGTTTGCGGCGGGCCGCACAAACTAAGCTGTGACGTTGGGAGGAGGGGCGCCGTGATTGGACGATGCCCAAGGTTAGCAATCAAACAAGTTTCGGTTTCGGTTTCGGTCTGTAAAACAACATGTTTGACATTCGATGGCGTCGTTGGATGGGCATTCTCAATATCCCAGTTATCGTAGTACCGCGCTTCTGCCATGTTTTCGGCTGTAAAATGCATTGGATAAGCCTCCCAGGACGGCTTGGAATCGTAGCATTCACTATCTGAGGCCTACGCAGTGCATGAACGCCCTCCGCAATCCCCGCAGACGCTCAAATGCATGCGCTTTTTCCCCCATATTTGGAGCTTGCTTCGCTCATATCTGTATCGTAAAAAGCGTGTTCGCACCAGGCCAAGGGTCCTGTTGATTGTGGCCTGTGCCCACTGCCCGCAAGCAGTCGGTGCTTATGGCAAAAGCACGCCAACGAGAACAAGCTAGCGCGGCAGTGCCAGCCTGGCGCGAGTTCTGTGGACTGTTCGTGGAGCAATGAACGTTTCGGCCCAAAAAAAGGTGAACTCATTATAGAAAACATCGGCGAAAAACAAAAAAGGTAACTCATAAAAAAAAAGCATATACCCGCGGCGATTCGAACTTGTGACTGGCAAAACACTTGCGATCACATACCTAGCAACCCAGATGACTAGGCATCAGACGGCCGCTGGCGGCGGTTGCAATGCAAAGATAACGTATATATGTATAACCAGTTTACCACTTTTATTAGTTTTAGTATTTCAAGCAGCTTAGGTGACTATTTGTTGTATTGCGCTCGTGCAGTAAGCATCCCCCGAGTTTCCACAATAGCTCACGTCTAGCAATTGCATTTCGTAGACGGGAAAGCGTTCGCAGATGCGTAGTCGTGCTGCTGACCGCTCTGCTTGTTCGCCCAGCGCAAAAAGTGCTTCCCGCACCCTAGTTTTACGCTTGTACGGTAAAAATATCAGTTGATTTATTTCCTTAGTACCTATATTGACTTTGCTCACTCTTCTCCCCCTTCAAGAGGCCTTATATTTTCCTACTGGCGTACCAGTCAGCGAAGCGTCGCGTGTGCGCTTGTGCAGCGCTTGTGTGAAGCGACCTGACTTGGAGCTAGATACAGTGTACAAACTAACGAAGTAAATAAAGGCGCATTCTTCCATTCCCAAACGTGTTGTGGCTTAGTTTCAACTGATCGAGCGAATTGCGACGACCCGTCGGCGCCGGCGGACTAACGGTTTGGGCCGACTGACTCGGTCGCGGAAGGTCGGCGAGCCGTGCAGTAGCGCAGCCAATTGTCAGCTCCTCTCCTGCTGACGTCACACGAAAACGCCACAGAAAATGAGCGAGCGTAAAGAGAGGAGGACAGCATTTTCGAATTGATTTTTCTACTAAATAAATTCGCGTAAACGCGCACAGAGTGGTCGAAACAGGGCCCAAGGACTCCGGACTACAGTTTGCGCTCGTAATCCCGCATGTTTACAAATCACTTCAGTGTCCCTTTAATGGAATTGATGTATCATTGTGTTCAGGTGCTCGGGTAATAAACCACCAAGTCTTACGCAACTAAGCTGTCCCTCCTTTTTTTGCACTTCAGTGTTATGCCGCCACATGTATAAACTCGTGGTTTTTTTTTTTTCTTTTCTTGTTATAATGCCTTTTGGGGTCATCGTTGTTTGCATCGAAGGCCTGTATATAATTTACCCGGATTGCGTCTTAAACGAATACATAACAATTTGTAAGGCTTTGCTTTTTGTTCTGCAAACCCTTCAGCCCCCCTCCCTTCCCCCCCCCCCCCCATCCTCCCTTCCCTTATTTTTTTGTTACCTCTTCTATTTGACACGATATGCGACGAGATCAATTTTTTTCAGCGTTATTTTGTGTCGCTTTTTGTGTAGAAGTGTATACTGCTCTTGCTCCTTTTTTGTTTTGTTTATGCGTGTACGCTGCTGTCTCCAACTCCAATGGCTTGTGGGGCTCGTCAAGTTGCATGATTGGAACTTTTCCCCGATCGCCTTCCACACACTTGTGGAAATAAACGTTCATTCATTCATACCTTACTGCACAAAAAAAACCAAAAAAAAAAAAACTCCAAGCGCAGCTTCCGGGTGAGGACTACGCAAGATTGCGCGTTAAGGCGTTCTCACTGATACGTAGCCCACCATTCTGCGTCCGCGGTTAATTTTCGCTTGATTCTATGCTTCGCTGCTAAGCGAACGAAACCTCCGTGACGTTGATGTTGAAGTGCTCGTACAAAAAACAAATCCTATCGGTTTTTAAACATTTTATTTTGACTAAAAACTAAAAGAAAACAATTAAAACAAACAGTTTTATGTTAAATCCGCGGTGTTTTTTCGACCGCTTCCATCTCTACTGCGGTGGTGCTCTTTTCTGTCCTCTGCTGGAAAATCGCCTCGGGCAGAGCTTGGGAAGTGTCGGAACACCAGACCGCTGGGGTTTCAGTGTAGATCTCTTCACTTGCGGAAGTATAAAAGCGCCCTGGGGCACATTCCAAGTGAATTGACAGCAGGATGACGCTGTCCGTGTTCATCCAAGATAGTTAGGTCGTGTAATATTGGTTTTTAAATAGATTAATGGCTGATGCTATGTACAATGTGTCTCCTCCCGCCAGGGATGGACCTCGCTGGGGATGATTAATGGATGTGTTGCCGGAAGGATCCGTGCTTGCGGAGGCTAATTTGCACTCGTTAAAGCTGAAGTAAAAGGATGTACTTTAGTACTTTCCCCGTTCCTTCTTACGATAAAGAAGCCGTGCTCGTGCGGGAGAGGCGAAGGTTAAATTCAAGCTCGTGGCGACACCGTCGTCACAACCACAGCCAAGTAAACTCCATGTGAGTGAGTGAGTGAGTGAGTGAGTGAGTGAGTGAGTGAGTGAGTGAGTGAGTGAGTGAGTGAGTGAGTGAGTGAGTGAGTGAGTGAGTGAGTGAGTGAGTGAGTGAGTGAGTGAGTGAGTGAGTGAGTGAGTGAGTGAGTGAGTGAGTAAACTGGTCAGCAGCTCCACCCACTGTTGTGGTGTGACGGTAGGGCGTGGAGGGGGGGGGGATGCTGGTGCTTGTGGGTGTACAAACGGTATGTGAAAGAGCGTGCCTAATTGTAGGGACTGTTGACGAATATGAAAGAAATAAAGACGGAGAGTGAGGCTAATAGTGTCCGTAAATATCTGTAAACACAGACTTGCTACGTACCTTAGGATAAGAATACGTCAAGGAACGGGGCAAGGAAAGAATATTACGGGCTTACCGGGCCCTGCGACAGAGTATGTCCAGTGAAACTGCTGCAAAACCAATACATCCTCTGATGGGGGTAAGTGCAGTGGTTTATTGCTTTAGAGTAATGGTAGGGGTAATCGCTTCTCGTCAAGACCGAATCCAAACACAACATGTGCTTGTGGTTGGATGATTTTGCCGCATGCGAGCCAAAATTTGCCAAATTTCAGAAACCAGTCCTTCTTGTCGTGTTTCGCAATATCTTCATGCAGGTCGCCCATGATATCCGCTGATTTGTGTCGGTTTTGCCTCCGCTGTGCGACGTGCCTATACAGCAAGGTGTCGACGTACGCTTTGTATTTTCCAGGGGAAGTTTAGACTGTGAATATGGGCATTCCGTCACTGGCGTTTCCACAACAGAGATCGGCACAGTCGGTGATACTGGTCTCTCTGGCTACAGCATCAGCGATTATATGTGCAACGTACAATGTTGGTCACATTGTGTCAGTTATGGACTCACACGAAGCGAAGCGCACCTAATGCTGCAGAAATGTGACAAGTCTCCTCAGACGCCGGACCATTCCTCTTACGGTACGTTAACACTATTTATTTATTTATTTATTTGTTCGTTTGTTTGTTTATTGATTGATTTATTTATTAATTATTTACCAATACTGTGTTTCCTTGAAGGGACTTTAGAAGATGGGAAGATAATGAATGGTAAGCACTAGACACCAGGCAAACAGATGAAACAAGCGCTCGCATTATACAATAGTAATGTGATAGCAGTGCCATTGTAGTACTCACTACAATAGTAGTAATATTATTGTAGTAGTACTCAATACAGTACTCCAATACAATAGTAGTACTCAAATTATGCAGCATTAGTCTCAGGTGATGTCCACCTTACAGGCATCGTGATAGTAGATATACTCATCTACACTATCTCACAATCAGCGGTCCAGTTGAGTTCGGCCTGACGCTTTTTGCACCGTCTGAGCTCAGATGATTTTGGCGTGCAAACGCTACGAGCACATATCAAGTGCTTTCATGTGCGGAGACCAAACATTTAAAAGTTTCCCCAAATTCACGCGTTTGTGCTCCTGTCGATACAAGATGGCCTTCACTGGGATCTGTTACCGGACTCCGAAGCTTAGTCTATATATACTATTTAGATAAGGAATTGCTGCCACTGAACTGTGAGTGCCTTTCTAACTCTCGAAGTCAGCCGACTTTTTTTTTCCACTATCGCAACCTCCGCCTTAGCCTGCTTCAACCCAACCTCGACAAACCAAGGGGGAAACATTCATGTAACGTCGTTTACAAAGAAACACCTATTACAACGCACCCATCCTCTACTATAGGCACCCCGAACCAGCAGAGGGCACTGTAAGCGCAGCAGTTTTCCTAATGAAGTTGCTTGTAGCGCACGCTAGGGCATCGATAATAGGGTGGTGATCTCTCGACCCGTTATCACCCGCTGCCTGCAGCATGCCGTGCCAACAATCTATCGGGTTGACACTGAGACAAGGCGTACAGAAAGACAGCCGTGGGGAATGCTTCAATTCCTATTTGCCTTTTTCATAGCTTACAACATGATTGGTCGGCTACAATATCAGCGATTGATGTTTTATCACTTGCGCCGCTTAAACTGTCCGTTCATCTTGTCTTGTGTTCCTACATAACCAAGAGCCTTCTGTGTGGAGGCGCTTCACTCGTGATAATCATGACTGTGTTAGTATCTCGGTCAGGTCGGCGACGCTTGCGGAAACTGAACATTACGAACAGCAGTCGTGATGAGCATGGCATCTTTCACAATAGAAATGACGCCCCAAACCACCAGGATATGGAAAATGCGGCTGCTGCTTGTGCGGCAAACATCAGCAAAACGTGCCTAACCTCTCCTACCCCATACGCCCTCAACCCTCACATTTGCCCCTCTCCTATGACTACCTACCGCATGGTATGGCCTTGTCACCGCTCACCCCAAATCCCATCTTTTCCGGAGCAGTGGGAGGGCCTGCTGGCCAGCTCCGATCATCACTCTTAGCCAAAAAGGACTAACGGGGCATCGGCGTTAGTCTTTTTGGGACTAACCGCAAGGGTACCAACTGTTAGTCCCTCTGCACGTAGTTCTTGACGGTTCAACTGTTGGTCCACCATAAAGACTAACTGTTGGTCTCTTGCAGATCAACTGTTAGTCTCCCCTGTTAGTCCAGTGGAGACCAACCGTTGGTCCTCTGAGTATCAATCGTTAATCTTTCCCATTACTCCCCGTAGACCAATTGATGCTTTCAAGACTAAATGTTCATCCCTGCAAATGCTCCCCTCTGGATAAACCGTGTATACGTGCACGGTGACCAGGGCTGCAGCCAAGGCCGAAGGGTACGTGGGCTGGGCCTGACCCACCCCATCGAGTGACAGCTCAACCACCACCGTTAGCCCAAACAAGAGTTTATTCTCTCTCTTTCTGTTCTCAACAGCTAGATCGTTGTTCTGAGAAAAGCTGTTTAACCGCATGAACCTTGCCTGTTCACTGTCGGGGTTTCACTCTTGTGGGGTTGTAAGTCTGGATAATGTACGGGGGCGACTTCGTTCCCGTATTCATATGACCCATGAATGAGCCATGCAACTTAATGAGCCATGCAACTTGGTTTGCTAAGGATCCACTGTATTTATTGGTAATTTGCGTCCACGTTAGCTACGTCATTAACATCTTTCGTCCTCTATTGCGCATCGTTGCGGTTTTATCAGTCCATGCCAATTCTTAACGAACACGACTAAAGTGCAGTACACTTTTTTAACCTTGGTCAGTACTCCTTATCGGGAATTAACGAAAGCGCCATTAGCATCATAATAGTAATCATCTATAGTCATCATTATCATCCTCTCAAGAAAGGACGCATAGCCGGGAGCTTTCAATTAACTCTGTGCGCTATAAATCAATGCATTTTACAGACAAAATTGCTCGGTAGGATAGAAAATCCACCCTTTTTTTTCCCCCATCTTCTTGCTGACACGCAGAAAGGTGCGTGGTGAGTGTTGATTGCGGAACGCATTACTTCCGACAACGACAACAACCTTTACGTCAGTATCCGTAGTTCTATAACATAACTGCGAGTTCGGAACGTTCGCAGCACAACCCCAGAGCTAATTAGGGCTCCAGATTACCTAATCGGTGATAACAAAACCCCAGAGAGGAAGGGACGTATTTTACCCGCATAAGGATCCAACGTAAACCCCAGCGTTCCCAAATTTCGTAGTCCGCAACTGTTGCTACCGTTTTCTTCTAGCTTACTAACGCCGAGTTTTTGTGTGATGGGTCAAGTAGAGGCAAACCATGCCTTGCAGGAAACGCTTGACAGCGTAATAAGAAAGCACCACGCGCGAAAATTGTGAGCGTTTTTCATACGTCGCGTGTTCCCTACCACGCGCCTGGTTAGTTTTGTCAACACAGCTCTTTTGCTGCAGGTGCCCGCACTTTTTCCTCGTATGCAAACAGGCAATTTCACGTCCACTCCTTTGATTCAATTTTCTCTCAAGCTTAGAGGGCTGCTTTCTTTTTCCTGCCTGGACGGCAGCAAGCAGCGTCCGTCTTCCCCATTTTGACGTTCTCCTTTTTTTCTTTTCTGTTAGGCCTTTTTGGTTTCGCGTTGTTTTCCGCGTTCGCAGTCTCGCCATGGGGCGGATCCAACCGCAAGGTCAATCGATTCTCTTCCTCTATCGTCGGCGGTTCTAGCGACAGCAGGGCTTCGAGAGAAGACACTCGGTTGACCGGCGCGTCTCGCTTCATTTGTAAGCGGCCCGCGTCCCCTGGCGTCACTCAGCCAGTACAATGCCTCCAACCGTGATGCCGGTGACGCAAGCGAGTGTACGTGAGGAACTGTTCATCTGGCGACAGGTGATGGTTGTATAGCGGTTTAGAATGACGCAAACTTGCTGCAGATTCTAAAGAGTCTGCTCAAATGATCGTGAGAGGTTAAGGACTGCCACCTCTTTGATATGTGTTCTTACGGAATCCCTCACCCCAGATATTTCTGTTTTGCGATGTATTACGAGTGTCCGGGTTCCAACAATCTAGAAATACCATTGGTTAAGTTTCTACCTCCTCACCCAGACACCCCACTCACCCCTCCCGATCTCCCCTCCCACTATCGCCCTCCGAAGGCGACAAAGTCATATCCTCCGTAGCCTCCTCAACAACATCTACGCGTACCCAATACCCCATGCCTTCTACCTACTGCCCATACCCTGGCACCTTATGCCTCCTGGTATGGGGGTGCCATAAATCCCCATCCTTATCAGATATCACGCCATCTCCAACCACACTTACGAGCCGTGGGTGGACCCCGCGACCAGCTCGAACCTTGCGACGTAAGAAGAAGTCTTCCTGAAACCGCGGTTTCTATCCAGGGCCAGGGCACTACGGCCTAAGGAGGCCTCCGACAGGCTGCTGCACTGGCAATATAGCATTAGGTCCTCGTTTGGAAAAATGTTTACTTACTCTCCTCACTCACTCACTCACTCACTCACTCACTCACTCACTCACTCACTCACTCACTCACTCACTCACTCACTCACTCACTCACTCACTCACTCACTCACTCACTCACTCACTCACTCACTCACTCACTCACTCACTCACTTACCTTATGTGTTGTAAGTGTGTCGTTACGCTTGCCTGGGCTTTCAAGAGCTTTGAAGGGCGGCGGTGCTCGAAAAGACAGCCCACCAACAGATAGGGCTTGATTGCCGAGGTTGTGCACTATTTGGTGAAAATCGACTGGAAGGAGGCGTGCAATGTAACACGGTGTAACACAATGTAACACGGTGTAGCTGTAACACGGTGCTCCCCGTCAGTTCCTAATTGACAGTGGCCGGTACTTCCCGTCTCGGTTTGTTGACGACCTCCTTCACTCTTGCCACACGAAGCACAAGCTAACCACCCCCTTCCGTCCACAGACTAATGGCTTGACGAAAAGACTGAACAAGACCATCACCGGCATGCTCGCGATGTACGTTACCGTGGAGCATCTGGATTGGGACGTCACTTTGCCGTATGTTACGTTCGCACATAACTCATCCCGCCATGACACCGCCAGCTATTCTCCATTTTCTCTTCTCTACGGCCGTGAACCTACTCTTCCATTAGATACCGTACTTCCTGATGCGACACCTCTGGCTACAGAATTTGCTCGCGATGCTGTTACTCACGCTGATGTGGTCCGCAAGGTTGGTCGCGCCAAGATCTCGACTTCCAAGTCCTCTCATAAACACCGCTATGACGAGCAACATCGCACCGCCCACTTTACGCCCGGCTCCTTGGTCCTTGAAGCACCCCTTGCCGCCGCATTGGGCTCTCCGAAAAAAACTGCTGCCTCGCTTCAAAGGCCCCTATCGGTTCAAGCGTATGGTCACACCTGTGATTTACGGAATTGTTCCCGTCACTCCCTCCTCATCGTCACTGTTCCCAGCACCTCAACTCGCCCACGTCGGCCGCGTCAAGTCGTATTACTCAACGGCCCCGCCTTTTCTCTGAGCCTCATTTTAAATGTGCACCGAGATGGTGCTTACCCCGCCGGAGGGGGTCATGTCAGAGACCTCTTGACATTTCACATGGCAATTCAGTGGATCACCTGGTGATCAATTCACCGTTCACTTCATCTGTGGGTACGTGCCGCATCAGTGGGTCGCGCAAGGCAAGACGAAGAGAAGAGGAAGAGGTCGCCCGGAGGCAGACTGGCATGAGCTTCATTGGATTCCTCGGGTTTAGACTATCCGCATTCAACTGCAATTCTTTGAGAATAGATTGCTTTTGTACACAGAGTGTAAATAGTTCGCATCTGCCTCGTAACAATATAAAGGGCCGAATTCTGGATCGGTCCTCCACTCCACGTGCTCCCTCAATGCGGCTGAATGGAGGACCCCACAATGAATTTTAAAGCAAAGCTTTCTACCTCTACCAACTAACGGTTCTTTCGTGGCGTGCGGGACAACAAACTCCCAACGCGGCGGAGGCGGCGGTGGAGAGGAGGGGGGGGGGGGGAGCAGAGGGTTTCACTCGCGGGGCACACTGTAGATGGCGCAGCGAATTTACCCAGCGTTCCTCGCGTTGAAGTTCCTGCTCGCCGGCGGCGGCGTCGGTGGTACGGCTTTGTCGTCTGCTTTAGCGACGGTTGTTTTCGGCCTGTTTTGGCGGAGCTTCGCTTCCATTGCGCGCTGCCTTCGCACGGCTTGATTAACTTGTTCGACAGCACCACCAGGGTAACCCGTACCCGACGGAATTAAGTGGTCGTACGGCAAACACACGTTAAGGATTTGTTTGCAGGGCGGGAAAAGATATGCAAACCAAATATAGATATCTAGCCGCTAGAGAAACGCTACCTTTTGCGCACTGCTTGCCACGAACGGGACTCCGTTTTCTAAATTGGTGAATCCAAATTCGGTTGTGTTTTAAGAGGTATTACAAAAGGCGAAAGTAGTAACTCCTAACACTGTCAATAACATTTTATACCTTGAAGGGTTCAGTGACCATAACCTACTTCAGTTACTCCTTGACATTCCTCTAGCACACACAGGCTCTACGTCTAAAATGATCAGAAACTATAACAAGGCAAACTACGATGCTATGAACATTGAACTTGAAGATTTCTTCGATCTGATATTCCTTCCTTCCTTTTCATCCCGATCGGTTAATGAGAATTGGCTCCTTTTCAAAGATAAGATGCTAGCGCTGATTGACAAATTCGTTCCTTTGATTACAATATCTAACGACCAGACGAACCGGTGGTTTAACAAGTCACTAACAAATTACGTAACAAAAAAAAGCGCTTATACAAGAATGCAATGCGAACAAATCATCCTTCAGCTTGGCTTAAATACCGTACCGGTCCTCAAAGACTACTGCTCGCCCGCCTTTCTTCCGCTAAAATAAATACTACAACAAGGACCTGCCCTCACTACTTAAAACCAATCCGCAGAAATTTTGGCAAGCCATATCCCCCGACTATGGCAACATATTTCCCTGCATGACGCAACCAGGAACTTCTCTCTGATCATGAATGTTCACTAGAATTTAACAATTTTTTCTCATCTGTATTCACGTCGGAAGATCTTTCAACAGTGCCATTCGTACCTGACTTGATTTCACCTACATGGAACCCATTGATATCACTGTCGAAGGCATATGTAATCTCATTGACAACCTCAAGACATCAACATCAGCTGGCGTTGACAACATTAATTCCAAAATACTTAAGAACACATCACGTATATCAAGCCTTTTTTGTTGCACACTATTTCGTCAATCATTGTCGTCGGGTATCCTTCCCGAAGATTGGAAGATCGGAAAGATAGTTCCCATATTTAAGACCGGCAGCAGAAATTCCCCTGATAACTACCGGCCAATATCACTGACATGCATATGTGGCAAACTACTTGAACACATTATCGTTTCGCATATTTTCGGTCACCTGGAATCAAATCACTTTTTCTTCGCTAATCAACATGGCTTCAGAAAAAAACGTTTCATGTGACACACAGCTATTCGAATTTACAACTGACCTGCACTCAGGCATGAATACAACAACAATAGACTGCATTTTCCTTGACTTCTCGAAAGCCTTTGACCGTGTACCCATAGCCGTTTAATCTCCAAATTATCTGCTTTACGCTTGGATTCTCTAACCTTATCATGGCTGCGTAACTTCTAACACTCCGCAAACAGTACACAGTCATAATAACGCTTCATCTTCGTACTGTTACGTAACGTCCGGTGTCCCGCAGGGCAGTGTACTTGGGCCCTTATTGTTTCTTATTACATTAATGACTTGCCCACGAGCATATTATCTTCCATACGTCTATTTGCCGATGACTGCATCCTTTACCGCACCATTAACAGCGCTGATGAATCACCTCATGTTACAAAATGATCTTAACCGTATTTACAGTTGGTGTAACAAGTGGCAAATGACCCTTAATATATCCAAGTGCAAAATAATGTCTTTTAGCCGCAAAAAAACAAATTCTAACTTTTCCTACGTACTAAAACAATGAACAGATTTCGCGACCATCATCGTACAAATATCTTGGCGTACATCTATCACCCAATCTATCCTGGTCGTTGCATATCACTTCCATTAGGGCGAAAGCATCTCAAACTCTAGGATATCTACGGAGAATTTGCGAAAAGCTCCCTCTGACGTTTCGCAAGTTAGCCTATTTGACCTTTGTTCGCCCACAGCTTGAGTTTGCGTCCCCAATATGGTCCCCATTTTAAAACTACCTAACCACGATGTGGAGTCGGTGCAAAACAGAGCCGCCCGTTTTATTTCAGGAACTTTGATCGTCATGCAAGTGTAACAAAAATAAAATTAGATACTTCACTTCCGCCTCTGGAAAAACGCCGGTCCATTGCTCTCCTCTGCTTATTTCACAAATATGTTCATAATAGTAGGCTTTCACCATTACCACTAGTAACACCGGTGCGCATGTCGAGACGACTTCATAATCAGTTTAGTTTTTCACGCATTTATGGCAACACGCGTGCATTTAATTCATCAGCACTGCCTCGGGCTATTTCCATGTGGAATGACCTTCCAGATACCATTGCTTCCATAACTGACAGCACTAGATTTTCGGGAACATGTGTCTCGACATTTTTCATGTTAATGACGTACAACACTACATTTACAATCTTGTTCATTTGGTGCCTTGTTTTTTTTTGTTTGCTTTTTACTTGGTTGTTCACTTTTCTGGTTGGGCGCCATTGTCATATTTGAAATTGTTGAAATCTTTGTTTTCTGTGCGTATTACCACGTGTTTGTATGCTTGCATCACCTGTATTAATGCACATAGCGATTTATTGTACTATGGTGCTTTAATGCTCTTGCACATAGTTTGTATTTACCCCCCCTTACTCAATGCTCCTAGGAGCCTGTAAGGAATTGTGAATAAATAAATAAATAACTGGTTCTGATAAATAGCGGTTATAAAAGTTCCCTCAGGTTTCTCGCCATTCCCAAACTTACTAAACCAACT
Organism: Haemaphysalis longicornis; assembly: GCA_013339765.2. Classification (NCBI taxonomy): domain Eukaryota; kingdom Metazoa; phylum Arthropoda; class Arachnida; order Ixodida; family Ixodidae; genus Haemaphysalis; species Haemaphysalis longicornis. The sequence goes on from CM023450.1 coordinate 124,646,981, forward strand.
AGTTTAAATCGGTATAAATGGACATCACAAAGCTCACATGCCGAATTGTTTCGGTGTTTACGCTTGTGTCGCCCGATGTGTAGCCCCGAGCTAGCACATCAGGATGGCTAGGTTCCGCTGTCTCACCCTTGGAAAGACGCTCATCTCCGTTTTCTTTCTGCCGACGCACGGCCGGGCTACAGCGGCGGCGTCCACCGCTCTAGCCCCGCCGTGCCCGACGCTGCTGCTGTGTTCGGGACGGCGCCCCCGCTAATTCCAGGTAACGGCTGGCAGAATCTCTGGTTTCACTATTTGTAGAGCCACGTGTGTGAATTCAAGTGCGTCGCATGGGCAATTGTTGCGGGTGTCGTTTAAAGTTTTACTTCCCAACCACCTTCACAGCGTGGATTGGAGCAATTTTTTTAATGAGAAAATAGCTTTCAAGAATCTCCTCGACTGGAGGCTCCAGTAGAGAAAGGATTCAGAACAGCTGGGAAAACAATCATCTCAAAATTTTACCATTTCTTGTTTGTGCTCCGGTCAGAAAGGCTTGGTCACTGGGATTCAGATCAGGCAATAGTTCATTTCTGCGGTCTTCTATGAGAATGTCGTGTTTCTCGTATGTATATTGGCAACACCAACTGCATGACGTGGCTACAACCTGCGCGTATTCTTAACATACCAGTACAAAATCCCCTTCCTTCGTCCATTTGTGCGCTGCATGCACCACACGCGTACTTAGGGCAACGCAGCATTATTTTTACGGGCACGTAAATATCCGATTGCCGTGTGCGCAAAGCCCATTCCTACAAGTTCGTGGACAACGGGGACATTTTTTAAACATCGGCACGTAATGAAGGATAGCAAAAATTAGTTTCCACTGTCCAAGAATCTGCGAACCTATTTTGTCGCAGCGATTGCAATGAAACTTTGTTAAATGTCCCACCGTCACTCCCGCCTGTACTATACGCCTCGAGCGTTGCCTGTAGGAGCGCCACTAAAATCCCCCTAGCGGCCCGCTCCGAAAGTAGTCGTGGGAGGCTCCGGCCCACTCACCACTGTTGCCGCTGCTTTTGCGACACGTTCATGACTTAGATTTACCGTTTGTATGCGTTGGAAATACATATTTATGTGGAGCAGTCACTCTGTTCGCCAACGTGGTGTATTTTCGAGAGTGTAAATGTTTCTGACGTGATCTTAGTGCGGTACATTTGGTCCGTATAAGCGCCAGGCGTGCGTCACAGGCTGGCACCGCGCAACCGACATATTCGAGGAACTGATTGTAATTCCACTGCCCTAAAATTTACTAACAGTTTCTCCGTAAGCACTGTTTCTTCAAGTGGTCATGCTACGGCTATACACTACGATGTAAACAGGTTTCGTGTGTTTACATAATCTAGCGGAGCACTCATAGTTGACCACGTCGTTACGCTTCATACCTCAGATATTGATCACCACCCTGGACAAGCCAATGTCACATAAATTTCACGAGCATTCTACGAAATAAGTATGATGGATAATGCAAAATTCTACGCGGGAATCAGCACACGACCAAAAAAAAAAAAAAAAAGATGCTGGGTCGTCTTGTCGCGAGGTAAGTGTTCGCAATCGATCATCTGCTACGTATATCTTCCGCGAGCAGCGCGGAAACGGGCTTATAGAGTAATCCGCGCCCACGACTAGACGCTCCTTCGGAAAAGTGTCATATGACACAGGCAACTTACAGAATCTAGCACAAACTGAAATCAGATGGCCTTATCAGATACCGCGCTCTTCTAACGACACATTTTAAAGGGACCCTGCCATGCTTGTTGCAACTTTTTTGGAAATCGTAAATGCTTGCAGAACGCCGTTATCCAACACACCCAGGACTTAGGTTAGGGGATCGCAAAGTACCTCAGTCAAAAATTACTGCTCTATGCCCATCAGATAACTTGTAAACTCGCTCAAAATATTTTTCTCTCTTTCCCGGTCTTGATGTTCTTCGACGGCCCGAATTATTTCTCTGGGGCAATGTAGCGGCTGTTGGCCGGTTTTTCTTCAGTTGCAGCAATGAACGCTTTTCAATAGTAACTTTAAAAATAAAGCCACAAAAACAAGCAGAAACGGAAGGCGTATCGAGTGCGACGAGCAAACCATGCAGTGCCGCTCCGTGCTGGCGATGTAACTGTAGCTTTCACAGTGCTTCCCGACGCGAAGGAAAGAGTGAAAGCGATGATCGAAAGTGTTGCAGGGTACCTTTAAGCGCCCTCCAGTTGAGTGGATAAGCCGGAATGACCTCGCCAGGCCACGAAGAAAGGATGGGAGACGCGCAATCCTCAGAAGCCGTTGCCGCGCGAAGTTTGAATTGCCGTGATGCTGAGCACGAGGACGCGGGTTCGATTCCCGGCCGTGGCGGCTGCTTTTGTGATGGAGGCGAAAAGCGAAAACGCCCGCGTGTTTGAGATTTCGGCGCAGGTTAAAGATCCCCAGGTGGTCAAAATTAATCCGGAGCCCCCCACTACGGCGGGCCTCAACGCCTGTGTAGCGTTGGTGCGTTAAACCCCACAATCAATCAATCAATCAATCAATCAATCAATCAATCAATCAATCAATCAATCAATCAATCAATCAATCAATCAATCAATCAATCAATCAATCAATCAATCAATCAATCAATCAATCGCGTGCTGTTCCTCTCGCCAGTTCACGTACGTGCGTTCGAGCCTGAAGTGGCGAGCACTGACACCGAGCTCGCGAAGCCGACTGCTTCGGGTTCTAGCACGCGCTGACGCGGCCCACTTTCAGGGAAATGTGAAAGCTGCAACAAAACGAGCCAGGCCTGCCAGTCATGAAGAAATTTCAGCGGCAAATTCGTAAATATATGTGAGGTACAGCAGCCGAGTCTGCGACGAAAGGAGTGGGGTATTGCAGCTCTGCTGCTTCTCCAGTCTTGTACCAGTAGTGGAAGACCAGCAGCACCCTTTTAAAGCAAAGCTTTTTCCTCTACCCCCCAAGGGTTCTTTCGCGACCGTTGGTGTCACCAGAAAACTCCAGCTAACAAATAAAAGAATTTACTGGCAACGCCGGGAATCGAACCTGGAACTAATAGACTAACAAAGCGAGAGCCCGTTGTCTTAACCGATTAGCTACGAGCCCATACGAAGACTGGGAAGACCAGGTGGTGTACTAACCAAGCACATCTACGGGTTTACCCCCTGCGTTCTCGCTGAATGCCACGTGAAAGCGTCACGCGACCATCACGCCCATCTAGCGGCCCTGTGCGCACCTTACTCATGTGCTAAGAGTTACAAAAATTAAAGGAAGCTCACACCAATGCATGACATCTCACATCTACTACGCCAATGTGCTAAAGCCTGTGGCATCCAGTGTTCACGGTAAACAATCACAGCTCCTTGTCATCCGCCCTCACGCCAAACCAAGGAATACACTCAAATATCCTTGATGGCCAGGCCATCACTCCAAGCCCCAGCATCAGATCCTAGCCGGGCCTACATCTCGAGGCTACATCAGGAGTGACGTCTCCTTGCAGCGCCTCAAAAACAGCATTAAATCAAATCATACACATGATCAGGCGAGTTGCCACCAAGAAGCGAGGCCTAAAGGAATCCGGTACCTTTCGATTAATTGAAGCTTTTGTCCTCTCGAGAGTTACTTACGTCAACCCCATGTCTTCTTCTAGACAAGGAAGACCATAGAGACGCTTTATATAATGATTAGAAAGGCGGTCGAGCAGGCCATTGGTCTTCTATGATGCGTCCACACAGAGGCTGCTTAGCACGGGGCCTCCACAACACCGGGGAAGAGCTGATATAAGGCCATCTTTCTAACCATAAGGTCCGACTCAGAACTGCGATGGGTACCGCATGCTTCACCAGATTGGCTGGGCAGCCCAGATGTCACTCCGCTTGACGTACTCCCAGACTCTTGGCAAGTAAACTAAGATGCTCCCTTTGCTTAGAATATGAACCCCTCACATGACGAGGGTCACCGAAAAGCACGGGCTCAAGCGCTAAACACCACCCTCGATGGGAATCATGCAGTTATCTACACAGACGCCTCCAAACATCGAGGGCAGCGATACGCATTATCGTGGCTACCTTCAGAACCAACCTCCTTGCGTGTACCTCTCTTAGGACCCAAGAAATGACGCCAGCAGAAGAGGCAGCCATCACCTTGGCTCTCGCTCAAACCAGGGGTTCGGAGGGTAGTCATTGATTCCCAGCAAACCTACTGGAATTACCAGTAGGGTTGGGTGTCCTGACCTGCACTGCGCGTGCTAAAAAACCACTCCCCAAACGGTTTCATTCAGCTCATCTGGACACCCCCCTCACACTTCAAAGGAGGACAACAAATACGCCCACCCAACAAGCCTGGCTTTTACCTCCCATGCTATGGAGCTGCACGAGGTCAGTCACCCGCTTGTCACGTTCAGGGAGATAACCCAGCATTATCGCATTCTGAGACAGACCGTACCTTCGCCTTACCCTGACCTTTCCAGAGAACAACAAACTACCCTACGGCTTATACAATCCGGGCTCCTCCCACAGCCAACGCGTCTTCACTTAAACGCATCCGAATCGCTACGACGCTGAATGTAATTTTGCTCAGAAGTAGGAACACTCCGCCCCGTAATCGGGGTGTGCGGCTTAGCCTTGAGCACCCTCCTCTCTTTCCGTCAACTACCCAACCAGAGCAATGGAGATGCTGCTCTCCAGGCCCTCTTTACCTACCCAGCTTCATCGGGTGGACAGAACACAGGCGCGCGGACTGCATATGGGCCCCACAGAAGAAGGAATCACTCCCCAGGGCTGCACTCTGGGCCGTTCAGAAATCTGAACAGAAGTATTTCTTCCCCTCCTCCTTCTCTGCCGCAAATCTCGTCGCCTCCGTCCGCGGCGCAGAGACGGAGAAGTCAGATCGTCTAACACCGGGTTGGAGCTTACTTTAATTTTATAAAAAAGTTTCCACTCTTGTGCTACACCAATACAACTCAACCAAACACCGTTCATGCTTCATGCATTGATTTAACCTTAACAAGAATGTCTCTTTGAAGTAATAAATGGTGTGGTTAAGTGCATTTCACTTCTCTCTGGTTTTGCTATTTGTAGAGCGATGTGAGTGAATTTAAGTGACGTCGCATGGGTAATCGTTATGGGTGCCATTTACAGCTTTGCTTTCCAACCACATTCACGGGGTGGATTGGCGCGATTTTTTTTCTGTTTTCTTCTTTTTTTCCTAATTGTTCCCCTTTCGCACGTGTAGGATAGCAGACTAGGTCATAGCCTGGTTAACATTCCTGCCTTTCTTTTATCTTTATTCATTCCTTCTTTCCCACTAAGCCACCAAGCTTTGCGAGGCACGAATCATGTGCGTACAGAGTAAACGTGCATTCGCTTTCTCTTGTTTAGTCTGCCGCCTCAGTATTGCGAACATGAGCCCCGAAGACCACAGATGGAGGCGTGTGAACCTGATGCGCAGAAGTCGATTCAAAATACGCCCACGTTCGCTCGCCAGGAATAAGACAACAGCAGTCGTCGAATGACACGCACTATTCCGAAGGGTTCGGATGACAGCATTCCCAGCAGTCCGTGTCTAGCCTCGAGCCGAGGAACTCGGATCGGCGATAGCGACGCGATAAGGCGGCAGCCCCGATGCGTACGGGAGGGATTAGTAACAGTGCAACAGAGTAGAGAAGTGCCACTTCCGCCTTCGTAGCTATAGAAGTAATAAAGTTAAGCCATGATAAGGCAGGCAGGGGCGGCGGTGAGCTTCTTAGCCTAGCGATCTCCGCACGTTGACGTTTGTAGTTAGACGCGCTGCCTGCCTGCATAGCCCTGCCGTGGACGTTGCGTTGAAGCCCCGTGTTGGAACACAAGATGTATACAATGGAGAATACGAGCAAGTAACGCTGGGTTCAGCAGAGGACATCGTATGCGACATGTACGCCGTGTGAGGACAGCGTCAGCCAGAAGACTTGTCTTAGCACCAGAAGACTTGTCTTAGCAGACAACGTTGTGTGAGATTGTGTCCGAGGAGAAGATAACGTCCAGCAAGCGCACAAATGCGCCACCACGTGACGGCGATGCTCTCTATAGCTGAGGTCGGATACAAACAACCGCACGCTTTGAAGATGACTGCTCGAAGCATGATGATGAGCCTCATCTGCGCCGCTGTGCTCCTGATTCTGTTTCTGTCCTTCGCACTACCGCAACTTCAACTGACCTCGCGTCAAATGGTGGACCTGTGGCGTGGCCCTCAGCGTGCACTGAATCGGAAGGTAGGTGCCTCACTTTAGAGCTCCACTTAAAATACTTCCGGCTGCGCGTACCTGCGCGTTTGGTATGTATTCAGGGGAACCGTCACCCACCGGGTCTTCGCAAGGATTTCCGGTGTGAGTATGGTTGATAACACGTCGTCTACGTAGGGGAAGTTGCATTCGCAAAGCTGTTCGAAGAGTGGCCTGCCAAGCACGCGTTAAAATAAGAATACGCTTCTTTAAACAGGGCCTCTTTTCTTTTACGGGCTTTGTTGTTCATTGTTCAAATGCAATACAGGAGGAGGTTCTGAAGTTTCAAGAACTGCCCGGGGGACCTCCCGGATAGTTTTGTTCTTTTCACAGTACTGTTAGACCTGTTGCAGTCGTTCATAGTTTTGTTTTTGCCTAATTGGGGAATAACAAAACGGCGCTCAACATTATTTATTGAGGAAACTTCTTCTGTTTACTTTACTGCGTAGCTTAACGCCCAGGCATAACGTCAATGCGCTGGAGGACTAAATTGGAATATTTTTTTGTGCCAACCATAACGTGGCGAACTCTGGCAGGCTTGTGGGAGCGATCCTTTTTTAAAGGGACTCTGCAGCACTTCCGATAAACGTTTTCACTCTTTTTTTCGCGTCTGAAAAAACTGCGAAAGCTATACATATCGCCAGCATGGAGCGGCACTGCGGGATTTGCTCGTCGCAGCAGATACGCCTTCCGTTGCTGCTTTGCTTTTCTGGCTTTCTTTTTAAAGTGGCCATCGAATGCGTTCATTGCTGTAACTTAAGGAACGCCGGCCACGGCATCTACACCACCACAATGGCGTAATTCCAGCGCTCGAAGAAAGCCAATACCGGGAAAAAGAGCAAAAAAGAAAAAGCTGGTGTGGCTTGCACTAAGTCGCACAAGGCTTGAACCATAGCGAAGCTGGATTATTTCTTTCAACGCGAGCACTGAAGGACACATCACCACGCATTTCTACAAGTTTAAAATTGTTTATTTACATGGTCTGTCGTCGCTTTGCACTGTTCTAGTAGTATTCATTGTCATATGCATCGTTGCGCGGGTAGCATATGCAGCGATATCGTCGTGTTCCTCATGCCACGCATTACATGCGCGGCAGCGCTTGACGACAGCTGGGGTTCAGCGGCGGCGCGTACGTGCACCACGCATGCGCGGCGTTCCTGGAGTCGCGTCGAGCTTCCGTGGAGCAGATGTTGCGCCAGCTGTGGCATTGTTGGTTGCTGGGCAACGCGAGGGGCTTCTGACGGTTGTTGTTGTTGTTGTAAACTTTATTAGAAAGGAAGGCCAAAGGCCAGGTGGGGGGGGGGGGCGTCTTTTTTTTTTTTCTCACAGCGTGTGCCGGGCTGGGTGGTCGCCGCGAGGCACGCGCTCACGTGCCCTCGACTTTTTCTTGGTATTTTTAACGCGTTATGCCTCACACATTACGGCCAGTTACAGGGCTCCGCTGCTGAAATCTTTTGAGCAAGTTTCTAAGTTATCTGATGGGCGCAGAGCAGTAATTTTTGGCTGAGGTACTTTGCGACCACCTAACTCTTTCGCTCCGCGCCTATCAAAATCGATCAATTTGATCGATACTTTTGGGCGCGCCTTTTCATAGCGTTCCACGCGTTACTCGAACAAGTAAAGCTGTTCGGAGTTAGATCAGAAAATGGCCTTTCAAAATCAGTTTTGTTTTCGTTTTTGCTACGGAAACGATTTTTGACACGCTTTTGAATCACCTGGGTGTGGAAAAGGGGCGTGGTCATCGCGCGTCACTGCTACCAACGAAGAATGCGTGCAACTCGTAATTACTCTGCACCAGCGCTTGTTTTTTGCTATCAGGGCGTGAATGGGGAACTAGCAAACGATTTTCAATCGTCCGGTTCGCGCTCTAACAGTAATAATCCCAGAAGTCGTCTGAAAATGTCAAGCAGTGCCTGGTTGCAAAGCTACTTTATGATTTTAGGCAGTTTTATTGCCTTTGCGCACGTTGTTCTAAGTACTGTGGTAGTTCTACTTACCACAGGACCATTCGCAAACAGTTTACAACAGTTTCGGTTTCGTTTCTGCATTGCGAAATTCATATTTAGCGCTACTACTACGCAGTTACCCAACTTCAAGGCTACCTGCCATGGCGCCTGGAGCGTCCGCGACTGATCCTCGAACAAAGCACGGCGCTCCTGATTTCCCCCACCCTAACCCGATTTCTGCGATAAGAACTTCAGATGCAAGTCAAAAGATCACACCCAGTCGCCAGATATCTGTTCCGCCGAGGACACTGCTTCAAACCTGCCTTACACTGCCAGCTGTTCGCCTTCCAGTTTCGTTTCCATGCGAGGGTATATCTGGGTGTCTAATGTTGCTGCTTAGTTGAACTGTCTATTCGGACGGAGTCTCCGAGAAGTTTTTGTACTGTGTCATTTGAAAAATGTTAGGTGGCGCTGCAATAGAGGAGGCTCGTTGTGCTGATCTTTTTAATCGCGCAACTGCTACTCGGCCAAAGATCGCAGGGCACGATTCTAGCTCATCGTACCTCATTTTTGCGAGCAAGGCTACAATTGCGAGTAAGAAGATGATAATAAAGCTCAGCTTTATGTTTTGAGAGATAACTGACCGTGAACGACAACAAGCATCAGCCACGGCGTTCCGTTTTCAACTTCATGCATGTTTTTTTTCCGCATCGCGTGCTAGTCCCAAATATTGTGCTCGCTGTAAATGAAAAGTCAGCCATTCACATGATGTCTTTACGTTATGTGGGGGCAAATTTGTGCCTCTGATAATGACAAACCGCCAGGTTTATTCCAGGAAACCACCCGAAATTGCACATTTTGAATTGGAGGTTGGGCTTCACCGCATGACACGAGCACCGTGCATGCTAACATTTTTTTTTATATCTGACAAACTGTTCCGCGCAAGTCGACATTTTTTCTAGGGCGTGTTTTTGATATGTTTCCCTACAGAATGTATATTCTAATTTTTTTCTCCTACCGGTGGTTTAATAAACACAACTCCTTTTTTATCATTTTTTTCGACGACTTGACAAAAATTTTGATTTTGATATTTTTTTTACAACTATGATATATAAAAACCTTTAAAAAACTAGTGTTATTGGAAAGGCCGTTAAATAATCTGCATTTTGTGTTCCTGCAATTAGTGCCTAACCAATTTTTAGCAGGAAAAAAAATGTTTTCTTGGACCCCTAAAATTAGTCAATTTTCCGGCGGTAGCGAAATAGCTAATATAAATACTGGATGTGATGGTGTCTTCGTCTATCGGCATCGCCTGCGCTCCTACCGATTCACTCGCGCGAAGAATCATTTCGGCCCATCTCCATTTCTTTTCCCCTTCGCAGAACCTTAAGACTTGTCTTCACGAGGACGACAGCATGAGCTCCCGCCGGGCTCGGATTCACCGGGTGTGCCGACTCTACGCAGCCTCGACCGAACTGCAGAGGCCCAGTCTGGGCTTCGGCATGTACGCGCCCACGAAAAGGACCAAAGCGGGCCCCAACTGCAATTCAGCTCGGTGCCCCATATTTATCGACAACGCGCACTTCCTGGCTTTCTGCCTCATCCCGAAGGTGGTTCTCAAGACTTGGTGGTTCGTTCGTATGGGGCTTTAAGCGCAGGGTTTTGTTCTAACTGCCGACTTTAAAGGGGTCATGAAGACAAAACACAAGTTTCGTTCATTCAAAAGATTGCCTCGTTAGAACCATACTGGCACTCCTTTTAACGAAAACTTCGCTCAAATGAGCTATATAATTAGGAAAAACGGGAATGGCCATGCGACCCACTAGCTCATTTCCCGCAACAGAACCTGTGATGTCATACCAGCCAGCTCTGCCATTGGCGGAGGCCGGCAAAAGCAAACGCAAATTAGGCAGAGCTTATAAGCTTGCCGCATGAGCTATTTGTGCTTAAATGTGGGGCACATTGTTTTTAAAGCAGTAAGAATGGTGGGACAAACCGTGGAAGTTCGAAAGCACACGTAAACATGGAAGTACCGATGCGTACTGCTGTTGGTACTGCGCGCACTATGTTTGGTTCAGCTGCACAGCACCTGTGGCTCTTTAGGGTTGCCTCAGACGACACTGGCCGATTGACGCAAGCAACGGTGTACGTGACCATATTTGTCGAGCGAGCACTATGTATCACGAGACGATTATTTCCTCTTTGAACAAAAACAAGCCAGGTTTAAAAAACAAACCAAAGGTAGAAAACGGCTTGCCGTGGTATGGTGGCGCCATCTAGGTTAAACAACGGTAAACAAGGCTTATAAACTGGCTGCAGAGCGGTCGGTTTCTGTGGTGTCATTGCAGACCATGAAAACGCATGATTTAGCGGGAAAATCAAAAATTTAACTGAAATTGAATAATTTCCCCGTGAATAAAACATCGTTTGCATCCGGACAAGCGCCGAGGGCACTATAAAACACGAAATATTTCGAACAAAACAAACTTGTATTTTGTCTTCATGGCCCCTGTATCCGTGATGTAGGCCCACGCAAAAAAAAAATTCACGGTGTCACGCATGACAGCGCGCGGCACAGGTTGATTGTGCATTGCGGGAAAAATAACAGGCCCTGAAAGAGATGATGTTGGATGGTGTGCGTAGTCTCTTCCGTAGGCGGTTTGTAAACGCTGAGTTCTATTGAGGGTTCAACGATTGGTCTGTATTGCAAATCTCAACGCAGTCATTTTTGGGGGACCGAGGTTTGCATTGCAAATCTCAACGCAGTCATTTTTTGGGGACCGAGATTTGTCTGCGAACGACATACAGTATTTTTCGCACAGCAAGGGCTCTAACTCAGTAGAACAATTTTACAAAAGATACATTTTTCACGTAGCAAGATTTTATTGAAAATTGTTTAGCTCAGAAAAGATAAGGGCAGTGACATTGCGGGGTAGCACACATTCGGTCTGGCCGGTGTTCGTGTCTTGCGGACACGGACACCTTATTTTACAATAATGCGTCAACTCACCCCACAACACGTATATGCGACGCGAGCTTTGATGTTGCGAGCTGACTTAGCTACACCAGAGAGAGAGAGAGAGACTTTACTGAGCCAAGCTCTGTTACGGGGACGTGGTGGATGCTGGCTTTAACCTAGCGGCGACTGACAGCTCGTTTCGTTAGGGAGGTTTGAACCTTTCAGACATCCACAGGACCTTGTAAATTTAGTCGTTAAATGTTGCTTCCGGTAGAGTCACGCCTGATGAGCCCTCTGGATCCTAGTAGGACCATCGCAATAGTGATGTTGAACAAAGAGGAACCCTTTATCTTCAGCGACGAACTGTGCAAGCTAACTGTGAAAATAAATTTTGCAAAGCACCCAATAACCTTTGCACCATTAATCACAAAAGCAACGCGATATCTCGAACTGGTTTGTACATATGGACAGCGCTAAGCTGGGTATGAGCGCTTGAGCGTAGCACCACGCAAGGCCGCAATCGAATTCACCGCAGGTGGCCTCTACCAGCCTGAAGATTCTCTTCCAAGACAAGCTGGGCGTACGGGTTCGTGGGCGAGCCAGTGGCAGAGGGGCCTGGGACGCACTGCACCGGGCCTTCGATAGTCAGACCTACCGACTGGGACCTCGTACGCTCTTCTTGCACGGCGGGGCATACACCAAGGCTCTGTTCGTGAGGCACCCGTTCGAAAGGCTTGTCTCCGCGTACGTCGACAAGGCGCTCAGGCACGTCCTCCGGGATCTGCACAGTCTACTGGCGGCGCTTTTGTCAGAAGCAGTATATATGGCTAACTGGTTCATTTGCGCTCTGGCCAATGCTTCTTGAGCGAACCGAGACAACGTCTAGCGCTTTTAAAGGAGCCATGAAGACAAAATACAAGTTGGGTTTATTAGAAAGCCTACTTAGTCCCGATAACAATGATACCAATATCATCGCAATCTTCGAACAAATAACGGAGATATTGAAGAAAACGTGTGAAGCAGTCGCGACCCCCTAGACAATTTTCCTCAACTTTTCTATGACGCCACGGAACCTTGTTTGTGCGATTGGCGGCCGCCTAACTGACCTGTCGCGACCACACATGACTGGACGTCTGTAATGGGGCCTCTAGTTCCATTTGACCGCATCACATGAATGCTAACGTGCAGTTAACGCGCTGAAAATTATGTTTTATTGTTGGCCCGTATGACGTCATTCTTGCTCATAACACGTCACTGTGGCGCAAAATTTGAAAGTTTTTAAATACTCCTTGCTTTTTTTTTGTTAAAAAAATATTTTGTGGCTGTAATGGAGCTCAGTGAGATACTGAATTCTAGTTCTTTCAAATTAAACGAAGTTGTATTTTCTCTTCGTGGCTCCTTTAAGATGTTATGCTCGACATGTTGCACAAGCTGATCTGCTTATTACCGCAAGTAAAAATAGCCAGTGTTGTTTTGCAGGCACTGGTCTTGGCAACTAACTGTTTGAATTGCAATGAGAATATTGGCGTGGTAAGTTAGCGCAAAAATAGCACCTGCTTTAGCAAAGGCGAGCTCTTCTAAAGTGCACCGGCGCTATGCCAATAAAGTACACCTTTTGTTGTTTTCAGTGCTGTCGACATTGTTGTTAAGAAAACCCCGTTTCCAGAACTTCAATCAATCTCTGTATGCCTGTACTTCATCCATACCGCGAATTTCCACTGTTACTCGTTAGCGTATGCCGCCGACCCAAGCGCTGACCCAATCAAGCAAATCAATTTTATACATGTCTCTCGGTTCTTAAGTTCCTCATGAATCAAAAGCACACAATTCCACCCTCTTGTGAAGAAATTTCCAGAATATGACGCGTGGGAATTGTAAGAAAGTGCGTGAGCGGTCGTTCCAAGGGCTCACCCGCGTAATGCATGTTGCATGTTTGCCTAGGAAGCCATACGCCTTAGGGCCCATAAAGCCATTTTAAAGAGCGACCTTTTATTAAATACATGTTACGCAGGCAGTTTGTCTGTGCAACTCATTACGGACGGACGGAAAAGTTTCTATAGGTATAGTCGCTAAAGATGCTCACGCATTAAAGGAAATGACTTTCCTCACCACGGCATTACAGACCACGATCCGAGGTGTCCTGGTTCTACGCGACGTTCTGGGACAAGATCCCGGGAGTGAAGGCAGAGCAGCGGAGCCCGACGTTCGCGGAGTTCGTCAACCTGCTTCTCTCCATGCCCGTACGTTCGTGGGACTCGCACTGGCTGCCGTACTACAGGCTCTGCCAGCCCTGTCTACTGGACTACGCCTTCGTCGGAAAGCTGGAGACCGCCAGCCGCGACTTCCCGCTCTTCTTCTCCGAGACCGGCGTGGACGGCAGCCGCTTCTCTCACGTCCACGCTGGACGCAACGCCAGCGGAGGTGCCACCAATGGCGTCAACGTCACTGGCGCTACCAACGCTAGCGCCAGAGACCACTTCGCCCAGCTCTCGTACAACCAGACCATGGGCCTGTATGCGCGCTACTTTTTCGACTTCGAGCTGTTCGGCTACGACTTCAGGGATTACCTCGTCTCGTGAACGATGTGGACGACGTCAGTGGGATGGGCAACTAAGCGGGACTTGTGTGGACAGCGGCGCTTTTTAGTGACCTTTTTATGTCGACTACCTCGTTTAGCGGACATGATAGCTCATCACGTGTCCTTGCTGGAGATGTATCTTGGCGGATCTGCTATAATGCGGCACATGGACCCTGTCACCGTACATTTTCTGGATGCACATTACACTATCATGTTTTAGTGTGGATTTGCGAAGCGTACTGGTATTTGGGGTACTGTGACGGCACGAAGCCATGCAGTCTGTGGAGTAAGGTGCGTGCATACCCTTAGCTACCTCCCGATATCATTGCACGTTGATATCGGATGCTTAGACGGTGCAGTAGAAACGCCATCGATGCACGTTGAGTAGAGAAACTCCGCCACTCTCAGAGTCTACGGTGACTCGGTGCACATGTAGAGTGCATGACGTTTTTTAATGGCGAGTTTCGTACAAAGTCCACGAAACCCCTGTGACATGAGCGGAAGGTCATAGCCATGGTCGATTACACTTTAAAGGCAATATTTCACCGCGCTGCACGCAATTCGGCTGCCAACGTGGTCAACGCGTGTGAACTATGCGCCGTGAAAACCGTCGCACAGGCTCTTTTAATAGGAAAGTGTTTTATTCCTGGGTACACAATGATTTCACTGACGTCATATCCGTCACGGAGATGACGTCAGTACAACGGCGCAAGCGGCCTGTAAAGGGTGCACCCCTGCACACAGGGTCTTCTTGCGGGTAAGCAACCTTTAGTACTAAAGAGTACGTTATACTTAGGGTTGTTCGTTTTCGGATTTTATATTTTAACACGAAAGTGTTTTATGCCGGGATACACCAAGATTTCACTGACGTCATATCCGTCACGGAAATGACGCCAGTACACCTATGCCGAAGCGACCTGCTAGCATGAGGTTGCTCACCAAGCACGCCACAAGGCAGCCGCCGACCCGCAGATCATGCTCAGCTGCAGATTTCGCTGCAGATTTCACTTTCGTGTTTTACCCGATTCCTATGAAAGAGGAAATCACCACACTTTGTTTGTATGACCCACTAGCAGTCTTGGGCAGTAACTAGTTACTTTTTTCAGTAACTTGTAACTGTAACTAGTTACTTTCAAGTTAGAGGAACTTGTAACTGTAACACTTACTTTTTGTGGAGTAACTGTAACCAGAAATATCGTTACAGTTACTTTATTTCTATAAAAAAAGTATCCAACAACAACACTCATTAACGGCTGATGTACAGTTTGCGCGTTTCACTTTTTCGGCCTTTCTTCCGCAGAACCTTCGTCTACTTCATCCATGCCAGCTCACTCCCGTATCATGGGTGCAAAACATCTGGACTAGAAATGTTTAGGCGTGCACGTGTGCGTGGTGTCCCTAGCGGTCTACTAAGGGCTCGAAGTTTCTAAGTCTAAGCTGCAGTATTTTCCTCAGCAGCGCGACATCGCTCTCACCCAGGCCATAAATAACGCAGCGACACGCGCCTAAGCGCACTTGAATGCATGTTGACGCGCCACAACCTATAGTCCGACGCGCAGCTGCACCATTTTCGCCACATCTGGAGTGGAGTAAAAGTGTTTGACACAAAGGCGAAAAGGAAAACAAACGCCCACAAACGCCACACAACACACTGAAACCTTTGCATTTTCCCGAAAGCCTGGAAAACTCCGGTCAGGGCGTCGGTTTCTCACCAGCGACGTGCAGCCCCGTTTGCAGGGTCATAAAATGCCGCGGGGAGTCTCTCGGCGGCCACGCGCTCGTCCAGCCCTGTGTGCACTGTAGAGTGTTCGATTCACAAGTCGCAGTTGCTTGCGACCACTGTGCGCTTTAGAGACCCCTTGCCGTATTTGGGACCACGCGTCTGGGACCCCTGGTCTAGATGCTTCATCGAGCTGTACCAAGTGCTCGAGAGAGGTCGAGGAAGTAATAAATTTCATGCCCCTCCACACATACGACGACCCCAACGATGGTGGCCCCCAGAGTGCCCCTTCGCCGGCAGACGTCTGACCACACTGCCACTGCACGAAGAAATGTTCTTGGAAAACCTCGCGACTTGGTTTCGAGGGCTGTGGCTGAAACGAAAACAGTAGCTACATCTGTTTTTGAATGTTGGGTGCAAGGAATACTTGGGCGAGCTTCATTCGGCCTACGCCTCAAAGCAAACGAAGGGAGGGGTTCCTGGGATCGGCGACGTGATTGCTGTGGAAGGCTGGGATTGTAAGAGCAGTTTTTTCCTGGTCGAGAAGGCAAAATCCTCCTTTGTGAGGACAGGGGGGGAGGAGAGGGAGGAAGAAAACAGTAAAGCGTTAATTTCAGTTTCTATTCCCTTTGGAAAAAATTGGCCGCGTATCTGCTCCTTTCGGTGCAAATGTCGTCAAAAGACGTTAGTCTTTGTGGGCATTTGCCAAGGAAATGCCCCCCTTCGCTTTCCTGCCCCCCTCTCATGCTGTTCCTGTTCCGTCGCGCTCATCCCAAGGTATACACACTAAAGGTTTGCTCAAGGCGATTTGAATTTACCGCGTTCCACTGCTACAGGCGGGGTTCCTCGACGCCAGCGCTGCAGTACGGCGGAGACGCGCGTGAATGGAGGCGGCCGACTACAAGGTTTATAAAACCCCTTGGCCGTGCTCCACGTGCGTTCCAAGCAGAACATGGAACCAAGGAGGTTGTATAAAACTTCTGGAGTGGAAGGCTCCCATAGCCGGCAACGCGGGGAGGTGAAGCCGGCGAAACCGGTCGGCGGCCATATTGCCGTGGGTAGAAAGGGCGCTTAGCTGGTAGGGACGCTTAGTGTTTCGCGTGTTCCTTTGGTTTACACGGGAGATACCGATACCTAAGTTGAATTGTTTGATTAGGTTATTTGACGGAAGCCTTTATTTCGCCTTTCGCATGAACTATTGACGTGATTCGAGCAGGTGAATTAGCGTTTGCATCTCTTTAAGTGGTGAAGAGCCGTGGGAAGAGCCTACTTCTGTGCTAGTTCTGTGCTAGAAACACCACTATTGCTTTGATTTCAATAAAATCTGCCGCGGTGGCTTAGTGACTGAAGCGTTGTGCTTCTGAGCACAAAGACGCGGGTTCGATTTTGGGCCGCGGCGGCCGCTTTTCTGATGAAGGCGAAAAGCAAAAACGCCCGTGTGTTTGAGATTTCGGCGCACGTTAAAGATGCCCAGGTGGTCAGAATTTATCCGGAGCCCTCCACTATGACGACCCTCATCGTCTGCGTTGCGTCGGCGCATTAAAACGCCATAATAAATCAATCTTTCATTTGAATAAACGTTTATTTGGTGTCTGTAAGGTTATAGGCCGCCCCTTAAGTATTAAAATTACATGTTGCACACCATGACAAGAGGTGCCGCCTGAGAACGGCTACTCATTACCGCATTTCACGCTGGAAAGTGCTGTACCCCTCTGTTCTAGAGTGAGTAGTGGGCGCTTGCTTCGTCTAGCAGCAGTGCCGGGATTCACTAATGTTAATCACGCAACTCTCACACCCAAACAAGCTTTGTCGGAACTGTGTATCGAGACGACTTGTTTTTAAACAGTGCTGCGACATGCAAGTTTTTTGGTTCACACGACATCCCCATTGATGGAACATGCACAAGGCCAAATTAAGTAGCATGCTGAGTTACTATGCGGCCCACACTTTAGAATTCTCTGTGTCCGTTAATCGCTGCCATTTCTAGCTTTTGCTTTTTACAAATGTATGTGTAGCACCCTTAAGATGGTCACAGCTGTTTCTTTATTCAGGGTACACAGTCTATACGATTGATGCACATTCCGTGTCTCCCTCGCGCTGTTTTTTGTTCTCTTTTTCAGGAGGTTACTTAATTACATTCTCAACTTCGTGAACCACGCACATTCGCACGCGATCAACCCGCTATTGAAAAGAAAACTGCGCGCCGGAGGTTACTGTTGGCGTTCGCAGCCTCGCTAACCGTGTACGTTTGCACGCGACTAGCGCCTGCTGTTGATTAACACGGAGACCATAGAGAAATAAAAATTAGCCAGTATTTCTTTCTCTATGCGGAGACGAAGAACGCGGGAGAGCATTGCATCAAAATTGTACAAAGCTAAGCAGAATGGCTCGGCTAACCTCGCCTTTACAATTAAACTCTAATCTAAACCCTGCGAGGTGCCACCAATGGCGTCAACGTCACTGGCGCTACCAACGCTAGCGCCAGAGACCACTTCGCCCAGCTCTCGTACAACCAGACCATGGGCCTGTATGCGCGCTACTTTTTCGACTTCGAGCTGTTCGGCTACGACTTCAGGGATTACCTCGTCTCGTGAACGATGTGGACGACGTCAGTGGGATGGGCAACTAAGCGGGACTTGTGTGGACAGCGGCGCTTTTTAGTGACCCTTTTATGTCGACTACCTCGTTTAGCGGACATGATAGCTCATCACGTGTCCTTGCTGGAGATGTATCTTGGCGGATCTGCTATAATGCGGCACATGGACCCTGTCACCGTACATTTTCTGGATGCGCATTACACTATCATGTTTTAGTGTGGATTTGCAAAGCATTTTGGTATTTAGAGTACTGTGACGGCACGAAGCCATGCAGTCTGTGGAGTGAGGTGCGTGCATACCCTTAGCTACCTCCCGATATCGTTGCACGTTGATATCGGATGCTTAGACGGTGCAGTAGAAACGCCATCAATGCATGTTGAGTAAAGAAACTCCGCCACTCTCAGAATCTACGGTGAAGCGGTGCACATGTAGAGTGCATGACGTTTTTTTAATGGTGAGTTTCGTACAAAGTCCACGAAACCCCATGTGGCATAAGCGCGACGTCATAGCCACGGTCGATGACTCTTTAAAGGCAATATTTCACCGCGCTGCACGCAATTCGGCTGCCAACGTGGTCAACGCGTGTGTACTATGCGCCGTGAAAACCGTCGCACAGGCTCTTTTAATACGAAAGTGTTTTATTCCTGGGTACACAATGATTTCACTGACGTCATACCCGTCACGGAGATGACGTCAGTACAACGAAGCAAGCGGCCTGTAAAGGGTGAACCCCTGCACACATGGTCTTCTTGCGGGGAAGCAACCTTTAGTACCAAAGAGTACATTATACTTAGAGTTGTTCGTTTTCGGGTTTTATATTTTCACACGAAAAAGTGTTTTATGCCGGGATAGACCAAGCTTTAAATGACGTCATATCCGTCACGGAAATGACGCCAGTACACCTTTGCCGAAGCGACCCGCCAGCATGAGGTCGGTCGCCAAGCACACCCACAAGGCAGCCGCCGACCCGCAAATCATGCTCAGCTGCAGATTTCGCTGCAGGTCTCACTTTCGTGTTTTACCCATTCCTATGAAAGAGGAATCAACCACAGTTTGTTTGTATGACCCACTAGCAGTCTTGGGCAGTAACTAGTTACTTTTTTCAGTAACTTGTAACTGTAACTAGTTACTTTCAAGTTAGAGGAACTTGTAACTGTAACACTTACTTTTTGTGGAGTAACTGTAACCAGAAATATCGTTACAGTTACTTTATTTCTATAAAAAAAATTATCCAACAACAACACTCATTAAAGGAGCCATGAAGAGAAAACACAAGTTTGGTTCATTCGAAAGATTGCCTCGTTAGAACCATAACGACACCACTTATAACGCAAACTTCGCTCAAATAAGCTACATAATTAGGAAAAACGGGAATGGTCATGCGACCCACCAGCTCATTTCCCGCAACAGAACCTATGCCGTCACATGGGCTAAGCTCTGCGATTGGCGGAGGCCGGCAAAAGCAAACGCATGTTAGGCAGGGCTTACAGTTTGCATAGCGAGCTAAATGCCCGTGAAACATACTGCACATTCTTTTTATGACAAAGAACGGTGGAGTAAACGGTTGAAGTTCCGAACGAACACGCAAGCGTGTGCGCCAATGCGTACGAAACAACCGCCTGGCCGAGCTCGACATCTCGCCGTCGCGCAGACAAATTTTTCGGGTTCGAGGCGCTCTGACCTTGGAGGAAAAATGCCGTAAACACCGCGCATTGACGCTCGTATCTTTCTGGTCGAAGCAGAGAGCTCGCGCGAACGGCTTTCCATACACGACACCGGCCAACTGGCATAAGCGATACTGCTACTGAAGTTGAACTATTATTAACCGTAATAAAATACGGCACATACGTACCAGTCTGTATTCGTCCGTGGCGACGGCGCTGACGAGGCAGCGGTGCCGACGGCAGGGCGTTCGTCTGTTGTGGCTATCGCGGAATGGTCGCTTTCCCGTCCACGCGTATCCCACAACTCTTGCCGCTCGTGCACTTAGAAGCGTTGAGCGTTCAAGTGGTGTGAGGTTGTTAAATGCAAGCCCGAGCTCCTCGGCGAGAGTTTTGTTCTCCGGATCAGGCGATTCCATGACTAGGGCTGCGGGTGCACTAGGTTTTACTAGTATTTTTAAAATGGCCGCCGTCTCGATCGACTCCCGCGTGTGGGTGCTATATGGAGTCGACATACTAAGTATCTGTTTCATGGACCGGCTCTATGACGCCATTGTACACGTCACGGAATGTTCAATTTTAGCGGGAGATTTAAAATTTTGGCTTAAATTGCCTTATTTCTCAGTGAATAAAGCATCATTTGCTTCCGGGAAAGCGCTTGGGGTACTATGAAACACCTAATCTTTCGAATAAAACAAACTTTTGTTTTCTCTTCATGGCTCCCTTTAACGACTGATGTACAGTTTGCGCGTTTCACTTTTTCGGCCTTTCTTCCGCAGAACCTTCGTCTACTTCATCCATGCCAGCTCACTCCCGTATCATGGGTGCAAAACATCTGGACTAGAAATGTTTAGGCGTGCACGTGTGCGTGGTGTCCCTAGCGGTCTACTAAGGGCTCGAAGTTTCTAAGTCTAAGCTGCAGTATTTTCCTCAGCAGCGCGACATCGCTCTCACCCAGGCCATAAATAACGCAGCGACACGCGCCTAAGCGCATTTGAATGCATGTTGACGCGCCACAACCTATAGTCCGACGCGCAGCTGCACCATTTTCGCCGCATCTGGAGTGGAGTAAAAGTGTTTGACACAAAGGCGAAAAGGAAAACAAACGCCCACAAACGCCACACAACACACTGAAACCTTTGCATTTTCCCGAAAGCCTGGAAAACTCCGGTCAGGGCGTCGGTTTCTCACCAGCGACGTGCAGCCCCGTTTGCAGGGTCATAAAATGCCGCGGGGAGTCTCTCGGCGGCCACGCGCTCGTCCAGCCCTGTGTGCACTGTAGAGTGTTCGATTCACAAGTCGCAGTTGCTTGCGACCACTGTGCGCTTTAGAGACCCCTGGCCGTATTTGGGACCACGCGTTTGGGACCCCTGGTCTAGATGCTTCATCGAGCTGTACCAAGTGCTCGAGCGAGGTCGAGGAAGTAATAAATTTCATGCCCCTCCACACATACGACGACCCCAACGATGGTGGCCCCAGAGTGCCCTCTTCGCCGGCAGACGTTTGACCACACTGCCACTGCACGAAGAAATGTTCTTGGAAAACCTCGCGACTTGGTTTCGAGGGCTGTGGCTGAAACGAAAACAGTAGCTACATCTGTTTTTGAATGTTGGGTGCAAGGAATACTTGGGCGAGCTTCGTTCGGCCTACGCCTCAAAGCAAACGAAGGGAGGGGTTCCTGGGATCGGCGACGTGATTGCTGTGGAAGGCTGGGATTGTAAGAGCAGTTTTTTCCGGTCGAGAAGGCAAAATCCGCCTTTGTGAGGACAAAGGGGGAGGAGAGGGAGGAAGAAAACAGTAAAGCGTTAATTTCAGTTTCTATTCCCTTTGGAAAAAAATGGCCGCGTATCTGCTCCTTTCGGTGCAAATGTCGTCAAAAGACGTTAGTCTTTGTGGGCATTTGCCAAGGAAATGCCCCCCTTCGCTTTCCTGCTCCCCTCCCATGCTGTTCCTGTTCCGTCGCGCTCATCCCAAGGTATACACGCTAAAGGTTTGCTCAAGGCGATTTGAATTTACCGCGTTCCACTGCTACAGGCGGGGTTCCTCGACGCCAGCGCTACAGTACGGCGGAGACGCGCGTGAATGGAGGCGGCCGACTACAAGGTTTATAGAAACGCGTGGCCGTGCGCCACGTGCGTTCCAAGCAGAACATGGAACCTAGCTAGTGGAACCTTTCGTTGCTGTTGCCGCGCGATTTTTCATATGCCGCCAGGAGGCGGCGGTTTTCTGAAGTAGATGTAGAATATCATTTGCTATCGAAAAACCAAGCACCCAGGAATTTTTTATTAAAGGAACACTGTAAATATCCCTTGTATACTAATTTCCTCTCTTATATTTGCGTAATGCCTTGTTCTTGTTCAACAAAGTTGACAAGCATGAACATATAAACCGGGCTTAGACGTTTACATTTGGCTGTGAATATATATAAGACTATTGCCCAGTAAGCATTTTACTTTGGCCGGGTGGCTGAATCGAGTCACAGACAGACAGACGGACAGACAGACAGGCATACAGACAGACCAAAATTTCTGGGTTTAAGTAGCCCAAGAAAGACTATCGTCTTTAATATCTTGTCTCATTCCGGGGATGGGGGTGGCTGGGGGTTAGGGCGGGAGAACGACTCCGAGGGCTCACAGACAGACGTCGCTTCGGCAATGGCTCAAATTGGTCTCCGTCTCCGACCACAAGTACGAAATAAAAAGTTAACGAAGAGCTTTTTTTTTAGTATCTTTCAAAAACACCTCGACAACGATGTACTCCCACGTCCGTTTCCCCTTTCCTCCAAGGGCCTTCCGTCGATCCGCCACCTCCGCCCTCTTTTTCGCATTCTCTCTCACTACGCGGGGCGGTCAAGCGACGGCATTGTAGGCGTAAATAAATTAAGTTGACATTGAAAGATTGTTTCGGCTGTGTTGTCCTCCAGCTCGGTGTATATAGTATAAGTTCGGCCTCTCTAATTCCAACTTTGAAAAACAACTAATTCTATGCTACAATAATGTTTGCAAATAAATTTCTTGCAGAGAGAGTGCAGCAACAAAAAAATAAAGTTCCTGATGATGGACAGAAAAACTTCCGTAATAAAAAAAATCAGGAGTACACAACGATTTTTGGTTTGGGAATGAGAGTGATATCATGTTAGGTTCCCCTCGTGTAGGCTTTACTACGTGTAATTTTTACTACCTGCATGCCTTCGTACGTTTCTATTAAATAAGCCAAATCTTTTTAGCTATTACTTGGTTTTACACAGTTACGGAAAAGTAACGACGTTACTTTTTTGCAGTAACTGTAACTGTAACAGAGTTACTTTTTTGGGTTAGGTAACTGTAACTGTAACACTGTTACTTTTTTTCGGTAACGTGCCCATGACTGCCCACTAGTATGAGACTCAGGAGCCTGCACGTGCAAGAAGTTAAATGTTTTTTTTTTATAATCAACTATCGGAGTGATTGGTAACGTGTGGCATTTTAAAGTGGGATTCGTCGGGCCGGAAATTGCAATACAGAGGGGCAGGCCATTGTTCTGATAGGACCAGCAAAATAAAATGCTTCTTGTAATTTTTTATAGATTGCACGGGCAGTCACAAGCGAGAAACAAAAGAAAGGTCTGTATAGCTTCTCATTTCAGGGGTTCACTGAACCCAATCAAGAGCGATTACGCGGGTTCTAAACTTTTATTTGTCCTCTGCGACCTGAATTCTCGTTGCGTTCAATGGTCTCACTTTCCCTTCTATTCAACGCAGCGATAGCGGCACCGTAGAGGTCCATTCCCTACCCGAAGCTAGAACTGAAGGAAACAGTTCGTCTAAAAAAAAACCTAACATACTACATCCTAACATTCCGCTTCACCTGCACTTCCGATTTATTTTCATCCAATCTATAAGTATATATGCATCACGGATACTACTCTCAAAACAGGTACCTGCTAAATTAAGTAGCTTTTCACTGGGCAAGGAAAGGACAGGAAACAAAGAACAGTCTTTACCAGCTAATTTACTGTGAACTTCATTGTTCAGAACATTTTGATGCTAAACACCAGTGCTGTCCGCGCATGTATGCATGGAAATTAGTTGTAGCTACCTCCAGGGGACAGCAGTGACGCATCAAATCACCCTACCCAGTTCTGTCCCCAAGAGTCACCTTCGAATGCTCAGAAAGTAGTTTTATCGAATAACACAGAAAGGTCGGCTTGATTATATAAGCAAATACAATATGTCTCAGGTTTGTATCCACCGTGCATGCGTTAAGAGCAAATTCAATCGCGGCGAAGCGCACACGGGCACTCAATAAAATCTTGTTTCTGCGTTTACTGCATCATGTATACATTATAATAAGTCAATAGGTGCCTTCGTAGTATTTTAATCAAGGCTGAAAAACAACTCCCCAGGAGACAGCAATTTCCAACTGCCCTAAGGAACTTTATGAGGTTACAAATAATGAGAACGACTAACAACAATGGGCATGTAAGTGTAGAAAGCAGATATTCTGTGAATTGTCCAGTACAGTGTAAGGATGCCGTGCTTTTTATTGTAATAGCCATAGTGGGGGCATTTTCGGCAAAATTTAGGGGTCGCTCCGCATAGGTTACGTCAACCGAGCGAACGACAAAAGAGCGCAGAACGACAGGGCGGAGAGAACGCGTGAGTGACTGGAGTCGCCTTCGAAACGCTGGCGACGTTGTCACTTTATGAGGTTACAAATTGATACAGACCGACTAACAAAAAGGGGATGGTATTGTGACAGGGGATGACACTGGTTACCCGAGACACATTTTTTACAGTGGGCAGCCAGCTGGCCGTCGGTGGCACGCTCCTGACCTTGTTCTTGTGTTCTTGTAGACGAACGTTTAAGCATCTGCCGGTCTGACCGATATAGTGTCTGCCACACGACAAAGGAATTTTGTAGACAACGCTACGTCGGCATTTCACAAACGCGTCTCTGTGCTTGATAGCGCAGATCGGTTTCCGCGCACGCGTGGGACAGCTCAACCTGCACAAAGACCAAAAGCTTGTTAGGCGCCGTGAACAAGACCTTGACCCCTGAACGTTGCCCAACTTTCTTGAGGTTATGCGAGATTTTATGTATGTAAGGGATGAGAGCTATCTTTTCTTTAGCTCTTCTTTCTTTTCCCTTTCTCTGATTTTCTGCCTTCTGCTCATCGCTCAAACAAGACTCAATTTTTCTTTTGCGATGTAAACCTTCCGCGACGGAAACAATAACCTGCCTGCGGTAACCCGCGGCTTCCAAACGTACCACCTGCTTTCCAAGGCTTTCATCCACCGCGTGCGGGCATGACTTGCTGAGAGCGCTGGACAAGAAAGACAGCACAATATTCCTCTTTACCAGCTTAGAGTGTGCCGAGCTGTACGGCAGGGGCGGCTTGTTGGCTCTAGGCTCGTACAACCAACACACGTGATCATCCTCAAAACGTAGCCGCAAATCTAAAAACCTGTTGCTGTCATTCTCGGGCGATTCAAACGTAAAAATGAGCGGCGTAAAACAGGCGTAAAACGAAACACGAATTGGATTTCTTATCGTAGGCGGCACGTCACTGTTCTTCTTTTTTTTTTTTTGGCCTCCGTTTTTGATGTTTCCCTTTCTTTTCCCTCTCTTCGTGCTCTCAGACTTGTTTATAAGCGCTGGAGCGGCAATGAACTTCTTTGTTGAAAGTCCAGCGCTTTGTCCACGTTCTACTCCTCGTCCCGTGTTTTTATTTAGCGCTTGTTTTCCGTGTGAGACTTAAGTACCCCGGGAATTTTTGTTTTTGTTTGGAGATACCGCCAGCCAAACCAGCAGGATGAACCAGATTTAAAAAGAGGGAGTTAATCTCTCTGACTCTCGCTTCAGAGGGTAAATCTTCTTAACATAGAGCACACTTATGCACGAAAGACCTTCAGTTGAGTAGACGTCATGCACTGCCTCGTTTTCCGTCGTTCCTTTAGGTATTTCTTAAGCTCTCTCTTATGAGTTCTGAGTCGTACTCTCTGAACCCATGGATAACTTTAAACGCACTATTTCATGTTTGAAGACCTAGAAATTATTTACATTGCTCACGAATTAAAAATTGTCCAGCGAAGCTAATTATAGTTTTACGCTCCTTGACCGGTCCCCCCAGAGTGGGTATGTGTGTGAATAGACCCACGAGTAATTGACGGGTGTGTTCGATTCACGCGCTCCTCATCTCAGAGCGTGCGATTCGTCATTGCCCCTCTCGAAGCCGAAACCTATAGAGACCGTTATCGGTGTTGGTAGGAAAGAAGTTCAGCTCACCTTAATCCACACTTCCCATTAGTGAGGCGAGGGTGAACCGGTCATTAGGTGCTTCAGAGGAGACATTAACTACTATTGCAACTTCTGATTAGCGTTGGCAGTGTATTTATTGACGAAGTGTTAGGCGCACCGGGGAATCTAGGGAAGAGACGCGAGGAAGCCGCGCGGAGTGGATGAGATGGTACTCCCCTCTACTAACGCCTAAATGCCTCACTGCCACAATGCCCCCTAAGCTATCTGTCTCCACCACCTTATCTGGTTGTGCCCCAAAGTCATACGTTGCCGCACATTCACACCCCCTACAAATGACCCGTCTGCCCCAACTGGCCCTCACACTGTCAATGTCCCTACCTTTACACTCACTGCAAAGTTCTCCATAAATATCGGTCTTGCACGAACTGTCAAAAACTGCCAACTTGCTCCCCACGTCAACCCAGCCCACTACTCCCGTTGACCAACCTCATCTGGGACACACATCTAGACACTTCGTCTTGAAGACAACACATAGCCTCACTCACTCCCCATGCCCCTTTTCTCCAGACGGGCCCAGTGCCTTCCCTCCTAATAAAAGTGCCTCTCCTTCTAGGATAAGCGGGTTCCCATGTCACAGGTTCGCTGAAATAACCGCCAGACGATCACCCAAGGTCATCCTCTATTAATAGGGAGTAACGAATGAAGACGTCTCTTCGGTGAAGCCGCAGTAATTCGGCTGCACGCAGACCTTTTTCCAATGACCTTCGCCTCAAAGCCTTTTCAGGTCGTTCTGTGTTTTCTTTGTCTACTGCAGGCTTACGGCCACGCTCTTCATGACGAGCATCTTTTTGTTGTGGTTGCACCTTATCTGCTACGGGCATCCACAACTTCCGCAAATGAGCTATTGAAGAAAGTGTTGCGTGAACCGGCGCTATCCTGGCGGTTCACGCAAAAAAAAAAAAAAAGACCAGCACACCATTTACTCTGCTGAGACACGTGCAACACCATGACGGGATGCTTGCATGGTAGGAAAAAAATACCCGATGGGTTAAGTTCAGTCCTGACGACTTGCAAATGATGGACAGCCCTTCGAACGCTTGTTTTAACAATCCGATCACACGCTGCAATCGTTACAGAAGCGTTACTGCATCAAGGAGAGGAGTATCCGTGTCTTCTATCGGCCCCATCTTGTTCCTGCTGCAGTTTTTCTCCATTTTGCATGAGGTCATCAGTAACTAACTTAATGTACCCGCACTTCAACAAATATACCATCGTGATGATACCTGGCGTGGGAGGCGGTGTTGCCATTATCGTAAAAAGTGTTTCAGGTCTAAGTTCCCCGCAGATTGAAGAGCACGAACATTCTTTTTTTGTAAATAAACCTATGTAGACACTTGTTCACGGTATGCGCTGCTTAGATGCTCCCGCCATAATCTTCCGTGTTTTTGTCATCATCTGCGTGGTCACGTATGTCAACGCTACTAGACTTCCAGATAACATTTACAGGCGATTTTAACCTACTGCCTATATTCAGGAAAATCTGTAAGCAGTGGTTCATCGTCTGAAACAAGTACGAAACCCTTGGCAATGCCATTATACGGGCGAAACTCTCTACTACAGGTTAAACAGCGATACACCGATTTCTGATTGCTACCGGACTGCGCCCGTTGACACGTATTCAGCAGGTCTGACGACCGTCTTTGTCTGCTCCCCGGAGCTTTTGGAACGCTCAATATCTGTACGGGAAGCCTCGAGCTTCTCTTCGCAGATGCACGAACTGCCCAGTCTTTCGAATACGATAGGGTTGTAGTTGTATTCACGGGAGTGGGGCATCCCACATCACTGTCACTCCAGGAAAGCAAGAGCATGACCCCGTTCCTCCTTTCGAACCTTTCTTCTCGGCGCGTGGAGACACGTGACCCTCTCACCAATCGAATCTGAGGCTCTACCATCTGTGAGCGAACCTCAACTTTAATTGTGTAGCTGGATCGGGGCTGACTAAAGGCATTTGGGGATGAGATGAAGTAAATGATGCTGAGGTCATTGCCCCACGTCTGCCATTCGAAGTTCCTCAACAATTGCGAGCTCAGGATTGTATTTGCCGGGGAACAACTCAACTAGAGTAGACAGGTTTTTCTTACTCGTTGATAAAGGTATGGACCCATAGAAATGATTGTCCAATACAGTGAAATCAATATGAAGCAGAATTTGGGCGCACGTAGTTCGCCACGTAGTTCGCCACACAAATCTTAGACTCGTTCAACGCATTTCCGCAATTTGCTGGCGGTGGCTACGATACACTCGGGCCAACGCGCAGAACTTGCACAAACGCACACGCAGCGCCCCAATCACCCTCATCCGCCGTATGTGCTCGCTACCTTCGTCGCTGCTTCGCTGGCGGGCAATTTCCGTCAGACCAGCGGCTTATCGAACCGGCTAGTGACAGCGGCGCCGACGTCCGAAGGTTGCCGCCGATACGCGCACCAACACTCCCAGAGCGCGCACTGAAAACATTGCGGTGGCCGCCGAGAAAGAAAAAAAAAACCGGGTTTTGGGGTTTGCCACTTGGGCAATCCGCATCGCATCAAGCGTTCACCCTAGTGCTGCAAGCGCGCGGTCGGCGAACTCCGCGCGCGGAGGCCGCGTGCGCGTCCAAGGATCCCCGCGGCCGCGACTCCGCATCCAAGGCGCCGTCATGCGGCAACAAACAACAGGAGCACTGTGTCAAGGTGGCGGCCGGCTGCCGTCTGCGCTTGCTGCGCATGCGTCGCACAGGAGGGGTTCGTTGCCTCCGGCACGAGCGGGCAATTTTCCATTTCCCCAAGGAGAGGGTGGAGGCGGAAGGGTGGCGGAACCCACGGAACGCTGGAAGCCCCTTTCACATTTGCACATAACGCAATCAAGAGGTTTTATACCAGCAGCAAAGCGTATTGCTTTGATTGATTGTAGGGTTTAACGCGCCGACGCAACGCAGGCGATGAGGCGCGCCGTAGTGGAGGGCTTTGGATTAATTTTGACCAACCGGGGTTCTTTAACGTCCCCCGAAATTTCCTATAAACGGGCGTTTTTGCTTTTCGCCTCCACCAGAAAAGCCCCCGCCGCGGCCGGGAACCGAACCCGCGCCCTCGTGCCCAGCAGCACAACGCCTTAGGCACTGAGCCACCGCGACGGGTAGTGTGTTATGTGTTGAATGTGCCGTTACGCGAAAATCCGGCACCCTCCGTCGGCGTGACCTAGTTCCGAGAATGGCCGACAGCGCTAAGAGGATAAAAGTAAAGAAAATTGCGTGAATTGGGCTCTGGGATTCGAACCCGGGGCCTACGTAATGCGAATCAGACACACATCTAGTAGACCACAGCCGAGGCCTGGCTTAAGATAACGGTGAGCGTAATGAATGAGTTGTGGCTTTCGACTTGGGGACGTGTGCTAGAGGCATCGGCTGATGCCTACAGCAGTACTTTGGGCAGCCTGATTGGCTGATTACAAGAGTAGGACAGATTGCGCTAATAGCACGTGTGTAAGGCCGACAAGGGTGACTAGCCAAGCCTGTCAGTCATAGCAACAGAGAAAATAAAGAGATGAAATTGTAGAAGAATCGCGACGATGGTGATGAGAGGACACTGGACACGCGCTTTCGCTGCTCTTTCTACAACGTGGCGACCACGTTTCCCAGCTGCCACTTTTTGTGGCAGCTGGGAAACGTGGTCGCCCACGAAAGTGAGCCTCAGAAGCAGATGCAACCAAAAATCCCGCGCGGCGCGCAAAACGGCAGGCGCTATAGATGCAGCTAAAACCACACCAACCGACACCGCCGCAAAAGCTGTGATGCAGAGATTACACAAATATCCAAATGACGACGAAGACAATACCGCAACAAAAGGCAATGTAATCACGACAGACCTACCATTAGACGCAGAGCATCGCGTAGCTTGAAATAAAATGTCATGCTTTCGCGCTCCCATACTTCAGTAGTTTTAAGTGTTGGTTAATTTTTTTTTTTTTTTGCAGGTTTCATTTCGGTATCTGGCTTCGCCAGTGCAAAGACACGTCTGTTCCTTTTCGACCTTACCTCATTTCATGCTTATTCTTTTTTTCCGTGCTTGTCGGGTATGTTTTAGCTACTCAAGCGTATAGACAAGAATGTAGTGTGGCGCTCTTCAGCTTCCAATATTTTCGCACGCCTACCTCCGTTGTCACGTCCTCGTAGTCTCTTCGTTTTCTTGTTGTTCTTGCGGGAGTTGACGTATGCGCACTGAAGTGGAACAGGCCTATTCTCGAGTACGACCTTACAAAGACATTTTTCGCCCCTCCTTTTTGCTTTTGGTTTCCTTCGTTCGCTCTCAAGACTAACTGACTGCGATTCAAATGTAGCGTCATTTTAGGCTGGGTTTATAACGTTTACTCGTGCGGTCCTTGAGAGAAACGCGTGAAGCCTGTTAGAAGAGAGAAAAGGTGGAAAAGATGAGGCAGCTTTCCAGCTTCCGCCATGCCCCGTCCCTAACCTTCGCGCACGACTGCTGCTAGCCTTGGTAAAAGCGCTATCCTTAACTTGCTAGCTACCGTAACAATAAACTACACCGATGTTTTTTCCGGGGTTAAAGCGAGCCTCCGTGCTCCGTCACTGTAAGTCCTCACGGTTAGAGCGTGACTGCGGATAGTTAAATTCCGAGAGTACGACGTCGTTGTTTGGCACGTGTTTTGCACCTGGCCGTCTAGAGTCTAACCCGGTTATAACTCCCACGTTATTCAACGCGATTTGTTCGCTATTCGAAGTAATTCGATATCACCAAACCCGCTTGTAACGAACTTCCGCATCAAATTCGTTATAAACAGTTGATTGAAAACACGATCGCGAAAAAAAGACCACGCCACTCACCATGGCTAGTAATCTACTCCTAAAGAAATTGATTGCGGAGAAACACACACCTATTAGCAGCAAGCAGTGATTTTTGCCTAAACATTGCATTTAGCACCATCAATTAGAATCGCATTCTCGACACGCGGCATCATTTCGACAAACTCCAGTCCACTTGTATTTCAGCGCAGTATCTCCGAAGTACATCGGTAGCGGAACGAGCTTTTTGCAACCTTGGCGAGGACGATCGTCTCCCGGCGACGGCTCGTCAGGGCCAGCGCCGGCACCAGACACCATCGCCTCAGCAACTATTCAGAATACAGCGGTCTCGCTGTCACAGCAACGTCGTCGTCGACCGTCAAAAAGTCCGCAAAGGCAACTTTTTCTGGGAGAGCGTTCGGAGTGTCGGCGAGTTCTTCCCAAAGCGTGGAAATATCGCTGTCGCCTTGCACTGACCTCGCAACTTCCGCGCCCTCTCGGCACAGTCCAGCACGGTGGAAGCTGTTGCGGATTGTGTCTCGAGTCACGCCCTGCCAGGCAGGACTGACCATTTCGATTGCAGGCAGCAAAGTAATCTTCAGTTCGTCATTTTCCAGCGGATTGCTCCCGCTGCTGCGTTTCACGGAAGCGCGGGCGTGCAGCGCGGCGGCCCGTAGCACCCGGCGCAGAAGCGCGTTGGCGGACGTTTGGTGAGGGAGCGCGCTCGCTCCGAGTTCGATATATCTAGGGGTGTACGTTTTTTCGTCTTACATTTTTTTTTTTGAAATCGGGGGGTAAAAATCGGGTGCTATTTTTCAAAGTAAGAATGATTTTTGATTAAAACAATTCCGAAATTTCGTTTTTTTTTTTCAGGTTAAATTTTTCATTCATTCTTGTTTACATGCATTATCATCTACTTGCGCAACATTTCGGTCTTCAATCGAGACCTGTATGATCGCTGAACGTATACCTCAACTGGGAGGAAGTTCTCTCGACTACGCAGCTTCCAATAGCTAGGCACAACAATGTCAGTGCAGCATTTACCAGCCTGAGGTATCGAGTGGTAGAGTATTTCAAATACCCAACGAGTTCACAAGCTGTGTTTGTGGGGCTTGCTTCCACCAAGTTCTGGTTGAGAACGGCGGACCGTCAGCGCATGAATGTGCAGATCGCTGCTTTGAAAAGGTCGATTCGGGGAGAAATCGCTCTTAACCCGATTCTTCTGAAACATGTTCGAGGTGTAAAAATCGGGTAAAATCGGGTATTACCCGAAAACTAACGACCCTAGATATATACTACAATGCTTAGGTCGTTATAATAAATATATTTTACATGCATAATGGCAGAATAATTTTGAGTGTTCGTTATAAAGCATAATTCACTCTATCCGAGTTCGTTATATTCGGGTTTGACTGTATTCGCTTCGAGGTGACGGTTTGTCCACTCCAGTAGATAGATACATAGATTTTTATTACTGCGCAAAGTGAATACATTAACTCAAAGGGAGCCGAGGAAAAAGCTGTAGAGCAGCTTGACTAGCCCCAGTTCCCCGGTTAAGCGAGGCAAGGGCCAATATTGAAAACAATCTACACATACAAAAACACAAGGTTTATACAGCGTATACACTGAAACTATAAACATTATACTGGAATACGGAATACGCAGTAAACAGGGTTTGCGAAATAGGAACTTTGAAAGACAGCAACGAGAAGGAGAGGGAATGTGTACCCTTGTAACAATATCATGACTTCGGTATAAAAAAAAACTGCGTATGTGGTTCAAAGGAATGGTAGAATTTTTTTTAAAGTAATGATGGCAATCTGTATCGCAGCATTTCTTGGAGTGCCCTCCGACCAACGCCCTTCCCTAGCGCATATATGCAGTATTTTCGTGCAGTCAGTTTTTATTCTAGGACGTTACGTAGCGCTTCCACTGGAGACGCTCACTTAAGGCAGGCTTTGAGCGCCCTCGACCGCTGGTCCCAATCCCAGGCCACAAAAGGTGCTCAGGCCACTCACTCCCATGATGTGTCTCCAGTAAAGAGCTGCCTCTAACTGGCAGATGTTTGGGAGGAAGAAGCAGACGCATAGGAGTTTAGGCCACGTATTTTCCTCGAGAATCGCTACTTTTCAGTGCATTTTAGGTGTTACGCACTTTCACTGTCCCCGTAGTTCGATGCTTCATGAGTTGCGGTAACAACGGAAGGAATCGTGTTCGCGCACCGCCATACCTCGGCCTGCGTCTTACAGAGGACTGTGCTATATTAGCTGTTTCGCCGGCACCGCGCAACTGTCAACCAGGCGTGGTAAAAGCAGTGAAATCGACAGTTGGGCTAGTTGGTGCTCATACAGCGTTAAGTAGCGCTTGAAACTGACGAAAGCAGGGAAGACACACGCGACGGCGCTAACTCGCAACCGTTTTTATTACGCATGAACACAAATATATACTCAGAATGAACACGTACCAACGTCAACCCCTCGATAGTGCGCTTCGATATACACAACATTATAATGGTTACAAGATTGTGTTTATCGAACCAGAATGGTTAGCGAATGGTTACAGGATTGTGTTTATTGAACCGTTATCCTGCAACCATTGTAATCTTGTGTTTATCGAACCGCAGTATCGAGGAGTTGACCTGAGCACGTGTTCATTATGAGCATATGTTTGTGTTCCTGCATAATAAAAACAGTTGCGAGTTAGCGCCGTCGTATCTGTCTTCTCTCCGTTCGTTCTCTCCGTATATATATATATATATATATATATATATATATGTGGGTGTGTGTGTGTGTGTGTGTGTGTGTGTGTGTGTGTGTGTGTGTGTGTGCGTGCGTGCGTGCGTGCGTGCGTGGCGCGTGCCGTAGTGTAGGGCTTCGGATTAATTTCGACCTCCTGGAGATCTTAACACGCGCCGAAATCTCCACACATGGCCGTTTTCACTGTCCGCTTCCATCGCATGCATATATATGTCACGCCATCTGGAGTCAAATCAAATCCAATTAGTTTATTTTTCCCAAGTGGACGGTTCCTCGGGTAGAAGACACTTCTGCAGCTTGACGAAGCCCGCGTCATTGGCATCAGTAAAACAACGCCTCAGGCACACAGCCACCGCAGCGGGTGGTAGAAATAGTCTTACTGAGGAGTTCCCGCTTACGAGAGCTACCGATCGAGGCAACAATTTCCGACGTTCTCCGAGGCACTGCGGCTGTAAACAGCATGGCACCATTCGCCCTTACCGCATCTACTTCTTGAACACGGGCTACTCCAGAAGCCTCGTAGAAAGGCTCGGCGTTATTGGCCACGCTTAAGTAGCCTTATTATTTAGACCCTTTAATTACCACTGCATCGGCGCGATGGTAAAAGGTAAGCGGAAGGGCATATGCCTCGTTCTGAGTTCACACTTCCTCAAGAAGCACTCCGCGCATGCCGGCAATCACGTACGCGAAAGGAGCAGCGTAAGGACACTATGAAGCATGAGACAGTTTTCCTCCAAGCTGGCGGGGGGATTTTATTTCATACAACTTATCACCGGTGATTATTAAGCCTTTCTTGAGTGTTTGGATTCAAACAAAAAAGTATATACGAGGAACATCGCGTGAAGGTTGCAGAGGTAGTCCCATTCAGTCTTATCCTTGAACCACGGCTTTGAAGTGTCCACCGGGAGCATACATGCCTATAATGAGGCCATCAACTCGGACGAACCTTTCACGGTGGACCTCAGCGGGCCTTGAAACGGGAGGTGAAATACCTCAATCATGAGAATCGCGGACGACGCGTGCAAAGGAGTCTCGTGGGCCTACGTGGCCGAGTGCACGGACGAACGAAAGAAGACTCGTTCCTACACATACAGGTCGAGGAAATTCGGCGAGGGACAGCCGCCGACACGTCTTCTCGCCCGCACTGATTGCACAGAGAACCTCGGCTCGGGAGTGCGCGCCTTCCGCGCTACACAATTCAGACAATGCGAAGAAGGTCTGCTCATTGCCCCTTCGCGATAACTCGCCTCAACAGACCAAGGGGGAGTGGGGGAGTGGAATTAAGGCATCGGGCTATTTGACTGACTCCATAAGGTATTACCACATAAGGCGAAGAGTCGCCCTCTTTAACCTTTCCATAAGGACGCCACGCGCAGGCTTTCTCGTCAAGGCGGTGTTGTCAGCCTGAGCTGGTGTTTCTCGCATCCAGTAGGTGAACGCTACAGCTAGGTGGATATGTAAAAGCGCTTGAAGAGGCCTGGGAACGCGCCCCTGTCGCATTGCCCCCGCGAAGGCCGTGCAACGAATCTCTGATTGGCCCGTTCAAGGACGAGGGAAGCCCTTCGCCGCATTTCGAAAAAAACGTTTGTTCCCTTGCGCTATTGTCTTTGGTCCCGCGCCGTGCTTTCGCGCAGGGTTCCCCCTTTTTTTTGAGAAGGAGGCATAATGACTGCGGGTCTTACTTGTGTCTCGACGGGAATTGTTATTTCATATTTCTATTTTCCCGCCTTGTCGTTTCTTGTCATGCGCCACGGGTATAGGAAGCGCAATTGTGCTGAACAGGAAAAAAGGAGCCAGCAATAAATCAAGGGCACAAAAGTAGCTGGCGTTGTTCCGAAACGACGGCAAGTACACTGTCTTGGCCCCTGATGTCCTTGAAAACAAAGAAATTATATTTCTTCCCTCACCTATCGGTTCAAATCCCAGCTCCTTCGTTCTCTGTTCTTTCGAGTTTTCGCGCATTTTGCCGCCTCGCATCCCTGCGAGTAACTTTTGTCAACCCTAGATCTTAAACGCGACCCGGTCCGGCTTTTGTGTGCAAATTCACAATAAAGAAATGAAAACGATGTACCAATGTCTCAAATGGTAGCTTGCGCTTTTTTCAAGACTGGCAGGAACTGCCCTTGAGCCCTAGTATCCGCGGAAAACAAAGACATCGTCTTGTTTTCTAGCTCATCAGTTCCACTCTTTCATGTTTTCTTTATTTTCTGGGTTTTTTTACACAATTACTGATTCGTGGCTTTCCCGAATTATCTTTTGAGAGTCATAAATCTTAAATGCAACTAAGCGCAGCTACGGAGAATCAAGATGGCACGTATATCCGAGATTATGGTTACGCGGCGACGAGGATAGAGCAGTATAGCTATACCGCTTTTTGTCTGCTCTGGCAATGTAATATTTCGGGGTCTTAAGTGGAAACAAAGCTTTGCTATAGAGCAGTGAGACGCTGACACGCCGCAAGAAATACCGTGAGACTTACTTCGCAAGGTTAAGGCTAAAACTCCCCTAGATAAATGCCACGTGCCTCGTCAAACGAGTGCTATTTTTGCTACCAGTTGGCTGAAGGGAACATGGAGACGTCTTAAAAGGAGTGAACATTTCTGATCGCCTGCACGTCGGCTAGTAGGGGAGTTTTTAAGCTCAGTGTTCATGCACATTCAGGTGGACGCAAAAGGAACACCGAGCCGTCAACTACCACTACCACTACTTTTGCTACTACTACTACTACCATCACACTGGTATTACTACAACTATTACAACTGCTACTACTATTACTACAGATAATAATGTTATTGCATTAACAATTACTATTATTATTAGTATTCCTGAACGAACATGCACAGGCAGGAAAGAATTTAAAATAATTTGCAAATGATCACCATCATCATCGTTGTCGTCGTCCAGTTGAATCATGGACATTAGACTAAGCACTGGAATACCTTTCGAGTGACCGAATTCACGGTGAAGTTAGCTACCCTCCGCATTTACTACCTGTGATTGTACTTCCGAATCGAGGCCTCAAGCTATATTCAGCAAACATTATATATGGATCATCCTTCGCTTCGGGAATGCCCAACTCAATTTAACCTTTGAAAGATGCCATACTTGCATGGGCCATGGATCCCTGTAAGAATATTTTATACAGACTGGAGCAGCGTTGATCGTATAAGGTGTTTCATTATATTGTCCTAAGTCACACACAGTGTTACACTACAGAGGATCATGATACCGGAAGTTCAAGTTGTTGTTAAATCTTTTATTCGAAAAGGAAAGGCCGGATGCCTTGTGCGGGAGTTGGGAGGTGAGGATTCTTGGTCGAAGGGGGCTCATATGAGTCCGTGATCTTCGGGGGGCGGCATCAGTTTTTCACAGGACAATTGTTCAACATTGAATGGTTCATTCACTGGTGTAGGCCATCGCTATATAAATCGCGCTAGACCGCTCTTAGTGGCGAACCGTATTATAAGGTTAATGGTGTGTTCATCTAATGTGAGGGGATCGATACGGGTTGAGAGATCTGGGTTTGGGGAAGGGAAATTCCGGTATCGAGAGAATTTGTGGCATATCCAGACTATGTGGGGCAAATCAGCCTTGACGGCTTGCTGACTGTATGGACATTTCGGGTTGATGGGGAGGGGGGGGGGGTAGTACCGTTGGCGAATTTTTTCCGGTGAAAATGATGCATCTGTATAGAATTTGTTAATAAATATTTCTTGGGTTCTTGTAAGGAAAGGTAAGTTCATGACGTTGGAGTTTCGTGATGGCGGGGAAGGGAGGGGGGGGGGGGGGGAGGGGAGTGTGTCACGTGACGGGCACCTTGAAACAAAATCCCCCAAAAGAAAAACACGAGAGAAAGTACCACGACACAAATACCAGTACACCCAATGGCCATTCACACGCTCGGCACATACCACTCTGCACTCTACCAGGCATAAGTTCGAACAGCTACTTTCACCCCTGTCTCCGTGCGCCCGTAAACAGCACGCGCGGTCTTTGGCGTTATGCGACCGCCCACCACACGTGTGGCGAGGCAGGCGCAATCCGGACACGGCCGGACGTAACCCGATCGATGTACGCCTGACCAATAACCGTACGTGGAAGCAAAGCAAACCAGCTGGGATCGCATTTTTTGTTTTGGTAGGCGGTGTTGTAAACTTACCGCGGCACGTGCAAGGACGACTGCATTTACAAAAAAGTCTAATTCGCACAGAAAGATGATGTGTGCGCACGAGTGTGAGTGAGTGAGTGAGTGAGTGAGTGAGTGAGTGAGTGAGTGAGTGAGTGTGAGTGAGTGAGTGAGTGAGTGAGTGAGTGAGGAGTGAGTGAGTGAGTGAGTGTGAGTGAGAGTGAGGTGAGTGAGTGAGTGAGTGAGTGAGTGAGTGAGTGAGTGAGTGAGTGAGTGAGTGAGTGAGTGAGTGAGTGAGTGAGTGAGTGAGTGAGTGAGTGAGTGAGAGTGCACGTGCGCATGGGAGTGTTTGCATGCGTTCGTGTATGTGTACGTACGCGCGTGCGTGTGAGACACCTGTATTTGTGTAACACCGCGGCATTTCGCGGAGCAACATGTGTGCTGCATACATTCGCTCCAGTTTGGAAATTTAATTAGATATGACTAGCAGCCGGCGGCAGATTGTCTTCTCAGACAACACGCGTGCCAACGCCCTCGCACGCCCGCGTGGCTGCCTCCGCGTTTGCAGTGATACGGAATGCAGGCGCGAGCCCTGGCACCGACACCTTCCAGGCAAGAAGCGCGCCCGTGTTTGTTGCCCCAATATCGCTACCGATGCCACGTTCTCCGTTCTTCTCAGTAGCAAAGTCCGACACGTGCAACCAAAACGTAAACAGGCCCATTTGAAATCAGCTGATGAGAAAATTTAGCTCGGAGGGTGATGCGCGTGGTTGTGCTCGCCTGGCATACGTGGCATGCGTGTCTGACGATGGGTCGCGGTCATTTCGACAACGCACTAATTAACTCTGACGCGCGACGGCAAGCGGTCTCTTCAAGCGGGCTGCTATAATGTCTGTACGTTGCACACACTCACAAAGCCGGTGAAAGCACGTGCGCTGCAGGAAATGAAAAGAAATGGAAGAGACGATTGCGGGGATTCCTGGCAAAGCACCGGACCGCATCTCAGGCATGTGCACGCAAGGAGGGAACGGTCCATAGCGTGCGCTCTTCGCGCTGTATGCCGGTGTTTTTCTGACGTGACGTTAACCATTACCTTCAACGACACCTGTGCATTTGCGAATATTTCTTCCTGCTTGCCTGTGCATAGAACTGTTTGGCGAGACGAGCAAGATGAAGCGATTACGTCACACCGCAAGGTCATGCGCTGTAAGAGGAATTAAAATTTCCGTTGCGTCATTTATAGTTAATAGATTTGTAATGGAAGTACGTTAGCCGGCTCTTTTGAAGGAAGCTATATAGTGCAGGAATTCGTGCGTTCAAAGGGCGTCTCCGTTGCGGTTGCTAGGCTGTCCGTTCCGATTTCTGTTGCGGTTGCCTTCGGCTTAGAATTCGTCTGAAGTCATATCATCGCTATAAAAAGTATCTCAACCGATACGCCCGATATTTGTATTACAAAGAAGTGTGATCGTCGGCTAATTAATTGAGGACGAAATAAAACGTCGAGCGAGCGAGCTGTCTCTCCTGTTGCGGACCAAAAGTTGTGGCTCATTTTAATTTTTATTTTGCGTAGTATATCAAAACAATAAAACAGTGTGTGGTGTGGGATCCGCAACTTCAGCTATTGGCAGTAAATATGAAATGATCAGAGAAAGGGAAGTTTAAATGCTAAGATGAGTGTGGTCTTTTTGACTTGACTCGTACTTTTTCGGCACTTATCTGAGAATTAACTTGAGCCACCTTTCTGAAATCAATAAGCCCCAATCCTACCCACCGCGGTGGCTCAGTGGCTAAGGCGACGCGCTGCTGAACACAAGGTCGCGGGTTCGGTTCCCGGCCATGGCGGGCCCTTTTCTGATGGAGGCGAGAAGCAAAAACGCCCGTGTGTACGAGATTTCGGCGCACGTTAAAGATCCCCAGGTGCTCAAAATTAATCCGGAGCCCTCCACTACGGCGCGCCTCATCGCCTGCGTTGCGTCGGCGCGTTAAACCCTACAATCAATCAATAAGCGCCCAATCCTGTGATAACGCTTGGATGTTGGCTTTGATTTTTTTTAAGTACCTTGCAAGTGCTCTAACGGAAGTTTATCTGTGGTACTGTTCCTTGGAACAGCTGTAATTTGCTCTTAATATGCTCAGAACTGACGGATTTGTGGGTGACTGGTAAAAGCACTTTACCATCCCTTCCTGAAGAAAGTTGAGAGAGGAGCGAAAGCTTTCTCGCATCAAAATTGAGTCAGAAGTGCGTCAAAGCCCTCGCTAAAATTGCGGCCAACCTTCGCTGAAAATACGCCCAAAGGACGCAAACTCCCAAGTCGCCTGAACGAGTACTTATCAGAACATACTAGATCAAGAACACATTTTATGGTAGTGCAACAAGAATAACCACAGCAGAACATAAGCTCAGGATGGCTGACTAAAGCCCTCGATGCTTTCATCAAGGTAATCAGCAGCTCCCTGGAAGGGCATAGCTTTGAGTACAGTGGGAGAAATAAAACTCTCTGTCTGTCTGTCTGTCTGTCTGTCTGTCTGTCTGTCTGTCTGTCTGTCTGTCTGTCTGTCTGTCTGTCTGTCTGTCTGTCCGTCTGTCCGTCCGTCCGTCCGTCCTTCTGTCCGTCCGCTTACGTGATAACCGCGGTATAAATAAGAACGTTGACCTCGGGCAGGCTGACTTGAGCGACTTTGAACTGCTCCGCCAGTTACAGCGATTGCCAGAATTGGTTTCGAACCGCTATGCAAACACTGAGTATTAACGGCACTATTTTATTTTTGTTGCTCCACTGCTTGTTCTTGTCCGTTTTACACCATGTCAGCCTTCTTTATTTATGTAGCTAAATGACCTCACAATAATTACACATTGGTGGTTTAGGTGTTCGTAACAATAAATAAATAGCTGAATGTATTAATTCAATCAGAAAATTGTTCAATACCCAAAGTACGTTCGAGAGAACAATGCTGCAGGTGACGGATAAAGGTACAAGTTCCAGAGTTAGGCAATTACAAACGCGGAGCCCTACGAGAGCCGCGGCGGTGGTTAAATGTTACTGTTGGGCATACGTATAAATTCAGTACGGGTTCGGGTTTCCACCGGTTGATTGCGCCTGTACTTTCGCGCTGAACACTTGTTCTGATGACGGGACATATGCCTAAGTTCCCATCAGCCTAAATTACGAATGAAAAAAATCCCAATTACAAATCACCACTGCATTTACGATGCAACCTCCCTACTTACGATCAAATTTACCTTTTTAACAATCAAGTTGTTCAGTTCTTGTTTTTAGCTGCTTGAACGTTGTCACAATTTCTCAAAAGAAAATGAACAAAATACTTTCCTGAAAGGGTGCAGTATTAGCCAAAAAGGCTGGCATTATTGCAATGGTCATTCTTCAACTAAGGCTCAGTTGGTGAGGCCTTCTATAACCGAACACGAGGTGGCAGTTGAGACTCTCGGCAGCGGCGTCTGTATTTCCCATTGAGGAAAAATACAAAGCACCTCCAGAGGCAAATGTAGGCAATTGTTAATCGCTCCAGGGGGATATAACAAATCAGAGCACGCCTCTCCCGCGCGCGTGGCCGGGCGCCAAAATTTAAAATTTTATGCTTCTAACGTCCCCCCAATCTCCTCAAGGGAAGCCGTCCATCAAGATTTTCCATTTGCCGGGTATTTTTCCGTGGGCCGCACAAAAGCTCGATCGCCTTCGGCCGCGGTCGGAAGGGCACACGTGGCTATACACTGCATCGGCCTTCACTGGTGACACGCGGCCGATCACAGAGAGGAAGCCTTCCTCAATTCACCAGGAAAACGAGAGAACCGCACCGGCCAAGCGATCCATTTTCTGCCCTGAGAGCCGCCAAGGGCGATCGTGACGCCTTTCGCCTGTAACCAAGAACCGCACCGCAGCTCACCGCAAGGACGCACGCGCGAGACCAATTGTGTACGCCGTTATGTCGCGAACAATATTCCTCTACAGCTCCCGAGCTGTGCGTCAAAACCTACTGATTAGGGGAAAGCAGGCTCCGGTTCACATCTTTGCTTTGGTTCCTCGCCGCAAATGACTCGCGAGTCGCCCAACTCGTATCAGTGACATCTCTGGTCGAGGTCATTGAGAAAATGCGAAAGCCCATTACAGACAGCAACGTTGTGATCTCTTGGGAATTAAGGATGGAGGCAGGGCTTCCCTCAGTGCGA
The DNA here is from genome assembly GCA_013339765.2 of Haemaphysalis longicornis. Classification (NCBI taxonomy): domain Eukaryota; kingdom Metazoa; phylum Arthropoda; class Arachnida; order Ixodida; family Ixodidae; genus Haemaphysalis; species Haemaphysalis longicornis. Next base: position 124,688,851 of record CM023450.1, read on the forward strand.
CTGTCCAGCGTTCGGAGACAGCTGTGCAAGCGATCGCGAGCTACGTCAATCACGAAAACCCGAGCAGGCGATGAAGAACCATTACCATTTGTGCGCGCGCAATTTACGAACAGATGTTTGCGCGCGTCATAATAGAACCACGAATGGTTCGGTTATGGGCCTGGCTAGTGCATCGATAATCACGTGTCATTTGTGCAGCCGCTGATGCTAGCAATCGTCGCACCTTGCCGTGGAATTAAAGATAGTCCACTTGCGCATAGCTACATTGTTTTTTTATTAAAACGTTGTTTTTATTGAACTTTTGACAATTAGAAACTGCCAGAGTGCTGAGGCAAGAGGTCACTGTAATAGTCACCTGACTAGGCCCCTAGCACCGGACAGCGCAAGCGACAGAAAAAGAAGCAACCACACATGCTTTAATAAATAAAAATAAATAAAAATATACATAAACTCTTTTAGCGTAAGAAAAAAACAAAAATAATAATACATACTAGCAAGACATATAACTAAACAGAGATACACGCTGTTTTGCGCAACACAATAATAAATAATATTATAAAATAAAAATAAAATAAAATTACCGTGCAATCACTCAGCTTTTGCAAAGGAAACGAACATAGCGTAAACACATCTACCAAATAGCACGAAAATACAAGAAAATGTTACACTTCACGTAGAAAATACATTTCTGCTCAACGTTCAGAAGCGGCTGCCGAGAAAGTGTGTTCAATAATATCAAATAGTACAGGATGACTGTTCAGGAGAGATTAGGAATTCGCTATTTAAGTGTTCGTGTGCCATAAGTCGCTCTAATTCGTATTCTTATAAAGTTTTTATGTCGGAAATTATATGCCATTTCAGCGTTAGTGTAATTAAAAATGAGCTCTCGGTAAGCTTTGAATTCCACAAAAATCGCTTCAGCCAGTCGTTTATTATACAAAGACTGAACATGAAGTACGCGATCTTGCTGAAAGTATGGAAATGTGTTGGCATAGTTTCAGAGATTATGGATGAACCGCAGACCCTGCTATTGCATGCGATGCAAGTCTGCGATGGACGATTTTGACACAGCTCCCGGTACAAGTAAACAATAATGTAACCGTGAGAGTACACAGGCGAAAGAAAGTTTCCTTTTTATTCTCGCCGGCAACAGGGCTCTAAATTTACTCAACATGCCAATACGTTGCGCAATAATGCATTTTATAGAACTCGTATGACATCCCCAACGAAGGTTTTCATGAAACACTACACCTAGAAACTTGTGTTCGGAAACTCGTTCCAAAGGTCTAGATTTAAAGGTAAGTGCATTAGCAAGAGTAACAGCTCTGTTAATAGAGGAGAAAACTATATACTTCGTTTTATTAATGTTCAGCTGAAGCTTATTGGAACTAAGCCATCGCGATATGATTTCGAGCCATGAATTTGTTAAGGAAACGAGAGATGACACGTTCCGCGATAAAAAGAAGACATTTGTATCACCTGCGCACAGTATACGATATCCGGTGTTTGTGGGATTGAAACAATCTCGTTGATGTACAAAAGAAATAATATTGGTCCTGATATTGAACCCTGAGGGACACCAAACTTTATATATTCAGTATCTGAAGATATATTATGAAGACTACAAACTGCTTTCGATAAGATAACTTCGTAGCAACTCGAGTGCAATACCTCTTAGGCCGAATACGGTAACTTAACAAATAATATCTCTTGTTTAATCGAATCGAACGCTTTACTGAAGTCTCAAAAATACCAATAATCTAAAGCTGTTTCTCTATGTTATCTACGAGTTTTTCTCTAATATTCACCTGTGCCGTTGACGGCACAGGTGAAACTGCAAGTTCCACGGTGCGCAGCCCCCGAAACCCTCAAGCTTACGTGCGCCGGCGTAGAACGGTCGCCCAACGCCGGAGACGCGATTAGTGATTATTAAGGCGATAAGCCTTAGTCAAAGGCTTCTGGATTGGACATCTAAGGCCCTTAGATGTCCCATAAAACGCAACAGGTGACCGTCGCAGCCGGCGACGTCAACACGAATGGTACTAAAATGGCCGCCGCGGTAAAGAGAATAAGAAGCCCGATTGGGCCCGCGGAATTTAAACCCTGGTCTCCTTAACGGGAGCCGAGTGCGTTCCCACTCGCTAACTCGGAACCTACAGGAACCCTTGTAGTGGGGGAACAAGAGTTAGCCTGGTTGGTATATGCGAATTGACGAAAAATTCACGACACGTAGTTTCAAGTAACGACATGTTAATGAATTGTTGATTAGCGATTAATAATTATGATTAGTGAGGTGGGTGTTAGATGGATTAAAATGAATTCACACAGATTTAGGTTGATTGAGATTAAGATAGATTAAGGATTAATTATACACTGGTAGGAATGAAGTTGGGATAAAGGTGAATCAAGATGTTCTAAGGTTAACTAAGATGGATTACGGTAAATTTAGGTGCAATAAGATGGATCAAGGTAGACAGTTAGGTAGATTAAGATGTATTGGGGTAGACTAAGGCGGAATTCAGGTCGATTAAGGCTGGGCCGATGCAGATTAAGGTGAAATAAAGTGGATCAAAGTAGATTGAGATGGGTCTAGGGCAGTAAAAAAGCGTGAACGCTGTGTCGACGTGTGGATGTGTTTATAAAAATTACGCCTCACAGTAGCACGCCACCTTCAAAGCACGTAAGGAGACTTAAGCGTCCTGAGACATTTCTTTGGGTGGTGCCCGCTTACATCACGAGCAAGGCAGTCCGTCTGCTCAGCGCAACGCTCACGTGCGTCCTACAGCTATATATACTTAGTCTCAGTTAGGCGTCGGTAATCCGCGCTCCCCCTTCCACCTCTTCAGGCCTAACTCAAGTGGCGTGACACTTACACAGTCGCACGACGATGTTAACCCCTCTCTGTGACGGGTCGAAGGAAGCTCGAAAGAAACCGTGCGAAGCGTCGCCGATAACGCTACCCGTGAGAAAGCGCCGTCTTCTGCGCGCGCAGAAACAAAAACTGGCGATCGGCGACGCCTTAGGCAACGTTCCCCTTAACGGCTGAGTGTCGCCGATGGTATAACGTCTGCTGTGCGAGCGCGACTTCTTACCGCAAACTGCACGTGGGCGTGATTCCTCTCGACTGCGAGTTACTCTTTCGGCGAAGCCGAGAAGCTCTACGAATGCACCTTTCCCAGGGTTGGGTTTATTGCGCGTCAACTTCGACTCTTAACTCGTGTTTGCTGGCCGATTAGGGCTCATGAAAGTGGCCACGAAGACGAAATACAAAATAATAAATAAATTTATTTAGGACTGAGTTTTGTTCTTCTAGGCTAAATCTTTTTGTAGACTGAGCGCTCGTGCAGTCTTCTTGTGTTTTCTCTGTCCACGTCCTTTGCACTCCTTTTTTATTTTTTGAAGCCGGGAACCAGCTCGCCCAACAAAGCATACAAGTTTTAGATGCAACGCATCTCTTTCACCCGCCTTGTCCCTCCGGCGTAGTCCGGCGGCGTCCGCATCCCTCCCCCATTCTCCTCGCCGCGCCAGCGGCGCGCTAGCGCCGCTCTCACCGCAGCGCCATCTGCGTGTTAGCGCTCGGCTGCGCTCGCTCCGTCGCCGTGCCAGCTGTGGGTGGGTGCGGGTTAACACATGCGCATGCGCTGCTCTGCGCTGCTCTCTCTCATTCCCCTCGTACATATAAACGCGGTAACTGCGCCGCTCCGCTCAGTCGTTCCGCCGGCGCTCCTCCGATGACATCCTCCGGTGACCGCCGATGATTTGATATGGAGACTAACAGGCCTGATATCGCAATGGTCGGCGCAACCGTAAAATTTACACCATCTTCCCGCGAGGGGAACCATGGGGTAGATGCCACGCATCGGGGGTGAACATGCTGCGTAAATAGGACACACAACAACAGCAATCCACACGCTAACATAACGGAAATGCAACGGCAACCCCCGATGCGTCGCATCTACCACATGGTTCCCCTCGCGGGAAGATGGTGTAAATTTTGTTCGTGAAGACGATCACGTCAAAATTAGTCATGCCAATTCTGATGAAAACTTCCAAAAATTAAGCTTGGTATAAAAACATTAAAGCCGTTCCATCAATGGGAAAGCTGTCAGAAGTGCAGAGCAGTGATTCGCCACAAGTGGCTGTGGAGCCGTTATGCACTCACTCTTACCACCCATCACGCTTTTCACCGTCCTGTCTCATTCCTCTTCTGATGAATTCAACCGAGATTTGTCCAGCGAATTTTGAATTTCCCGCCTTCGCAGTGCTCGCGCACACCCTGCCTGCAACTGCGCCAGCTGGAGTTCGAACTCCCCTTATGACATCACAGGGAATAAATATTTTGTGTGATGCGGCCGCCGACAAATATTGACGCCAATAAACGTGATAGTGAGAGCGTATAGTGGTGCCCTTGGTACTGTTTTACAGTGTCGCTTTAATGCTCGCGCGGGACGAACACGCAGATTTGTGCTTGGTACCTCCTTAAAGGCTCCATTTCTGACGTGTATAGCGGGAAATTCGAAACTCTCTTCAATATCAGTGATACCTTTGGTTGTTGAATACAACGCTCCTGGCCGCCGGAATGGAGTTGCGGTAGTTATAAAAGCCTGATTCTTAAAACGAGAACAGGAATGTGTGTTGTCTCAATGGGCTCTGTAATTAAGAAGCTTCACTCAGCGGCCACGCGATATTTGCGGCTCCGCGAAGACGTTACAAATATTAGAGGACGGAACTTTGTTTAGTTAATACAGCTTCGCTATTTCTGAGGGAAAATCGTAGGAAGACCGACGGTGTTCTAAAGCGTATGTGTTTACATTATGCGTGATGGGATTTGTGCACCTCTAAAAAGGGGTATAAAGTCTATCGTTTCTCTGCGAAACCATGATGTTGTCCAATATTCCCCCTGCAGTAATTCCGGTTCCTACGATTGCAGTTATAAAGTCTGCGTGCGTGCATGTTGTGTGTGTGTGTGTGTGTGTGTGTGTGTGTGTGTGTGTGTGTGTGTGTGTGTGTGTGTGTGTGTGTGTGTGTGTGTGTGTGTGTGTGTGTGCGTGTGTGTGTGCGTGTGTGTGTGTGTGTGTGTGTGTGTGTGTGTGGTGGTGGTGCGTGCGTGCGTGCGTGCGGGCTAAGCGATGGGAAACTGTAGCGGCAGCCTCGTACAGTGGTGACCCTAATCCGTCTTATTTTATTTTGCCGTCGTTTTGAGCGTTTACTCAAGTACCCATTCTGTCGGATGTCAAACTATCACCGCGGAAAATGCAAACACATCTCTTCCGTTCTTTTGCTTTCTTCTTTCGTCGAACGCGACAGTCGTCGTCGGCTTTTTCTCTTCGCCAGACCTCTTTCCTCGGCGGAGAATGCCTGCCGACGTCTTCCGAAAACAGTCGCGCGCCTGAATGGAGGCCATACACCGTAGGTTACCCTCAGTGCGCGACGCGACCGAGCGCCAACCCGGGTGACGGTGGTGGTTGAGGGTCGCACGGGGTCGGCCGGCGTTTCGCAGGCGTTTCGGAGGCTCTGGTGACCCCGCCACGACCCCCGCATGAGCAGGCGCGGTGTCTGCGCGTGTTCCCGCGCCAAAACGAATCGAGTGCGCGGCCTCGCGACCTTGAAGAAAGGTGACGCGTGCCAGTCCCGCTCTTTTTGCTGTTTGTTTCTGCTTTGTTTCTCGTTCTTCTTCCCTTCTACAACCCCCCCCCCCCCTTTTTTTTTTTTTCTTTTTTGGTAGGAAGGTGACGAGAACTTTACAAGTTTTGCGTGGTTCCGAACAGACCACTTGCGCAGTCAGCATCTCGATTCCATTCGATAAGCCATTGGGTTCAACACACTGAGGCGATAGATACATCTGTGCTACGTGTGGGAGGTTTTATATGAATTTAGAAATCCCAGGGTGTCTTTCGGTGCTCCGTTCTCATCTTTCACCTTTACCTATGAAACGACGGCCGTGGCCTTATTCTTAACCAGTGGCTTCGTGTGCAGCAGAATTATTTAGTCCGATAAAAGAAGACAGAAGAGATTGCCGATAAAGTGCGTCTAGTGCAACCTCTGTAGGGGTCCAACTAATATCCAAAGGTAACAGCGTAAAGCACCCACGCGCGTATGCAGGCACGCACACGCGGATAGCTGCGCGCACATGCTCGGACGCAGAGAGGGATAGGAGGGGAAGGGTAATGAGAGAAAGGGAAGATGGAGAAGGGTAAGAACCTATCAGCATAAATAACGGGGAGGCAATAGCAGTAGGCGTCTCTGAAGTTCTCTGTTACATAGCGGTTTGCCCAAAACAACGAGCTACATGAAAATAAGTAGTTAAACCAGTCAGGTGTCTCCGGACTTGCGGGAATTAAACATATTCCAGCAGTCATTCGAGATGACTTCTTAGAAGATTTATTTGTTGATGGTGATCGTCGCGGTCGAAGACAGTTTAGAGGAAAGGCGGCTAAAACAGAAGGGTGATCAAGAAAGTATGGAAAGATGTTTGTAGATTGCAGTTTTTATTACCTTTTCAGTCTGCAACTCTAGCTAGCGTTAAGCGAGATTGCGTGTTATGGTCGACAGCCATAAAACAAAAAACACAGGAAGCGCACACTAACGCGTAAGATTTGAACGTAGCGAAGCTGTACGCAACCTTCACGACCATCCCGTTGGTTTACATCCACGATTGCAGCCGATTTGCTTTTCTTCACTGCCGCAACGACCTTTACTACATCATTATTGCTATAAGTGTGAGCTTGTTTCAGTTTTTTTTTTTTGGAAGTGATAATCATTGGACATTACCTTGGAGGAGCGTACGCTATGACGTCTCTTTCTCGTTCCGAGCAAGAGTGGATCCACGATTACGGCAAAGGCTGGAGCTTTTCTTGGTCAATCTCCTTAAGTGAATATAAGCTTGGCTTGACGAACGTGCGCCGGGGACGCTGGGCGGCCGCCTCGAGGCACGCATACACGAGTGTTAGGCGTTTTCTTGGTTTTGTTAGCTGCCGGGCGTTCGCCGGGAGGCCCGCGCTGACGTGAACGCGCTCGGCAATGTCTTGGTATTTTTAACTGCGGACATGAAGAATTACGATTTGCTAAACAGCTTCCCTGTTAATGTCACAATGCATCCACTTTTGTTCAGTCAAGCGTTGAGAAAAATAGATTAAAAAATAAACAGCTTTACAGTTCAATGCTTCATTTACAATCGGCTGTGTGATCGGTGCGATGCGATAATCACAATAAATGAGGGATATCGCATATTGCCGCATTTACATTTTGCAGGACGGAGTGCTGGTGAAACTTATAAAAAAAATCACATACGATCATTCCCGGGTTGCTACGACCTACAGCCACACCTGGTAACATTGAAGTATGCGAATAAAATTAGTCCTAATAGCGATAATGATAACAACAATAATAATAGTAATAATAATAATAATAACATTGTTGGGCTTGAGCTATGAAACCAGTTGTTGGAGCAGCTCATCTGTGTATGAGCGTTGCTGCCTCTTGGCTTTCTACGCTTGCGTAGTTGCACCGGTCACCGTTTTGGTATTGCTTCTCATGGCACACTGTTTTCCTCGGGTAGGTCCAGCAGATATGTCACTATTACATAGCATTTCCCTTGGTATATTCCTAGTCGGCTAACGAGCTTTAAGGAAAGTGACACCCCAAACAAGAAAGCATTCGCGTATGGCGACACGCCAGCGTGCGTATAGTTTACGGATGTACCTAATTTGCCGGTACGAGCTCTTTGAGGAACTGTAATATTACAGAAGCGCAAGTGCGCGAATCGCAAACCCTTTTCACTTTCCGCATTACGATTCCTGACGTCGCTAACCCTGAATGCGGCAGATTGCTGTATACTTTGTCAGTAAGCCCATGAGAAAGGGCACCTACTAACATGCCTGGAAATGCACCGGTAGGCTAATGCGCCTACAAGAGTGCCGCGCGCGTGGAGGAAAACATTCGTTGATGACCGAGGAGATCGCAAAGCACTACAGACAACGATAAAGGTGGCGTTCGTGGCCCTGGTCGATTTCCGCACTACGGTTTGTGACGTCACTAATTGTTTATGCAACAGATTTGCCGGCAACACCAATAACAAATTAACCTGTCGTTCTTTTCGTCCTGTTAACGTTATATGGCAGAAGGTGTTACGAACCCGAATGCATTTCCAGTTGCTTTCTAGGGCGCTATACGCAGAACCAGTAAGCAAGAAACTCAACGTTATTCATTCTGAATCACTTCGTGTCTGTTGTCTGCCATCTGGATAGAAAATAGCCACAGTTATCCGGTTTAGATGTGTGCGGCTGACTATAACCCGTGTATTGCAAGACTACTTTACTTACGTGTACCTTCTCCAAAATTGCGGGGTCAATTGTTTTGAAATTTCTAGAATAACATTTAGGACGAATGGCATTCTTCATCGAAACAAGCAATGATTTAGGGCCGGGTTATCCGCTGTGATCCAACTTACAACATTTTTTTTTTTTGCATCTCGCGCAAGGAGTCAGGGGCAAAAACCAAACAAATGTAATTTTCCTGCATCGACAAAGGCGTTCGACCGAACCTCTTATAAAAAATGAAGGCAGCTCACACTAACGCGTAAGTCTTGAGGGTAGCGAAGCTGCACGCAACAGTAGCGTGTTTCCTCTTTTCGCGGCGTTGTTCAAGCCTCGCCGCTGTAGGAGCGACCGCAGCTGGATGTTCGTCTTCCTCCATCGCACACGGCTCTGCGCCGCACGTGGCCTGCTGGCTTTCCTTATCGGTGAGCGCTTATCGCTGCGGCGGCGGCCTCCTCGCCTTCCCCCGCCAGGTGGCGACACGAGTCCCGCGCACGTCTCCATTCCCTCCTCGCTTATCTCTCTCCGCCATCAGAGCGCGGCTCCGTGCCCGGCGCTTGAGGAAGCGGGTGTGGTTTGACCTCTAGCTCTCAAGGTCCAAACTGGTCACCCCGCGAAGACTGCCGGAGGTAGCGTAGTGTAGCTTCCGCTACAAAAGCTATTTATTACTCGGTGGTGAACACGTCATGAGATCAGAAATGACCTCTACAGGACACAGTTCTTTTCCCAGATTTTATTTAGCTCGTTTTTAGAAATTATCGTACTGAGTATAGCTAGATGTTAAAATACGTTTTGCGAAGGTTACTGGGTTATCTACCTCTTGTGCGTTATGTACCTTTAGCATATACACAGCACTCACAATAGCATTAGAAACTGCAGCGCAATGGTGTACAGGCAGATACTCATCAACTTACAAAAACAAGTTTCGATCCCGATAACAAAAGAAACTAAAGTTAAGCTTCTCGTGTAACTGCACCTCAAGGAAACAATAAACTTGGGTGTTATCACATCAGAACGCCTCGAATCTGTTGCCCATGAGTAAGAAATAACTAACTAATAATTGAAAAAGTTCCACGGAACGTGAAACCTGCCAAGTGCGGAGAAGTGACTCGCCAGAGTGGCGCCCTCTCTTGGTAGTATTCTGGCCTCGCGGTACGCTATTCGACGGAGTCGATGCGTCCGCTATCCATAAAGATTACGGATAACAGTTGATGGCTTAAAAGGCAAACTTTAATGAAGTACAAATGAAGTAAATAAAAAGGTTACAAGTTCAAAAAAGAAAGGTTACTTCCTCTGGTTAGCTCCGTAAAAAAAGTGGTGCTGACTCGAGGGCTGGCAACGGCAGACTGACTGGTAGTCGCGGCGTCTCCGGTCCTAGGCGCGGCACTATTCTGCGTAATGTTACTCAACCCCTCGCCGGGGCTGCAGGACAGCGGGAGAAACGGGCCGAATTCCTTTCCCGGTCGTCCCCGGCTCGGAGAGAGAAGAAGAAGCGCGCACACACAAGCACAAGAACCAACACAAAACACACTTGTTTCTCCCTCCGAGGCACACCGGCTGGCTCGGAGTTCAGGGTTTGTGGCGTCTCGCTGTGCGTCGTTGAATGCGAGGTGAACAACAGTTTCCATACCAGCCTGGCGTTAATACCGCAAGTAGTCACGAGAGGGCGCCGCAGCAGCTGAAAAAGCCTATAAAGAGACACGGGATTGAGTTGTCATTAGATTTTGGGTAAATAATGCATTAATTTGTGCTTTTGTTCTTTATCTTGATGTTATTGTTTACTTATTTGCGTCCCATAGCAACGCCAGCCTCCGGCCACGGCGCAGTGCAATTGGATAACCCCAAACACTTTGCATATGAGTTATGAGTAACGTGTGCCTCTTCGGCCCAACAATAAACATATATAAAAAAACTGTGTGGTCCAGTGAGATTGACGGTGGCTTCGTAACCCGAGGGACCCAGGTCCAATCCCGGACAGGGGAAGCGGGGATCTTTTCGAAGCTTCCGTTTGGGTGCGTTACGCCGCGTTATCCGTTACGTGTTACTTTTTTGTAGCGTAAGCTACACTGGCCGAGGTTGAGCAGTTTCGCGTGTGCCGTTAAGGGCCGTTCTGCGCAAGCGCGAGGGACATTGGATTGGATTAACTTGGCTTGGATTGGATTAACTTGGCTTGGCTTGGCTTGGCGTGGCTTGTATTGGATTTGGATTGGATTGGTTTATGTGAATTGTGTTGGATTGTGTTGCGTCATAGCCGCGGCAGACGCACTAACGCCGGCGCGTGCCCAGGTGTGCGCCTCAATTGCGCAGTAGCCAAGTCTGACGCTGCACCGGAGCCGCTTGATAGCCGTTTCGCGTGGCTCGTGAAGAGCCGTGCTGAGCATGCGCGAGGAGCAGTGACTGGACAGTACTGGACTGGACTGGACTGGATTAGACTGAATTGAACTCGACTGGACTGGACTGGACTGGACTGGATTGCTGAACCTTAGCTCACGCTACGTATATCCTGGCATAGCAGAGCTAAGCTGCTACTAATTTTTGGCTAGATACCGTGACCCCGGACGAGCTACGACGACAAGCCGGGCCCCTAAAGTGCAAAGCCGTTTATGAATTCACCCGCTGTTCTGAAATAGACCTTGCAATATTCCATTTAGGAAATAAAGTTGCTTGCTTACGAGGTTATCTGACTTGCCCTATTTTGGAATACACTGGCCTTATAGCTCATTTCACGAGCTGCGCGTGCAACACAGTAGACGCGTCTCTTTCTCAAGAAAGCCGCCCTGCGAGCGCGTCTCAAACTGAATCCTACAAGTGCCCGCTGAAGAAAAGCGACAGAATATAGGCGTTGGTACTTTGGATAAGCATTTCCGCCCACTTGCGGGGCAGGAGGAACGACCTTGACAGGAAGCCTAACTTCGCCCCTGCTGGCCAAGAGATTGTGAAATGAACTGTAGTTATATTCATGTTACGTGTGTATAACTACTTTTCATTATATAATATAACTAAATTACGTGAATATATCCAAGGCAACGTGAACGTGCTCGAATACGGCAACGAAACGCCGTTCGTTTTTACGTCACCACATATCAGCGCAATGGTTCCCTTCACTGAAAGGCTATGTTGGCACAGTTATCCCCACATTGTCCAGCCGCGCACAACCTCCAACGGCCGATATTGTTGCACCCATGCATATGTGGTGAATTCCAGGTGAACTCAAACTGTCATCTAATGGAAATACGCCATAAAGACGAACAAACGCTTGAAGAGGGCTTTCAGACATACAAGTTTGTTTTGTTTTTCTTCCCGCAAGCTGCACAGGAATTTTATACGCCATTTCCAACGCGAGTGTTCACGTTTTTCATCGCAAAAAGGCAGCTCTCTTCAACTCTACGGAAGCTAGACTATCGGCAGCCGTACTCTGGGGATAAAATCTTGGGCCACTGGCCGTCTCCGTCATCAACGCACAAGCTGACAAAAGAGCTCTTTGGCTTCCTAAAAACGACGGACTTGTACAGGCGAGTGTAGCCCAAAAGCCTACCCTCTGTGGACTCACTGCACTCTTTTGTCTATAGTGTCCTAATGCTGGGCCACTTTACGATGCGTCGTCATTTTCCCCCTTTTTTTCTATTTTTTTTTCTTTTTCCCATTGTTCCCCCGTCCCACGATAGCATACTAAACCATAGCCTGCTTAACATTCACGCCTTTCTTCTACCTTTTAGGGGCGATGCACCTTATGGGCTCGGGCTGTCGGCGTCTCCGGTCGTCGTCGTCTCATGTAGTGACGGTACTAAAACAACGGGACGCTTGTTCTCCAACGCCTCGCGCTAGAACGTAACGCGTACTAAAAGAAAAGTGTATAATGGATGAAACCGGTTCAAAATCAACTAATTTAAAGATTCGTGGAACGCTTTCTGTCCGCATTAGCAATCGTCAAGCACAAGCAGAAGCTGTTTGTAGACGGGTTATAATTTGTGTTACACTAAAGTACCCACCGGCTCTTGACGGTTCGGGCGGTTCGGGTCGGGTCGACGGGTCGGGTGGTCGGTCGAAGCAAGAAAAGGCCTGCTTGCCTAGTGCCGGGGCCTCGTTGATCACCGAGGACAAGCCCTCAGTGCGAGGCGCCTGCATTGCACTGCGCTCGCGTTCCCCTCTGCCACTATCCCAAACTGGCGCAGATCGGGCATGCAAATTGTTTAATTCTGGTTCAACGCAAGATAAAGCGCGACCGCCTCAGCAAGCGCGTGATTGCTCTTCCCACCGGCGCTTCTCCGGCGCCCAATCAGCGTGCGCCGTGTGGCGAGAGAGAGAGAGAGACAATCTTTGAATTTACTTAGACACTGCACGCTTTGCCCCTCCCCAGGTTTCACGTTAGTGGAGATGGCCCGTTTTAAATGCAGAGCATTTCAGTAACTCACGATGTCACCCGCGTTGACGTCCGTAGTGCGCACCGCACCCCTCCCTACTATATAAAAAAAAAATCCCCCCACCTCCCCGAAGGGGATCGTGCGGAAATGCGAATGCATTGGGTGCACCGATGAGTGCGCTGCGAGTAATTATTATTAATGGCGTACTTAATGAAGAGAGACGAGAGTGTGAACGTAACCATTTATTCATTCATCAGCACCTGTTTGTGTTATCGTTGTACCTGACGGCCACAATCACCGCCTTGTGGTCGCTGAAGTGCACGGTCAATGGTCTTTGAGAAGCATACGCGCGGAGACGCCATACGCGCGGGCGCCGCGATGCTTCTCAAAGACCCTTTGACCGTGCACTTCAGCGACCCACAAGGCGGTGTGATTGTGGCCGTCAGGTACAACGAGAGGAGAGAGAGAACCGCGCAACACGCCCCGCCCCGCGCGGCGAGCTCTCTCCGCGAGCTCCGCGATGCGAGCGCCCCTCACACGCCCGAGCGCGCTCCTCCTCTCCACTCACTCTCCGCTACTCCGCCCGAGCTCCGCGATGCGAGCGCCCTCACACGCCGAGCGCGCTCCTCCTCTCCCCTTGCCCTCCGCTACTCCCGCCCGAGCTACCACATGCTCCGGTTGCTAGGCGCGCCACAGCTGTTGCTAGGCGCACGCCGGCCAACGCACGACAACCCCCGACGAAGAAATGCATTTGCATTTAAAAAAAATACTATCCGGCGCCCGGTTTCGATCCCTCGACCCTGCGGGCGGAACGCAATGTACATGGTGCTCTACCCACTGCGCCACAAAGCCGACACAGAATGGGACGCTACGAACGCGCCTTATATCGTTGACTCATTCAAATTACTGCTGACGAGCGCTCTGTCGTCAGCAGTTGCCACAAGTGCAACAACATTAACGTAACGCAAACTACTTAACGTCGTGCGTCCCAGGAAATGCTCTGCATTTGATCGTGCCCCTCGCGAGGAGGGGATGTTTCACTGCGTCTTCTCTCGGTCGCGGGACCCGTGGCGCCATATGGCGGAGGCGCGGCACAACTCGTTGCACTTTCTTTGAAAACGCGCCTCGAAAGCGCGGCAAATATGAAATAGGGATGACGCGCTTTCGAGGCAATCCGCCCACGCGGCTGCTTTGTGTACAGACTCGGCGGCGAGCGTCCCGGGATTCTGGTGCCGACCGAACCCCATTTTCTTTTTTGTTGGTTGGTCCTTAGCGGGAGCGCTATTCAGATTTTTTGGTCTGTCTGTATGTCTGTCTGTCTGTCCGTCTGTCTGTCTGTGACTCGATTCAGCCACCCGGCCAAAGCAAAACAATGCCTGCGCAATTGTCTTATATAGTCACAGCTAAATCTACCCGTCTATGTCCGGTGTAAGGTTCATACTTGTCAACATTGTTGTAGAAGAACAAGACATTACGCAAATATGAGACAACAAATCAATACAGAAGTGATATTTGCAGTGTTCCTTTCTAAGAAAAATCAAACAGGCTTGACTTTTGCGAAATTAAATACTTCATCAACTGCAGAAAAAGGATTCACTCCGCCGTCGCCTGCTGTCGCCCGCGCCACTATAGCTTCTGGCGCCATTTTATATGCGAATGCATTTCTTAGTCGGGGGTTGTCGTGCGTTGGCGGGCGTGCGCCTAGCAACAGCTGTGGCGCGCCTAGCAACCGGAGCACATGGTAGCTCGGGCGGGAGTAGCGGAGGGCAAGGGCAGAGGAGGAGCGCGCTCGGCGTGTGAGGGCGCTCGCATCGCGGAGCTCGGGCAGAGAAGCGGAGAGTGAGTGGAGAGGAGGAGCGCGCTCGGGCGTGTGAGGGCGCTCGCATCGCGGAGCTCGGCGGAGAGAGATCGCGCGCGGGGCGGGCGTGTTGCGCGGGTCTCTCTGCTTCTCAATGACCCTTTGACCGTGCACTTCAGCGACCACAAGGCGGTGATTGTGGCCGTCAGGTACAACGATAACACAAACAGGTGCTGATGAATGATAAATGGTTACGTTCACACTCTCGTCTCTCTTCATAAGTACGCCATTAATAATAATTACTCGCAGCGCACTCATCGGTGCACCCAATGCATTCGCATTTCCGCACGATCCCCTTCGGGGAGGTGGGGGGATTTTTTTAGAAATCAACCGGCAACAGTTACGCAAGGTTCCACTAGATAGGTTCCACGTAATGCTTGCAACGCACGTGGAGTAGGGAAACGCGGTTCTATAAACGTTGAAGTAGGGCGCCTCGATTAACGCGCGTCTTCGCCGTACGGCAGCGTTCGCATCGAGACACCCGGTTTGGAGCACTGGAAAGCGGGAAATTTAATATGATTTAAGCAAACCTTTGGCGTCTTCACCTCGGGAGGAGCGCGACGCAAGAGGAACAACATGAGAGGTGAGCGGGAAAGCGAAAGGAGGCATTTACTTCACAAAAGCCGATAAAGACTATCGTCTTTTGACGGCATTTGCAACAAAAAGGAGCAGATACGCGGCCAATTTTTTTCGCTTGTTTTTGCCTTTCCGCGCCCTAAACAACTTGTTATAGTGATGTCTGTAAGCAAAAAGTACCCTTAGGCCAGTTCAAAAAACTGCTGCGTCCTGGTAGAGTGCTCGAACGACAAGCGCTGTCCGGGGAGGCGGTGCTGCGGGCTTCTAGGCCGCTCTTACAGGTGTCGGCGACGGCAGCAGCTTATCACCACGGTCACCTACGAGTACGCCAGACACGGGTGAAATCTATAGTCGCCTCGTTTAAACGCGATACTGGACAGTGAGAGCTTGGTTTCATCTTGCAGCGCATACAACGAATGCGGCTTCGTGTTATATATATATATATATATATATATATATATATATATATATATATATATATATATATCTATATATATTATATATATATATATGTTTAGTTAGGAAATGAGGGGCTCGTTGAGGAAATACAGAAAGATAGGTCGGCAGTCTACAACGCCAAAGGAGGCATAGGGGTGTTGTTAGGCTCTTTTTTTACTACGGTTAATGAAGTAAAATTTTTTATTAAATATAAGGAAGAAAGAAAGAAAGACAGAAAAACACGCGCCCAGAGTGGAGACCGAACCCACGCCTTTCGGTTCGGTCTCCACTCTGGGCGCGTGTTCCCTTCTTTCCCTTCAACGCGCAGGACAGTTTAAGATTTTGATCAGGGGACAGTGGAGCATTGTTTCTAATCATCTGTAATGTAATGTAATGCTATGTAATGTAATGTAATGTCTCTTTGTATTATATGTCCATGTTTTGTTCGCTTTTTGTTTTCTTGTCCTTTTTTTGTTTTGCTTGCTTTTTTCGGCGGCGGCTGAGGTATTTCCATTGTACTGAGGGTTTTGAATTATTTCGATCGGCTCACTGAAAACAAAATTACATGCAAACCGGAAGCCAAACGCCACATTAGAAGACATCTCCACAAAAGAATGCTTCCGTAAAGCGTCCGGTATAAAATTGGTCTGGAAGGCTGCATTTCTTTCCACTAGTGTATTTCGATGACCTGACGGGGACCCAACCATTCCCTTCGTGGCGTCATTTCCGTACTGGCCGGTTTCTTTTTTTCTTTCTCACGGCACATCATTCGGGTCAGAGAAGGAATGCGAGAGACAGGAGGCCCTGGCTGCCACAAGGGCGGGTTGGTTCACGACTCGGAAGAGACCCCGTTTCGTTTTTTTCCCTTAAGATTTGTCTTTCGTAACAACGGCAAATAGTCGGTGGAGCCACCTCGGCCCTCTTGGCGTGCCTAGCAAGCGTCGCCCAAACGAGGTAAGGTAGGCAAATGGCCCATGAAGAGTTTCTCTGAGGGGGAGATGGCTGAGCCGCGCGGGCCGGGGCTCCCTTGGGGTCAGGCCGTAACTATACTCAAGTGCTGCAGCCAGATCAACTACGTGTACACCCTTAAATAGAAAGCTCACTCAGTGTGCATGTCATTTCCCACTGAAGTCCCGTCAAACTGAATGAGCTGCAAGTAATAATTCATCATGTTTTATATGTCTTATTCCCCAACTCGAACGTGCACCTACAGAAATTATGAGAAGTATCTACCGTTGCGTAAGCATTCTTACGCCGCTCCTCCGTTTCACCAACCTTACTTTTCCTTGGTGTCTTTAAAGGAAGCCGTCAACGCAGACAGCGTTTTTTGGGGGGGTTTGTTGTCTGCTTTGTTTATTTAGTGGCGTGAGGGCGCTGGATTAGATAGGCTTTCATGTTTACACGGTTTTTTACTTTGTTGTCTGCTTTGTTTATTTAATGGCGTGAGGGTGCTGTATTATATAGACTTTCATGCTTACACCGTTTTTTGCTTTGTTGTCTGCTTTATTTATATAATGGCGTGAGGGGGCTGGATTATATAGACTTTCATGCTTACACGGTTTTTTACTTTGTTGTCTGCTTTGTTTATTTATTGGCGTGAGGGTGCTGTATTATATAGACTTTCATGCTTACACCGTTTTTGCTTTGTTGGCTCCTTTGTTTATTTAATGGCGTGAGGGCACTGGATTAGATAGACGTCCATGCTTTCGTGAGTTCACCCTGTTTTTCTTGTGTCTGTGTCATGAAGAGAAGAGAAAGAAGACGTACACAAAACGACGACAACAAAGAAGACGCAAGGCACGCGGCGCGAAGGTCATCGACACCGGCTACGGCGCCGAAGGCTCGCGACCACGGCACGAGCTTGCGCCGGCGACCAGCCAATGGGAAGCGGCCAGCGACAGCAGCTGGCAGCAGAAGCGGCCGAAGAACACGGAGAGTGAAGAGAGACCGGAACTCTGGCGGCCGGGTGCCCTGACCCGGGCCCCGTCCAAGAGGTCCGTCACAACAAAACCCCTGACGCCCTCTTCCGCAAGCAAGTTATCTCGTCGGACATCGGCAGAAGGCAGCGACGTTCCAAGAGAGCTGCGTCGGCTCTTCAGCGGCGGGAGCTCGGAGCGCGTCGCCCTACCTTCAGCCACGAGACGTCACGACCTGACTGTGCTACCGGGAAGTGAGGTGCGATGGACCATTTTCGATGAAAAACCACGTACTTTCTCTACTTTTGTTTGAACTGTAACGTCTTGCCAATAGTTAGCCACGCTCACCTTTTGTTATTCTCTCATCACTGTATCTGTTTCTGTTGTGTTTATTTTGGGTGGTTTGGAGCAATAGAACTTAGTCTCGTCGAAAGTTTTTCGTTCTGTTATTATTATTGTCCCGAACCTGACAGTCTGTCTATTAAAGGGAACCTTTCTTCGCCTCACTGATGGCGACCGTCCACACGAAAACGCACTGCAGGAAGCAAACTTTCTCTGACGTTGATGGTGATCGTGGTTGAAGTGAAAGGTAATTGAAAACTGAAGCTTTGTCTGGTCTAAAACCAATGTCTTTAGAGTCCAAATTTGTCAGAGTCTAAAATCCAAATCGTCACGCCCAAAACTCACTGCAGGAAAGCCAACTTACGCAACGGGTTTCCACAAAGACACTTCAAGCGCCCAAAAGAAAAATACGCTTCCAGGCGTCGGAATGAAACCTGAGTCCGTCGCGTTATGAAGACAACGTTTACCTTATAGCGCCATTCCGACATCGTCGAAGAAGTTTGAATTTTGGGCCTTGACTTTTACGCAGGTTGCACTGGAGAAAGCTTCGCGTTTTAACCATCTTTCTCTGAAGAAAGTGCCTTTGGTGTTTTGTTTATCGGGGGAGGACGATGCATTAGATAGACATTTGCTATGTGGTTTCTCCCTATTCGGTTTTAAAGCGGACCTTCATTTGTCTTTCTCCCACCACTTTTCCAGGAGCTGCTGTTGTTCCCTGGCCGAATGCTCTGCTGAGTGCCCGGCGGAGTAGAATACTCGGGATGCACTTGCAGGGAAATGCTCGAGCGGACACCACCATAACGCAACTACGCACTACGTCTTCCCAACTATCACGCATAATCAGGCTCCTAACGCAGAACCTGGGTGTATTGAGAGAAGGCACCATCCGAATAGTACGTACAACCACTCATTATCCCTTGTATCGCCTACAGTCTACCATTCAGAATCTCACAATGCCGGTCGAGGAGCAGGTCGACGCCATGATGCGCACAGCGTTGAAAGCTGCGCTCAACCTCCCACAGTTCACCTCTAATGAAAAACTCACTCACCTGGATCTCACGAACACCGTGCAAGAGGTAAACATACCACCGTTCAAACACAACGGATACGACAAGAAAAGTCCCGCACGGGGAGAGCGATCTTATGGAGAGCAGGCAACCCACCCGATTGCATTCGCCAAGAGCATGAAACAGATATAAACTCTGCACAACGATAGGGCATCAAGACGCTGCCGCTTCCCACGAAAATGAATCCCAAAATCCAAACAGAACGAAAGAAGCCAAGGTCACTTTCCTGCAAAAGAAATTCGAACTCTGCGACAATACGGTGTACGTCGATGCAGCCAAGTATGATGAAGAAACGGTGGCGTTAGTGGTGACCACCCGTGAAGGGTGGTCACTATGCGTCACCATACGTCACCAACTGCATCACCTGCGAAACACTCCTACAAAGCAGGTGGATACCGGATCCCTCTTCCTCGTCATTCGCTGGGAAGAACGAAACGGCCGCGGGCTCAACGACATCACCGATTCGCTAGAGGCAGTGCGAATGCTCGCCGCAGGAAGAATACCGCTTGCCTTACGAAGGGCACTTGCGGAATACGTAGGTAAAGTCCACAAGATTACATTGAGACCCGAACACAAGGGAGTGCCGGGTAACGAGGCGGCGAACAGTCGAGCGCGCGACTTCACTCACCACCCCCCTGCGACCGACGCCCTACGATACTCTGTCACCGCCACGTACAGTGAATACCTCCAAAACGCCAGAAAACAGCAGGATACACATCCAATCCCTCATTGTGAACTTACGGCAACTGAAGAATAGATGGTACAAAAATACAAACATTTTCGTTTATAAATCTGGCTGGGCGAAGATTTTCCGCCAAAGGCACCCCGACTGTATACGACTGCAGACTATGTGGAGATACTGCTACCCTCTTCCACGTCACGTGGGCCTGCCCGCACCCCTGCGCAGGGGCTGAATATCAAAAGGACCCGCCACTAACTTCACGAGAATCATGGGAGGCCCACATCGCTAGCCCTGACTTACAGGTCCAAAAGGCCCTAATCATCAAGGCGAAGACAGGAGCAGAAGCCACTGGAGCACAACAGGAACAAAGGGTTCCACCTGTGATTCTCTCCCCATATCCTCTCCTTCATCTTTCCTTCAATTAATTTTATTTAGTCAGTCAGGCGGCTTCTCCCTCGCCCGCCGTTCCGGGGACGAAAAGGAGCCCTATGGGTTTCGCACAAAACCACCAGATGGTACGGTGGTCTCTGCGAATATCAGATGCCGCCACCGCCGCGGTAGTTCACTGCAGGCGCGGAGCGGTGAAACCTTTGCCAGTTTCTACGTTGCCGTGCGTTTGGAGCTGGCGTCCGAAAAGCGTGCTGGCAAAGTATGGAAACGGAGCGTGTAAACACGCGCCAGCAAAATTTCTCAAAGTCGTTGCCACAGCGTCCAGGTCATCCATGCCCGAAAGAAGTGTCACGCCGAACAGGAATGTCTTCGCTAACAGCGAAACGTGCACATGAAGCAGACTGCGTATGTATGGTGGGTCTGCTGGTTCGAAGACCTGAATCAGGGCATCAACGCGTGGCGGCAACGAGGTACCAGCGGAACAAAGATGCCATTCGTACTTTCGTTTCAAACCAGTTATGCCACGACGCGCGTGGAACCGTTTCAAACGATGCTACCTGAACTCCATCGTGGAGTTCCAAACAGCCGACAATAAAGGCAATTTAAAATTCATAGAAAGCTTCGCTGTATTTATGCATACATTTATTTATTTAGTTTGCAAGTTGTGTAGAAGAACGCCTAACACCCTGTACCACATGGTGTGGGAGTGTAAGGACGTAACGGAACTCCCTGGCACCGTCACCGGAGCAATGATAGTCCCTGATGGCTGCGTGAACTTGGCGAACCAGCGCTGCCTGTGACCAGGGTCGTTCGTGCTGTGGCAGGCCATTGCTTTCAAGACTAGCGATGCCAACCACCCAGGATGATCACTTTAACGCAGAAGATCGTGCCCACCTCTCCCCTACCCACTTGTGGCCACAGACCAGTTTGTACTACTAGTTTCCTGCGACAGACGATGCTTGCCAGACTCGGCCATCGAGAGCCGTACTGAGTGACTTCTCGTTTGGTGCGGTTACCTTTTCTTTTCATTTTGAAATTTTTTATGTGCTTCGTTTACAGTTACGACGATCGAGTGCCCTGAATCCGACAGTTATGCATTATCTGTTAAGGTACAACGAATTACACTGTTTGAGTTAGGGTACTCGGAAAAGAATGCTTACACATTAAAAATCTGCCTCTCATGTCCATGGCACCGACGTGGGGTGTGGCTGACGGATTGGCGCGGCTACTCTATTGGACAGTCATTTGGACAGTAATTTGTTGACGGGAAAATATAGTTCTCTGCAGCAACACATTAAACACAGCCCCATCTGGAATGGTCCAAAGTGCGTGTGTGTGCGTGTGTGTATGTGTGTGTATGCGTATGTGCGTGTGCGTGAGTGTGCTTCTTTAGGTGTTTGTGTGTGCCCCCGTCCTCGTCCTGAAAGTCGCTGAAGTGTGTGGGTCATTTTATTTGGGGTCATCAATATCATATTCCAGCAGCCCAAAAAAAACATTGAAAACACAAAAAATCCCACTAAACAAACCCGCTGAGCGACTCCCTGTTTGCTATGCTTACGGCCGAAGCGAACTGAGCCTGCATCACAAATTGCAAACTTCCGGTCACGAGGCCACCTTGAGTGCAACACATGAAGGAAAGGGATAGCACGAAGGAAGAAAAGAAAACGCAGAAAACACTTTCCCAGTCGAGAATTCCCGCTCTATCAGTTGGCGAAGGTAATCTCATCTCTCTCTCTCTCTCTTTCTCTCTCCCTCTTTTTTTGTCTGTGATTTCCACTTGCTTCGAAATGGGAAACATCGGAGGCGCGTTTGACTTTCCAGAGCCTTGCCCATGAACTGTTCCTTGGGTGACGTGTTTGACGTCACTGATGGCGGGAAGAAATGGCCAGCACTGTAAGAGAAAGAAAGGGCGCTAAAGCTAGCCAAAATATCGGGTGCTGAGGCAGGAACCCAAGGATTCCCCCGATCTCCGTCGTGGAGGGCAGGCCAGCGGGCGAAGTAAGCGGGGAAGCCGGGTAGCCGTGACACACAAAGAGGACAAGGCCGGCGCAACGGTGCGTTCCCGATGTTATCCGGCTGCGAAGAAAGAAGGGGCAGGAGTGAGCTATAGGGTTAGTTGGCTTACTCAGAAGAGAGAGAGAAAGAGAGAGAACTAACCTGTGCTTCGCCAGCACATATCGCTGTCTCCGATGGCATTCGTAGCTCCAACCATACAGTTTGCCGCGGGGAAGCGTTCCTTCGTTACTTGCCATGGTTCGCCAACGAGCTCAAAACTTGCCTGTGGCAGAAAAAAAAAACGTGTTCTTGTAAACGACATTTAAAGTTAGCATATTATTTACAATGTGGATCTCTGAAAAATTCATTCGTCAAGGATTTTTCAGAACCTTCCCGTAAGACGAAGTAGAAAAATAAAGTCGCCTTTTTGTTGATTTGGCTTCGAAGGCGAAAAGAAGACATGTGGCAGGCCAAAGAAAGTAGGAGAGGAGCGCTTTCAGCTGCCATGGTGACGCCCATGACAGCATGCGAGTTACGTTGGATATTAAGCAAATATTTATCTAAATTTTGTCAAACTTGGCCGTTTGTTAAAGAGAACTAATTGTTATGAAAAAATTTTGATTGAGATACCATTTTTTGCAGACGAATTGTATCAGTTTTACAAAAGAACAGAACGTTCGTTTGGAAGTTTTCAGGTCTCAGACTCGACTGCTTTCCTTCTGAAAGAGGTCGAGGTTAGGCACTCGTGGTTACTAGAAACCACGCACTAATTGGCGTAGATATAGACGGCAAAAAGCGAAAACGCCGGTGTGTTCGACATTTCGGCGCACGTTAAAGATCCCCAGGGGGTCAAAATAACCCGGAGTCCTCCACTATGGCGGGCCTCATCGTTTGTGCAGCGTCGTTGCGTTAAACCTCCTTATAAAGGCTGTGTCTAGAGTGCCAGTCCGACGGTATTATAAGCGCTCTACTATATCGACGTCCACCGGCGTTTTATAACAAAATTGCCGCGTCTGACACTACATCGCTCTAGATAACGTAAAGCTAGGCAACCTAACCTAAACGTAACATAACATGACCTAACGTACTTAAAGAAATCATTTAAAACACCAAAACTAATGTAAAACATAAAAATTATAGTCCAATTTAAAAAAATGAAAAAAAAAAAACCGAGGCAAGCCGGTCTCGAACCACCGTCCTTGGGATCAAGAAGCTAAGACGGATCCTCTACACTACAACGACAGACGCTTTGGCTTTTTTGTCTTTATTTCCTTTTTTTACATTTTTACAAGTCAACGATGTAATAAAAAGCGCCTGCCATGTTTTGGTTGGCGGAAACTATTATAAACATCAAATGATGTCAATTTTTGAAGCACTGGCAAAATTACCGCATCAGGATTTTCCACTTTGTACAACTCGCACAGATAGTTCACTTTTTCCCTGAAATATGCGCTCACAGTTTGCGCATTGACATCCGCATGGCGCACCGCCATTCGAGAGCGCCAGATACTATACAATCCTAAAAGCATAATCATATCATGCGGTACATCGTCTTCATTGTTTACACTGAGGAACCTGATTCCATAGGGTGTCACCGGATACTCCTTCTTTAGGGTTCTCATGAGGACGTCCCAGAAGAAAATGGCATCCCAACAGTCTATAAACACATGTTCTGTAGTTTCAGGTTTTTGACAAAGAACGCACAAGTTGTTCCAAGCAACAAAAAGACCTCGCTCTTCCATCCATGTTTTCACAGAGAGTGTGTTTGTGTGCAATTGAAAAAAGAAGGTTTTCACAGAGGCTGGGATTACCATAGCTTTCACCCTGGACAAAACATCCTGTCCTAGGCCTGCAGAGTACACTGCTCGGTACAGAAGTACAGGAAAGAGAATTTCTTTCAGATCTTTTTTCAAACCCTTCCTGGAAACATTTGAGAGATAATCCAAAGAAAACCGCACTAGAAAGGAATCTAACTGAGTCAACTACTTCTTTCAGATAACCTCTAATTGTAGGCCATTCGTCGTTGCATGAAGAAACGATGAACTGCGGTAAAGCATTGGCAAGTGCAACTTGGAAAAAACTTCGCAAGAAAGGGTCGTTTGAGTCCCTGAAGAACATAAAACGATTAACGATTTGTCTTGCGTATATATGCGATAGCCCAAGCCCTCCCAGCTTCACTCTTCGAAAAAAAGAACTTCAGCTCGTGCGTTCCCATGTTGAATTCCAAATAGAGACAGCAAAAAATAAGATGCAACTTATTCACATGAACACGGGAACAGTGAATAGCTTGCATCACGAACCACACTTTCGCCAGAAAAAACAAGTTGCAGACAGTGGCCCTTGCGAAGACGGACAATGCACCCCCCCCCCCCCCCCCCCCCCAAGACACACACACACACACACACACTTTGTGTCTTTGTCGCGCAGTCTTTGGGTTTCGTCTTGCCAGTACTAGTTGCTGTCCAAATACCTCTCCATCGGTACCCCCAGGTACCGCCCAGGCGTGGTGGTCCAGTTTACGCGTTCAAATACAGTCGGTGTTGATTCCCAGAGCTAGCCTAGTTTTAAATATTCTAATGTCGTCGGCCGGCACTCTAGCCACGCCTGCAGCGATCAGCTAGAGTGCCGTCGGACGGCACTCTAGGCACTTCGGCTTATAAATCAATAGATATGGACGAACTTACACACCGAAAATTTCCATGCTTGCTCACGAGTTCTTTAAATTCGTACCTTACACACTTTGTAAGAAAAAAAATAGGGCCTGGTTAATGTTGTATAAAGCGGTATGAAATGTAGTAATCGTAATATAAACGCTAATTAAAAATGACCAACATAAGATGCCAATTTGTATAAAAGGCTAACGACAAGAGAAGAAAATCGGGGGCCAGCGAAAAGTTTGTTGCTTAGTAAAATAACGAAGGGTTAAAAACAAGGACGGGCAATTCGTTAACGCCTCCGCTCGGGGCGTGATAATTGATTAGAACTTAGTATTCTTCCATCGGATAAAACCCACAGCAAGAAAATGCTGTACTTTTCCGCTGTTTGTTCACCTTGTGTGTTTGTACACAGGCAGTGCAGTGGCCAAGGAGAGAGAAAGTGTGTCTCGCATAGATTGAGGGGTGTCCCCGTGGGGCGAGCGAGCTCCACGGCCTCGCTCCCGCCGTCGTAGTCGGCACTGAGGCGGTGAGACTTGAAGGCCAAGTCGATGAGACGATTCACGAGGGAACAGGTGGATAATAGCCCCACGGAAGGCCGCTGCTTCCTGAACCTCCCATGGTCGGGGCGGCCGATGCGGCACAGGCCACCGAATCACTGTTTACACGTCTCTAATGGTCGTCTCTGTAGTTTTGCGAGGCGCCACCAATGGCGGCAGAGCGAAAGGGAAACAGGGACAAGGTGGGGCCGACGTTTACGCTGTGCTGTAAGCATTGCGTTCAGTTTTTAAGGACGGCAGTCTTTCTTGGTCTGCCTAAACGAGAAACGTTTGGTCTGCCTGTCAGTCACTCGATTAAAAAAACAGGTGCGTCAACACCTGTTTTTGGACAAAAAACAGATACAAAAAACAGGTGCTTCAACACGAAGACAGTTTCAAATAACTAAAGGCTGCGTCTAATCTCATGGCAACTGTGAGAATTACTTCCGGGAAATTCTCACGGCAGTTTCCATAACAGCTGGCTGGCCTGAAATTCGCTGAATAATATTACCCCCTAACCTAACGTAACCCAACCTATAACGTATCAGAACCTAGCCAAATCCAGCCCAACTGCAACAATCCTAACCTAACCCAGCGTAACGACACACAATACAATCCTATATATTTAACCTAATCCACCCTATTCTAAAAGTCCTGTGCGTCGATCTTGATATAATAATAACCAGGATAAAAAATATTAACAAATCACCATGAGCGAGATCTTCAAAAATTTCGAAAGCTAAAAAGGAAAAAAAAAAAAAAATCGGCCACGCCGGACTCGAACCTGAGACTTCTCGTCTAAAAGCGAGTGCTATAACACAGGGCCACAGGAGTTTTTTTAAGCGCCACAGTAGCATCTGTAGGCAGGAGTTTTTAGGAAATACTTGTTTCACAAAATCTCCTGCGGGTGTGCTAAGCCAATCAGAGGCGACTGCCGCGAGAAATTCCTGGCGGTATTTCTCACGTTTGCCGGGATAATAGACACTACTGTAACAAAAACTGCTTCTCGGGATCATATACATTCACATTACTCAACACAAAAGAAACGTCAAGCATATTAGAGGCAAAATGTAAGTACATCACTCAGGGTAAGTGATCATTTAATTGGGAATACGTTGTCAATCGAGTGACACAAAAATTCGCGAGGTATATATTGTCACGTCGATATTTGTCAAGCCGCGATCGCCTGTTTGCGGTGTGTGTGATCGCCGTGCAGTGTTCAGTCCCCAGCGAGTTTTACGTTCCCTCTTCTTGGCCAGCCAGTTGTTCGAAGACGACGACGTAAACGTGTGGGTCCTGCGCTCGCGGGCCAGACTGATTCAGCCATCTTCACTGAGACTCGCCGTGCTGCGTGTACTCTTCGGTGTAGCGCTACACCTAATAAATAGGTACATCGCCATCCTGCTGTCTGCACCTCCGTCCACTAAGACGCAACAGTATAATAAACCCTTTGACATGACATTTATAGACTACAAAAACGAGTTTTACGCAGTGAGCACCGCAGCAGTGCTGGCAGCATTTAAAGTCCAGGGGATAGAGAAGACTTGCGTAACACTCCTGGACGACATCGATAAAAGATGTACGGGCAGCATAATCCCTCACAAGCCAAGCGACCAATTCCGGATCCGTAGGGACGTACGAGAGGGTGATACCATCTCGCCAAAACTGTTCACAACGTGTCTTGAGGGGTATTCAGAAGGCTTGACGGGGACAACATGGTATTGCGGATAAACGGAGAATACCTGAGCCATTTGAGGTTTGCAGACGACGTAGTCTTGCTAAGAGAGACTGCAGTACACCTAAAAAAATGGCAGCATCTCCACTCCGTGGATGATGGCGAGGGTGCGGAGTACGGGGACTCGAAATGATATCCAAGTTGCGCCCCGACCGTCATTCGATTTGATCCGTAAGTTGCACCTCGATTATTCCCTAAATGAAGCTGCAACTCACGGCTCAAATCGAATTTCGCTTGATTTTCGCTTGATGGTGTGTGCGCACTGATGGCACTAACTGACACTAACTCTGTCTGATCTACCAGACACAGGCTCGAATCCTGACAGTGCCTGTGTGATTTTTCGCGATTGTAAATGATATGCGTACGGACGCGGACGGACATTGTGCGGTCCTAATGCACTCAGCACCTAAAATGCTTAAGGTACTGAATTCAGAAAGCAAAGCCGAGGGAGGGGGGGGGTATGTAAGTATGTATGTATGTATGTATGTATGTATGTATGTATGTATGTATGTATGTATGTATGTATGTATGTATGTATGTATGTATGTATGTATGTATGTATGTATGTATGTATGTATGTATAAATCTTTATAAGAAAAGGGGCGGCCAGTGGCCTAAGAAGGGGGGGGGGTGTTTGGAAGGAGGTGAAGGGCTCCTGTAGGCCCTAAATTCTTCGGGCTACGCCTGACTCTTTGGCGAACTTCCAAAGGGAAAGCAATCTCTCCAGGCATGACTAGGATCCATGGGCGTAGTCCACTCTTCGTATGATGGCACCTGCTGGGCGTGTCGGGCTCGGAATTCACGGAGGCCCCCACAGTCCCACAGGAGGTGTCTAATGTCCTGCTTGACTGTGGAGTCCTTGCAGTACGGGCAGGGGTACGGTGGGTCGATGAGAGCGGCGGAGCCGTTGCGTCTGTCTGGATTACTACGTGCCGCCACTTTAACGTAGGAGCGCCACTTGTGCAGCACATCCTCGGTAAGGGCGGCCCCTGTTCGGGCCTTGTAGGTCAGAACTTGTGCCCCTCTGGGTAAGCCCTTTGGAAGAGGGTGCTCATTTTGGGGAGTCATGTCTCTCAGGTTTGTATTCCTTCGTTTTCTCTCTTGTTCGACGAGGCTGGCCAGGGTCGACGTCAATCAGTGGTGGCACCGGGTGTTCGGGAAGCGAGTGGAGCGTAGAGTTTTGCGCGCTAGCCATCGCGTGAGCAACCTCGTTTCCGAGGCTACCCGCATGTCCGGCACCCAGTCGATGCATACCTGGATGCTGTGGTTGTTTTTTAGTGCCACTCCTTCTTGATAAGGTGGCACACTGAACCATCGATGTTTGGTCCTTGAGGCCGTTTAATGTCTTCTGTGTTGTCGCACATTACGGTGATTTTTTTGTCGGGCCGTCCCACAGTGAGCGCGCCGTCTCGGTGCGTACCACGAGTTGTCGCCATCCACAAGGCATGGAGTTCTAGTTTTGTGTCTGTAGGCTTCGTGATATTTGTAGGCCTGTGACCTCTGTATGACCCAAAGGGTGTGACCACTGCAAGGGAGGCTTCCTCGTGTCTCCTCATTACAAGCGGCATCTGTGTACACAGTAGTTGGCTGAAGCTCGGGGTCGTTGGTGTTGTGTGCACGAGCCTCCCGTTCCTTCGTGTGGCGCTCCTTGTTGCGTCTTTGTGGCAGTGGTTTTGGCCGAGTAACGAGCGTGTACTCCCACGGTGGTGTCATAAGCGGTAGTGGGGGTAGCTCGGGACGGTCCTATTCATCAGCTAGGCGTATGATACGCCTGCCAGCATTCGTTAGGTTCGCCTCGAGGGCATTGCTCTCTTCTCGCAGCGAGC
Source organism: Haemaphysalis longicornis (assembly GCA_013339765.2). NCBI lineage: Eukaryota > Metazoa > Arthropoda > Arachnida > Ixodida > Ixodidae > Haemaphysalis > Haemaphysalis longicornis. Next base: position 124,717,545 of record CM023450.1, read on the forward strand.
GTGGCCGCCAAGGAAGGCAGTCGGGCCGTACCTATGTAGATCCTCAACTTTTGCGTGACGTGGGAGGCCGGTGACCACCCCAAGGGAATCTCGGTACAAGACCTCTAGCTTGAGCATTTGTGCCTTGGCTAGGTCAATGGCCATGGCTCCGTAGCACGCTTTAGCTGTGAGGACCGTGGTGACCAGCGTTCGAGTACTCGGTGCAAGCACCGCCGAAGCGGCTGCCGCTCCTCTGTACTACGTGTAGCATCGACTTCCACGACTTTCGGAGCTGCGATAGCCATTCGTTGGGAGTGTCATTCTCGTGGAAGGGAATGCCCAGTATTCGAGTCTAGCCATCTGTCGGTCGCGATATGGCATTTCCATTCAGGGTAAGGTGGACCTGGGCACGCTCAGCTTCTGAGCCCGGAATGACCAGACACTGCGTCTTGGTTGGAGACACTTGCATGCCCGTCGGTCTGAAGTACTCTGAGAGTGTGTCGAGGCCTGTTTGAACAGCAGTCACGGCGGCTTCGGTGGTGGTATACTGCTGTGGAATAGCCCAGATGGTGACATCATCGGCGTAGGCAGTCGAGCCGAGACCCGGTATCTTCCCTAAGTGCCTGGGGGGGGAGTAAAAATAAATATGAAGAAATGTCAAGTAATGATGAATAAACATGCCGAAAGCGCCCTGTTCAGTCAATGTAACGGAACGATGGTACTAGTGGAAGATTATAACTACCTTGGTCAGGTCGTCTGTGCTGATCCCAATGACGAGAAAGAAATCCGGTGCAGAATAGGTACGGGCTGGTGTGCACTAGGCAAACACTCCCAATTAATGAAAAAAATTACACCATCTTCCCGTAGGGGAACCCTGAGTAGTATGCGAAGCAGCCATGGGGTCGACTGAAGTTCCCATTACTTTACAGTTCGTCGTTTCCGTTGACGTTCAGCTTCACGCGCCTTCGTTGTATCAGTAGCTTCTTGACGTAGTTTGAATGAGTGAAGGACATAAGGCGTGTTCGTAGCACATGCTCCCGTCTCGGTTTGTAGCGCAGTGGGAAGAGCGCCACGTACCTCCCGTTGCGGCCAGAGAGTCGTGGGATCGAAACCGGGCGCCGCCTATTTCTTTTATTTATAGTGTACTGCGCTGACGTCAGCCCAAAGGCTGACGGGGCTGAAGAGACGCGCATGCGCAGTAGAGTGCGGACGGCGGACAACGACAACGAGGGAGGGAGGAACACAGCCCCGAGCATGAAATGCTTCGCATCTAAAATAGTCTGCCTCTAGCCCTGATAAGGAGAATATACAACCAATGCGTTATTCCGGTGATGACATATGGAGCGGAAACTTGGCGCCCTACTAAACAACTTGAAAGCAAACTTAGGCGGCTCAACGGGCCATGAAAACGAGAATGATAGGAGTATCTTTAAGGGAGGGGAAACGAGCTCTTTGGACCAGAGAACAAACTAGCGTAAAAGATACCATCGTTCAAATAAAGGTAAAGAAATGGACTTGGGCTGGCCACGTAGTTACGCGAAATGACAACCGGTTGACCACCAGGGAGACAGCGGATACCAAGAGACGGGTCTACATGAAGAAAAAGACCAGTTACTCGATCGAGGACGAAAAAGTAATTCGGAGACAAAGAATAGGGTCGAGCGGCTGGAAGTCAATGGGAGAGGCTGATGATTATGAGGTTTAACGCGCCGACGTACAGGGCGGGGAGGCGCACTGTAGTGCAGGGCTCCGGATTAATTTCGACACCTGGGGATCTTTAACGTGCGCCGAAGTCTCGAACACACGGCGTTGCTCTTGCCAGATAGGAGATCTTGGTGGTGGTGGTGGTTCCAGTGAAATGGCGCGTACCCACTTAGGGGGATTGGCCAGGAAATGGGCGCCTTACCGAAAAAATTAGGTAATTTTTGAAGGGAAAGAAAATTTTTATATTAGAATGGATTAGCAGTAGAGAGATAGAGAAATAAAGAAAAAAAGGTAAAATGAACACCATCCTGCAGTGGGAGCCTAGTGGTCTAATGATGATTATGACGAGAAAGAGTACTAATATTGTACATCTCTTGGGCAATACATGTTGAATTGGTTTTTTTTTTCTTTTGGGGTAGGAAATAGTAAAGGTTCGTACGATGTTTCGATGCCTCGCCGATGTTTTGGCGAGAGACAGAAGCCTTCTTGATTATGATCTGCGTTGGTGCCTGACGGTTGCGGAACTGATCACACGACGACGATAGTTGATGAGGGTTTTTCAAACTGTATATTGAGGCGAAAGACATATACAGAATGTTTACAGACTGAAGTAGACAGAGTAAGAAATAAAGTGGGGTTCTTTTTCAGCTAAAACTTTGTGCCTGCGGCACCCCCGTCAACGACGGACCCTGACCTAAGACTACCCAGGTGGCGAGACCATCCCTAGCCGAACCTGGCTAGCCCGGCAATACGCCGGCCGTGCATAGCACATTAAAACCCTGAGGATTCAACCTCGAGACCTCGTGTCGCGTGGGTTTGATGGGTTACTTAGGCTCCACCCCCGATACACAGGCCAATCGGTATGTCCTGGCGACCTGATTGGGTGGATTACCAAATCTGGGCCTAAACCGCGGTGGGAAACACCCCCCGTAACCCAGAAACAATGGCCACTCTCTCTCTCTCAGCAGAAAAAAGGAAGAGATCAAAAGCAAACAAAACAAGTACAGAAAACACTCAGAAACCCGCGGAGACACGTGCAAGCGGGAAAGCTTCTATGAACATGGCCTGCGTCGCCCGTTCCCACACCTCGTACAAGACCGGACAGCCACTCCGAACCAGCTGGAACCCATAACCATCCGTCTTAACGAAACCCGGCGCGCCTCCGAGATTCTCCGCCGTTGACAGGCGATGCCCCGTTAATTGGACCGTGGGCCAGAATCAACGCGTAGGGAACACGGGATACGGCGGCCGCCGCAGGCGTCGCATCTTCCGCATCCACCCCGGCCTGCTACACGAAGATCCCCGCACGCCCTCACTCCGCGCGTTGACGGGCCAACAAAGGAACAACTCGAAGCTCCCCCATTTCCGGCTGCACGACGGACCGAATAGTTTTACAACCAGCCATTCCGCTAAATGTACACGCAGTGAGCCGCAGAACCAGCTGCCGCCAAGCTCCCGGAATGCCTTTCGAGCCGCCGGACTACCAAAGTGTTCCCACAGTCGCAGCATGAGCGGCGACCAAACCCGCGGACGACTCGGTTGAGGCCCGAGACATTCGTGTCCTCACGCCAGCAGCTTGACCCAGAGGCCGTTCGCTCTTAACAACCTGGCTGCCATAAAGACATTCATCCGTTATTCCCAGAACCGCCGCTCCCTCTGCGTTCGACACATCCGGCGTCGCTGGCGCCTGGAACCCTACAGAAATGAACAAAGCAATGCATCAAATACGGCGCCAGAGTGGACGTGTATGCAAGAACGAAAACAAAAGATGTTGGCTCGAGCTGTTTCAAGCAAGGGAGAAACAACGCGGGAGACTCCAATCGAGCAAACCTTCATTTTTCTCATCGTGTGAGGAGCGTGAGGGGAGGTGAACAGCGTGAGAGAGGGGAGGAGGATAGAGGAGAATGGTGTTACGTGGCGGGGTGCATAGAAGACTAGCATCGTTCGGCGACATTGACAGTGAAGGAAGTAGATACGCGACAAACTTTTTCATAAAAAATGGCGCATGCCTCCCTGCCTGCCTGTCGTTCGGTCGTTGTGCGAAGCCTCTCAATCAAGGTCATAAAGTTAAAGAACGCCGCGCAAGCAAGAAAACGCGTTCTTAGGCAATACCAAGGATAGTGGGTCTATAAAGCCGCAGTCGTCTGCTGTACCATGCATAACCAAGCGGTGCTCGCCCTGCTTATACATTACCACTCGCATCCACCTTAGTTAAATGATTTTGCTTTACGCATGAACGTATATGTTCCACCCTTGAAGATTCGCGTCGCGGGTGTATGAAGCTCGGCGATTAAAGTTGGCACAGCGCAAGAATTGGGACAGTCGCGCAGCTGCAACGGCGGAATATTGTACGCGATTGCACTGTCTTGAACTGCGCCAATAAATCAGCGTAATAGTCTGGCAAATAATAATTAGGATATAAACAATTATATAAGTGGTAAGAAAGTAATAAGATAAACCATGACCACCAAAATAAGATACAGTACGCTCACACCAAATACGGATTCAATTCGCGTAACGGCCCTATAATTTTATTTCTGATAGAAGTGAAAAAAGTGTAGGAGGCCTCTTTGCCCAGCAGTCACAGCATTCTTCCAGGCGTTCGGGGTAAAGAGCGCATCAACTTGGTGCGACTGGTTCATAGAGAGATATAAAACTTAACTACACGATTCACGTCAGAATTGTGGAGGTTCGGCTGTGTTTAATAACAAAGAGGATTGGGAGAAAGCCCTCAAAAGCAGTGACCTCTCCGTCCATTTCCAGGCTGTCCAGAGGGCGTACGAAAGGGCGGAGGTCCACTCCTCCCTGTCCCTACGGGGAAGCTGTCCGCAATTACAACCCCACGTAGTTTCTCAGGACCAAAAAATAAAAGTTCGTTGTCTGTCTGTCTGTCGTCTGTCTGTCTGTCTGTCTGTCTGTCTGTCTGTCTGTCTGTCTGTCTGTCTGTCTGTCTGTCTGTTCATTGGGTAATGGCGGTGGAGTCTGAGCTGGAAATACAGGTGCGCCACTGGGGGGACGTGATCAAGAGCGGCCGTCCGTGCAACATAAATGTTGTGTGCTCCACGACTTGAAGCATAGCGCGCATTGGCTCCTAGTGGTTCCATGGCGCATGCGTTTTGCAGGCGGAGGGACCCAGCTCTCACAGTAATATGTGACGTTGACAGGGCTTGGAAGAGGCGTGCATACGCATGTGCCCGGAACTTATATTTATTTTACGTAACCATTCCAGTTGCAATGTTGAACAGGCATGACGAAGTTTCCGAAGTCACTGACAACCTTTATCCAGTGCAATCTATTCTATATCTAATTGTCTGCGGAAGGTAAGGTAAGGGGTGTTGTATGGAGAATGTTTCAGCCCTATATCAACGAAATGCTTGCGTAAGGGAAGTATATAGGTACCTACACACGGCAGGAAGTTTTCTACTCATACCTGCCGCTATAGAGATGGCCGTGGCTGCAGCGTGAGAACTCAGTTTGACAAAAAGTTGTCGGTCACCCAGGAACCTCCCCAGTTATCTACTATCAGATCTGCGTTAATTCTGATTACATGCACTTTTCGTCAGCTTGAGATATGTTTGGTTGGGGCTGAAAAAGGCGTGCCTGTGGGAAACTCTACATGTATATTCCCGGCCGGATATCCCTACCCCTACGAGCCTGTCGTGTTTCCGGTGTTCTCACTGCATGCGCTGCGGTCCTTAGTGCTAAGGCGTCAGTTTCATGCCCTGACCGTTCAGAAATACCTCTTGGGCTGTGAAAATATGTTCCCACATTGTCGGAAAAGGCTTTTGCTTTCCATTGTAAACAGTCCACGTGCTGTACTCAGTGAGACAGAGAAAGAGAAAAACATTTTTTGAGCAAGTTTATAAGTTATCTGATAGGCATAGAGTAGTAATATTTGGCAGAGGTGCTTTGCGACCCCCCCCCCTCCAAATATATGTACATACATGTACTGGGTATGTGTTGGTTGACTGCGTTCTGCAAGCATTTAATACTTCGAAAAAAAAAGGTCGAAGAAAATGTTGCAGGGTCCCTTTAAGCTACTGAACAATTTCTCGGTAACTTGATTCTGCTTACTTCGTTTGAGGGCGAAAACTCAACGATACTTGTCGAAGAGTTTTACGTCGTGTTTGAGCCTCTTTCTTCGTTTTCGCTTCCTCGCCTTTTGACGGGAATTACACCGACAGGTAGACTGGCCTCGACTCACGTGGCAGCTTCCCCACGCTCGGTATTCTCGTCCACGTGTATCTTTTCTACTCACGTGTTGTCACGTTCCCCTGTCACGGGGCCCGGCCGCATCCGGCTAATTCTCGTTCCCCGCTCACAGGGTGCCGAGTTAACGCAGTGGTTAGCGCACTTTGCTCCTCTTCTGGAGACCGGGGCTCAAATCGTACACTAAACCAAACGTGTTTCTTTTTATTTATTTCCTCTCAACAGCGCCAGACATTTGGGCACCATTCGTGTCGACGCCGACGTTGATGACGGTCACTTCTCGCGTTTGACGAGGCATCTAAAGCTCGAAACTTGATAAAATATTCGTCCTGTTATCGTTTTAAGAGAGCAGTTGCAAGATTTCAAGATAGAACGCTTGCTTCAGTTCGGGCGCATGCTGTACACACACGCACGCAACAGAGCGGGTTGATTGGCTCACCTGCTCACGTGTACCAATCGTGTGTCTGCGCGGCCGCTGGCGACGGCCGGAGCGGCCGATCTCAATGGGTCAAGGCCCGCCGATCGCGCTGACGTTCGAAAGTGAAACGCCGCACTGACCTACTCCCCGTGGGCGCGAGCGCCCGGCTTGAGCCGGGTTCACGGGGACAATGTATCCGACGCGACGACGCAATGCGCTCGAGCGCGCACGTGCATTTTGTTCGGCTGCAAGGGAAAGGCAGAGCGCGTGCGTGGCTCACGACCAAGAAGTCATAGAGGCACAGCAGTTCCCGTAATTCGATAGAAATTGCAGACGACGCTAGCGCAACCGATATTCGGAGGTGTCACTTTCTTTACATGCAAGCTATGCGACGCACATTGCGTATACTTAGGGTTCGATTTGGGGTTAAACCCGATTTTACCCGATTCTTACACCTCGAACATGTTTCGGTAGAATCGGGTTAAACCAGATTTCTCCAGGAATGAACCTTCTGAAAGGAGCGATTTGCACAATCGTGCCCTGACGGTCGGCCGTTCTCAACCAGTACTTAATGGAAGCAGGCCCCAAAAACATAGCCTTTGAACTCTTTGAGTATTTGATAGACTCTACCGCTCGCTACCTCAGACTGGTGTATGCTGCACTGACAATGTTGTGCCTAGCTATTGGAAGCTGTGTAGTCGACAGAACTTTCTCCCAGTTGAGATACGTTCAGCGATCAGCCAGGTCTTGAAGGAAGAGCGACATGCTGCGCAAGCTGATCATAATGTTTGTAAACAAGGATGAGTGAAAAATCATGAGCTTTTTGGGAATAAAATGTTTCCTTTTTTAGAAGATATCAATTTTCTTTATTGTCATAATTACTAATTCATTTCCAAACAAATGCCGAATTTCGGACGGCCTTTTCTAGAAAACCCTGATGCTCTTAAAACCCTGAACCTCCCGCCCCCCGATAACCATTTTGAAATAAACACCAGTTTTAACGTGTTAGAGTTAAGAAGACTGTGATACTGTCTTAAATAAACTGTCTGTATTAGTTATCTGTAGATGCAACCTAAAAAACCAGAATTTCGCAATGGTTTTGCAAAAAAACCCCGATTTCTTCCCGATTATCAGTTCGAAAAGTAGAACCCGATTTTCACCCCCGATTTTATAAAAATAAAAAAGAAGCCCAAAACGAACAACCCTATGTATAGTTTGCTACCATCCAACGACCGACGCATTTGTGCGTAGGCAGTCTCGTCCCGCGGTCCTCTGTGCACCAAATGTAAGGTCGGCATCCGCCCGAAACGTCGACGAGACGAAAAAAAAAACATTACGTTCTGTCAAAAATGTTGAAATGTATAGAGATATCTGTGAAATCACGCATAAACAGTGTAAGCGTGCACGCCACCCGCGTGACAAGGCGCAATGCGGCGTGCATCTCTGCCTCACGCTGAAAGAAGTCTGTAAAAGGGGCAAATTCCCGCGAGGTGATTGTGTTGCAAATGTGAAACGTGTTGAACACAGACCAATCCTAGTAGCTCATGTGGCTTAAACAATAACCAGCTTCTCCGTGATGTAATACCATCTGCTACTTCAATCCAATCCAATTCCGCCATAGGAAAACCACGCTCTCCTTGCTAAGCATGCCGTGCGTCTTATAGCAACGTGCACCCGCCGCGGTGGCTCAGTGGCTAAGGCGTTGCGCTGCTGAGCACGAGGACAGGTGTTCGATTACCGGCCGCGGAGGCCGCTTTTCTGATGGAGGCGAAAAGCAAAAACGCCCGTATGTACGAGATTTCGGCGCACGTTAAAGATCCCCAGGTGGTCAAAATTAATCCGGAGCCCTGCACTACGGCGCGCCTCATCGCCTGCGTTGCGTCGGCGCGTTAAACCCTACAATCAATCAATCAATCAATCAATCAATCAATCAATCAATCAATCAATCAATCAATCAATCAATCAATCAATCAATCAATCAATCATCAATCATATCAACGTGCGCTGCGCAGACATCACGTATCAACGAGGTTGTCAATAGCAGCAGCGCGCCCTCGAAGTGATTGCAAATGACGTGCTCACTCCCCGGCCTGCAGTGCATCGTAGCAACTGCGGCGTTCACAGCAACGCTCGACGGGCTGGCGTCGCCTTGGATACTTTGCACAGATAGAAAGCATAACCCCTTCCCGCTACACAGGATAGCATGTTCCTTAAAGGTCAAAAGGCCGAAGTTCGAAGCCACCCCCCAGAAAGCAAGATTTTTATTTACAACTGTCAACCACGTGTTATTCTCGCTCTATATACGAGCCACGCGTCGAGGCCACAACATGCTGGGTGAATACCCTAAGGTGGTGTCACGTAAGCTGTAGTCAAGCAAAGTGAACTCACCGCAAGTATTGCAGAAATAAACGCAACTAGCTCTAACTCGAAACCGCAATTACTGAAGCTCAAGATTACGTTCACACACTTGTTGGAAACTCGACATGAGATCGCGAAAGCTCGGAGATCGCGAAAGCCCGTTCAGAACCCATCTTAAAGACCGTTAACTTTAAAGTTAAAGACCGTTAGCAGAAAATTCTTCGAGAGCAGCTAACACATCAGAAAATTACAGGATCCTTTCTAGATCAGAAGTTATACAAGGAGTGAGTGGCAATATTGAATAACTTGGTAAATAAGAGCAGAGGAACACCCACTTTTAATCAAGCGGCCGCGAACAACTTACGTCGGAATCCAAGTACAGTTGTAACTTCTCAGCGTCCCGCCCCCCCCCCCCCCCTTTCCTTTACATGAATCTTGTTACGATGCAAGTTCTTTAACTGTACCACAGAGCTAAAAAAATTCGAGGCATGTTTCTGCTACGTAAACCAATTAGAGAGTTAGACTGTACGCTTTCTTAACATAACCTCTCTCACTCGCTTCAATCGACGATTTAACCGCCCAATTTTTTGTATGTCTACCTTTAAGTTAGGCTCCACCACATGCTGTAAAATAAAATGTGTACAGGACTACTGCAACGCGTTGAAGTAATTCAAGTACGCGATAGTTTTCCTGCCGAATTTTGCCTCATATTCTAAACTTGACTTCACCCACCGCTTTTTATTGCATGATTTGTATAGGTGGCCCGTTGCGTCGACCGTTGATATCTAGGCCCTCAACGCTGCAACTGCTGCGCCGTCTGTTGGCACGTTGCCACAGCGCCTACGAGGTGTCTGCGCCGTAGTTGACAAGCGCTCATGTAGATTGGCTCCGACCAGTACACCGACGTGAGGCAATTTGACAGGTGGAATCTGTGAAATGTCGCATTTCTGCCCGGTCGACGAAATTAAGAGGCGGTTCCTCAACACTGAAGGAAACATTACGAGCGGACCACCTTTACAAATTAAGTGCGCCACTCTTCCGGCGCATCATCGATTCGCTCTGAATCAGAACTGTCGCGTGCAACATCCCGAACAAACCAGTGCGTCTTGCACTGATGATGCGCTGCCCCCTGGCGCAGGGTGGACCAAAGCGTGCCAGAGGCCGACAGGGTGCGCTACATCTTGAAGGGCATCGCTCCTTTAGCATTCGACGCGCTTGCTCTCCAGAACCCCATGAGGGTCAGCGATGCGCGGGCGACCTGCCAACGCCCCGACCAGCTGCAGTGTTTTCGCATGCGGTTAGATGAGGACATGATGGGCATACGTACACTGATACGTGCCATCATCCCCGAGGAGCAGGAAAACGGCAGCTTGCCGTATTTCGCACGTGACAATTGTCACCATAGCGCATCTTATCTATGCGACATCATCAACGAAGAGCAGCTATCCATGACGCGAGATTTCGTTCCCTTGTTAGCCACCCTGCCCTTGTGGGCACATGCCCGCCATTTTATGCACACAGCCAGCGCCACCTACTAGTTCGTTTCGTACACATCTGGGACTGTTTTGAACATCTGCTAAAAGAACTCTCGCTGTTGCCGTACAACCTGTAGATCTGTGGCAGGGCCTAGACATGTAACATGTTCTTGGCATCAAAATTGGTCTTTTAATGCAAATTCTTCATTGCGCTCGGAGTCACATGCAACAGTTCCATCGCGTCTTCGCAACATATGTGTGTTCGTCTAATACGGACTCAACGAGGCGTGATACTCTTTTTAGAGCAGTCTGCGCTGGCGGGCTGGGCTTAATCCGTCCCTTTGTGCCGGAAAATAGCCTTACACGGTTGTCCCTTTTTCTGAACTCAACCCAGCCTGTCATTCCTTTATTTTTGCAAGTCAAGCTGGCAGATCTATTGCCTTAATTCCCACGTGTCGTACTCCTCTGGAATTGCCTCCCCGACGATATCGCATCTGTTACATCTCATGAACCTTCCTTTTCGATTCCTCGGGTCTAACTATTATGCTCCGTAATCTTTCGCTCAGCTTCAATTTTTGTGCACCTGTTATTTCTAATCTTTTTTGTTGGGTTTGGTGATATGTGCTATCTTTGAACTGCACATGCGGGCTTAGTGTGTCTTTTACGGCTTTGCCTAATTTGATTACGTACCCTCATATTTGTCACAGTTGTAATACCATGTTTCGTTACTTGATTTGATGTTTATCAACTTGTGAAATTTTTTTTCTTTCATTGTGCTTACGGCATTTTGCCTCCTTGTGTGTTATTTTCTGAATTATGGTACTTTTTTCTGTTTCTGTTTTTGCTGTTTCGTTCTTACGTCAGTTTGTAATCGTGGTGCTCCCTCTTACTGTATGCCCAACAAAGGGTCCGTAAGGCATCTCGAATAAATAAATTAACAATCTGTTTGTGTCATCGTCATTTTCGTCCAGACCTTGTTTGGGGGGTTGACGTATCAAGTGTACAACTCAATGCGGTTCTTGTTGGTTCGTTTTTCAGCAGAAATATATGTTCGTTGTGTCTCGTGTTAAACTCCACAAGGACTTAATTCCCGTGCTTTTCCCGGCACCGCTGTATAGAACTGTTTATTATAACTGGCCTGGACAAGATGTGCTCTCATGTATCCGTAAAACGCCACTTTCTTCATCAACTAAAACGTTCTTCTTCAAACTGCATATCGAAACTTTGCCTGTCAAGACGTGGCTGCACAATCGGAAAGTTTCTGTGTCTGCTGTAAACGGTCGCCTGTGCTATGTACCGCAAATAATGGAACAGTGTTTCGAAAGTTGTAAGGATGCTATACTGTTTTGGGATGTCCTCCAAAGAACTCTCAAGAAGAACTTTAAATTAATTCCACATAGTGTAAGGTATCTGGTATCACCCGTAGACGGAGATGTGCCATACAATTGTTTTTTCCCAACCACTTCGCATGGTTTGCGGAAAACCCGAATGCTGGGTAGACACGCAGAACCTATGGTTTCTTTCTCACCACACTTCTGCCAAATGATGATTAACCTTAAAGATGTCTACGACCAAAATGATTGCATACCTGACTTGCATCCCCTGCTTATAAGATGCTCACTGTTGTGCCCTTTTTAAACCAAATGTACAGTGGAATCTCGTCAGAACCGTATCCGCATAAGCCATAGTTTCTTTTTATACGTAGTTATCCCGAATCTGCGACTCGGTTTCCCTTTAACCTAATCCATTCGGATAAACCGTAGTGCCGGTTAGTTCGTACTTTCTTCACATCCCCTTCAGGTACGGTTTAACGAAGTTTCACTGTGCATAATGTTTCTCTATCTTTTGTTCTGTTCTTCATCTTGTATTGAACTCACCTGTAGGTGTACATTATATATAGTTGTAAATATGTGTTGTGAATATCATTTCCTACAGTGAGTTCTAGTGCAATAAATACCATGTGGAAAACAAGAAAAAAGGAGGGCCTCAGTAGCCTTGGAGTAGAATCGCCGCCGACAGCGGCGCGAACGACAACGGTTAGAGCCTCAACAGTGCCAAACAAAATGCCACAAATCTAGAGCCTTGATTCTTTTTTTTTTTTTCGTTAAACGTTCTCTTGGCTCAATTCTACGCATTGCTTTTGCAAATGAGGGTGGTTTGGTACGCTTTAGGTTGGTTTAGGGGCGGATCGAGAGCGACATATCAACGCGTTTAGTTAACCTTCTCCAACACACTGGAAGTGCCTAGCTTGTACGTTTCTTGAAACGGAATACTGCGTCCATGACAGAGCTTCCACCCGTGAGATCCACTCATATAAACAGAAAGAGGGCGGTGATAATTGGCGCTATTTGAACAAGAACGTTGTGTTCAATGTAAATAAATAAATAAATAAATAAATAAATAAATAAATAAACTCGCTATCAAAAATTACCCGGGTCACTTAGTTTTGCTTACGTACTTTGAAGGGGAAAGCCCGGCGATATTTATCAACTTCTTTACTGCTGCTCCCTGTTTGCGGCGCTTTCTTCAGTTCTCTTTCTTCGTCTTATAGCGCGAATTACTTCATTAAGCACACTGGAACACGCCGCTGTTTCCCTAGAATCACCGTCGTCCGCGGCTGGTGTTAGACTGTTGTACTCACGTGTCATCACATTCAAATGTCACGCAGCACGCGCTATTCTACAAATTTGGTGTTTCCAATGCATAGTTTTGGGGACTTGGCGCATTACACTTCCAAAGCTCCCGATTCCTGGCCAATGGCCTGGCCTTGAAAAAAAGAGTACTGCATGGTTACTTTTAGGGGCGATCCTCTTGCTCGGGCCCTGTCCCGTCCCTCGTTGCTGCTGTATCCGGCACATTAATGATAATTGTGGCAGGATCCCCCTAGGGATTGGCCAACCAAAGATTGGCCGAAGAGGTCAAAACGTTCAACGCGTTCGTTGCTACCCAACAAGGAGGAGAGGAAGAAGAAGAGGTTGTCGTTCATAGCCTGCGAGCTCAAGACACGTACCGGGGGTACGCGACACAAGACGCTCTGCAGAAGGCGACGGCCAAGCTGGCTGTAATGTCACACACCGAATTCGCCAACTTATTCATGGAGATTCTCATCGTCCCAAACAAGCCCTATAAAATCACCACAAACATCGACGTCGTCGACGGGCTTGTCAACGGAGCGGTGGTAAGCTTCACGTGTCGAGTCTTTATATGATGTGGGGCGAATGTTTCACGGTTTTACTGATAAGCATTTTAGCTTCGCCCCTCTCATCATCATTCACTTCGTGGAGATGGCGGGATTTTTTTTTATCGAACACTCAATCATCGAGTGTAAAAGACTCAAATGTGTAAAAGTGTACATTTTGTTTTCACTGTATTGACTGATATTGGTTTTTTCTTCACTCGCGGCTTATGAGTGCATTTGCGTCATGTACACAGTCTGCGTGCACTAAGTATTGTACTTGTTTCGCTTAATTGTAATTAAGTTTATGTTTTCCCTGCTGTCTATCTTCATCTGGGCCTCAACTAGCTTCGGCTATTGGCCCAACATCTTGTTGCATGTTTGCAATGCGCAAAATTATCTAATAAATATGAAATGAAATGAAATGAAATCCTTAAAATGGGTATGTGCGCAAAAAGAACGGAGCAATAAAGCAAACAACTTTTGTTCCAGCGCTGGCAACGGGAGAACATAGCGCAGCGAATTGAAATATTCTACTCTGGTGACCCAGGTTCGAATCCCATGGAAGGACACCTTTTTAAAGCGAAGCTTTCTATGTCTCACTGATGGGAACGTTACGTCAAAACACACTGCAGGAAAGCGTACTTAATACTATGGGAGGGAACGTAATGATGATGATGATTATGATGATAAAACGAGAGGCAGGAAGGCCAACTTTATAAAATGGGAGGGCACATGGTGTTAATGATGATGATGACTGACGTTAGTGATGACGGCGATGGCGATGGTGATGATGATGGTGATGATGATGATGGAAGAAGAAGAAGAAGAAGAAGAAGAAAGAAGAAGAAGAAGTGCGTAGCTTTCTCCGATACAATTTAAAAGTTCACAGTCCAATCATTCAAAGTGCAAACCAAAGACAAGGCTGAGCTAACCCAGTCAGCACATTCAGATCACCCAATCACACAAAATGTAAAATCATAACATTACATTCGCTTAGTTCAGCGCTGTCACAAATTTAACCCTGGCTTATTGAATTGTGGACTTTGTATTTGTACCGGAGAAAGCTTCGCGTTTCAAACATCTTTATTCCAGAATTGGGGCGTTAGACTTGTTCACCACTTACGGCGGCGGCCATTTTCTTGACCGGACAATGACGGTTTTTCCAAAATGGGACATTCGAGGCTTCCGCCTTGAAATAAGAAGAAAAAATTGGCTGCGTATCTGCTCCTTTCGTTGCAAATGTCGACAAAAGACGAGTCTTTATCGACTTTTGCCAAGTAAATGCCTCCCTTCGCTTTCTTGCTCACCTCTCATGTTGTTCCTCTTGCGTCTCGCTCTTGCCAAGGTAAAGATGCCAAAGGTTTGCGTAACTCATTTTAAATTTACCGCGTTCCATTACTTCAGGCCGGGTGTCTCGATGCCAGCGCTGCCGTACGGCGAAGACGCGCGTGAATCGAGGCGCCCTACTTCAACGTTTATAGAACCGCATTTCCCTACTCCACGTGTGTTGCAAGAAGAACGTGGAACCCACCTAGTGGAACCTTTCGTAACTGTTGCTGGTTGGTTTCTTAAAATGGCGCCAGAAGCTATAGTGGCGCGGGCGACAGCAGGCGACGGCGGAATGAATTTTCTTTTCTGCAGTTGATGAAGTATTTAATTTCGCGAAAATCAAGCATATATGATTTTTTATAAAGGAACACTGCCAATATCATTTCTGTATTAATTTGTTGTCTTATATTTGCGTAACGTCTTGTTCTTCTTCAACAATGTTGACAAGTATGACCCTTACACCGGACTTAGACGGGTAGATATAGCCGTGACTACATAAGACTATTGCGCAGGCATTGTTTTACTTTGGCCGGGTCGCTGAGTCGAGTCACACACAGACAGACAGACAGACAAACAGACATATAGACAGAACAAAATTTCTGGGTTTAAGTAGCCCAAGAACAACTATCGTCTTTCAAATGAACGCGTCACGGCATCCGCACAGTGTTCAGAGAAGCAACTTTTCCTTTCTTTCTGCCCTTTCTTGGGACGGGCCAGCTGCATACACATCGAGGTCAGAGTGCCCCGTTATCGAACGCACCACCGTCTATGTACTCGGCATACCTCGTCCCCGCAATCCGCGCCAATGTTCCGTATATACACTACAGATGAGACCGGACTGGACGACTGCCAGCGCCGGCGAAACGGTTCTTACCTTCCCGATCCCCTACGGCGCGTCACATGCCTCAGCAGTTCTTCGAAGTCAAGCTCTGTAGTTAGGCGATTTACCGTAACGCCCGATCGAAGAAGCGCGCAATAGAAGAATTGTCCGAATTTCGCTGCCCACACGTGTAGCGTCTCGTGACGTGCACATCGCTTCTAGTGAGAGGGTGTGTTTGCTATTCTCCTTTACTATCAGTGTACCAAGGTCAGTGATGCCCGGAAATCGACTACCCCTGCGGACTTATAACCATCGAATTTCCGCCGCTGGCTCGATAGATCTTCTAAGCGTGTCTTAAGTTACCGCGGTTATTTAAGGCAGTGGTTCTCTGCCATCACTACCCCTGGGGACCCCTTTTGGGCTTCCTATAGAGGGCTGGAGGACCCCTCGATCGGTCCTCCATCCCTCATAAGCTGATCGGTGTCATAATGTCAAACAATTTGCACTTGCAGCTTACGTCGCTCACAGACATCCAATGCCCGCCTTTCTGCTTAACGTTAAGGGCGATGCGCATCATAATGTTAACCAATTTGATCTTGAATATAAAAGTCTTCTGAACACTCGTATACTGCCTTTCCTGTGTCTGTTTTTTTACCTCCTCGTAGATGGTGTGTTGTGCAATAAGCACATGTTAAAATATGAGTAACGTGGTGAAACTAAACGTACATGTAATGCGGCCAAGCCAACTTTTTGCTTTGAAAGCAAGCGCTGGCAAAATCGAGAAAAGAATTGCGGGAAGAAACGTTTTGAGGGAGGCATCCTCAAATGCTCTCGCCGACCCCCTGGGGTCCGTGAACCCCCATTTGATAACCACTTATTTACGGCACGTGATTCCGTAATTTATCGATGGCAAAGTGTTCTGCCGTACCTGTTGAAGGTAACAACTTCGGCTTCTGTTCTTCTCAAAAAAGAAAAGAAAACACAACCTGCAGGTACAGGCATTCTTAAGCTTGCCAGAAATGTACCAGGACAAACCGTCCAATGTTATGACCATCCCAACCCACGGCCGAAAAAAGAAGCGTTATTTCGGTGCGTCTCCGAAACAAACAACGAATTCACTTTGCACCATTCGAACAAATGCTGTGTACATAAAACCCTTTTATTGTTATTAAAATTTGCCGACCTAGCTGTTTTTTTTTCTTTTTATTAGGATGCGAGAGGTGAATATTTGTACACTAAGTACCTCTTCTCCTCCTCTCATTTTCAGTTCCTTGGGGCCGTCCCCGTGTTTATTAACCGTCCGTGGTGACTGAGAATGCCCCGGAACGCCCCCTAGCGCGAACTTTGCTGCGCCACTTGCGACACTGTATTCGTAAGCCACTTATTCTCTCTCGTTTCCCGTCATTGTCGGCGTTTTCCCCGATATCGACCCACATTGACGCAGCCCGCCACGGGACGTTCCGCTTCGAATCTCAAGGGCGTGGACGTGGTTCTCTGTACCCCGAAGGCTGTGAATTTCGAATGCGAGCAAAGTACCCAAGAGGTTTTGCGTCAGTGATCTCGTTGCTGTCCGCAGCTGCGGGTTTTCCGGAGCACATTGTCACCTTTGGCAGAGACCCGATAAAATGGCACGGGATGCAAGTAGGTGTTTCCCCCATGAGCTAACTGTCCCCTCGAATAATGCCTCCAATAAAAATCCTGTTCAAGCGCCACTGCTTGAGTCGTACACTCCACCAGATACATAAAGCGCTTTTATACTGCCCCGTTAATGTAATACTAGCACTAACCCACTGCCAAGTCATAAAATCAGAGTAGCTACGAGAAAGAAAGAAAGAAAGAAAGAAAGAAAGAAAGAAAGAAAGAAAGAAAGGACAAGGAACAGTAAATCAAATAAGCAGAAAGAAAAAGAAAGAAAGTAATAAGAAGAAAGAAAGTGACAAAAGCAAGAAGCAGCCAAAAAGCCGACAAGAAAGAAGCACGAAAGAAGGACCGACAAGGAAGGAAGAAGTTACTGGACGGACGGATGTATACATGTATGTATGTGCGTATGTATGTATATCTGCAAGTATGGATGGATGGATGGCTAGCAGGAGTTACAAGAATATGTTATTTTTCAGTGCTTTCCTATCTGTCTTCTCTGCCGCTCGACGTTCACCGCGTTTTTCTGTTTCTTTTTTTGTTTGTTTTAGGTGCTGACCCAGGAGCCTTCACAGAATTGTTTCGGTCATCTTCTGTCTCTCCTCGTTGTTCAGGTAGAAAGAAAACCTCCCTCCGCAATACGCAACGAAAAAAAAAATCAGTGCCCTTCCAGTCTGTGAAGAAGGATGACCAGCGAAGCAGGGCACAGTGAAACGAGTGCACGAAACAAAACACGGTCGTTTGTAATTCGCGATTAAGCATACTTATTAGCTAACTAGCTGAACGAACCTCGGAAGGACTTAAATTTTGCTGTAGGGGACAAACATGGGGCTGTCTGTTTCCTTCTCTCGCTGTAGACACCTCTCTATCTGTGTAACACGCCAACCCAAACTACCCGATCACAGAGGAAAGCAGTCAGGTCGCACCGGGACGTCAGACGTCCCCGTTGAAATCTCCCCCCAGCAGAACGGGTATGTTATGACGCCTACAATGCTCACACCAGAATGGAAGGAAGGATACGCCGCGCGTGGCGAACTATATAAACGACTCGGAAAAAGGAGCGTCGGTGGTGGAGAGGAGGATGAAGTTGGGCTGTAACCACATTCCCTCCGTAGATGGTCATGCTTCACTGCGCAACAGAGAAGGTGAGAAATGAGAAAGCCAGCTTGCAAAGGCCAAACTTAGGCGGATCTCTTCACAGCCGGCTACACCTCTCAACACAAGTACAGTGCCAAGGAGACGTATTGTAAGGATAGTACAAGACATATCAAAATATGGAAGCCCTAAAACCTTTTATTTTATGAATTGTTCCATACGCTGAACACAAGTCCCCGACTTCGTTCCCCACGCCGAGTTTTCGTTCCACGCGGACGCGAGAATGGGGGGATCAGGCATATACAGCTTCGCTGTAAAAATAATCGCTCATCCTCCAAGAGGAAGGGAACATTTCATCATCATCATCACCAGCCTATCTGCGCTCACTGCAGGGCAAAGACCTCTCCCATAGATCTCCAATTATCCCCGTCCTGTGCTAACTGCGGCCAATTTATGCCCGCAAACTTCTTGATCTCATCTGTCCATCTAACTTTCTGCCGCCCCCTGCCCCGCTTGCCTTCTCTAGGGATTCACTCTGTTACACTTAATGACCAACGGTTATCGTGCCTTCGCATAATACATGCCCGGCCCACACTCATTTCTTCTTTTTAATTCTGCCAATATGTCCTTACCACGGGTTTGTTCCCTAATCCACTCCGCTCTCTTCTTGTCCCTCAACGTCACAGCTATCGTCTTCCATTCCATTGCTCGCTGAGTCGTCCTCAATTTGAGTTGAATCCTCTTAGTGAGCCTCCAAGTTTCTGCCCCGTAGGTGAGCACCGGTAAGATGAAGACGGGAACATTTACCCTTCCTCAATCCGACCCTCACAATAGTAAAGGCAGTACGTGACACAGCATTATTACTGCGGCTGTCTTGGAGAGGGGCTGCGGCTTGTGTCGTCTTGGAGAACTGACGTTGGTGAGATGCAGGATGACCGTCACTCTCGTTTATAATCTGCCCATGTAATCGCTGTGAATCTCCCGCCAAATGATATTAACTCACCTGCGCAGGACCACGTTCCACCCTTCTTTTTTGCTCAACTTATCCACTTCGGCCATGATCGAACCGTGTTTTCTTTCTGTTTTCAGGTGTTGGGGTTAGACTCGCTGAAGCTACACCTTGCTTATGAGGCACGCCGTAGAGGAGGGCTCCGGATTAATTTCGACCACCTGGGGATCTTTAACGTGCGCCGGAATCTCGACAAACGGGCATTCATGCCTTTTGCCTCCGTCTTAAAAGCAGCAGCCGCGGCCGGGAATCGAACCCGCGCCCATGCAGGCTTAACAGCACAACGCCTTACCGAATGAGCCCCCGCGGCGGGTGAAAACCTTCGCTTAGTTAGTCCCCACTCGCTGCGTATGCTTGGTCGCCCAACAAGTTCTTCATACTCAAGCTGTAACCATAATCGCTCTCCTCCTAACCGGACTTCCCGGATGAAAACGAATCAAGCGGGCAAGAGGCTGAAGACGACACGCGTTGTTTCCCCCTTCTCCGAGCGCACAACGACGAAGGCAGCAGCAGAAGCTCCGCACACACAGACAGCACTCGTCTGAATTGGCGGCGCGTCGCGGCACTGCAAGGTTGCCTCATGCCCGTCGCCCAAGGCCACCGGCGAGGAGCGGCCGTGCCCCAGTGCACCCAGGGGCGCGGCGGGTGCGGACCAATTACGCCAACCAGTCGCGAGATCACCTCATCGAACGAGCCTCCGCCGCACATCGCGCCACTGCACAGCGGACGTTGCTCGCAGTCTCTTCCTGCCCGCCGCTGCTTCCTCACCAGGCGCCCAGGCGCAGCTAGGCAAGCGCGCTCTCTAACGGTCTCCCTTTCGGATCCCCATTGTAAAAGAAAAGAGTAACGCCTCTCTCTCTCTCTCTCTCTCTCTCTCTCTCTCTCTCTCTCTCTCTCTCTCTCTCTCTCTCTCTCTGAGCATCTGTATGCGTATAGCCAGGCAGCGCGCCGTCTGACTGACGGATAGTGCCTGAACTATCTTGTTCTGTACGTATCTTCGGGGCTTTTATGGTCGAGTAGCTGTGTGGGTATTTGTCGGGGTTTTGAAACCGCCTACGTTTTCTTGTGGTTGCAAGCATTTAAACGACATCGATTTTTTCGGCTCAGGCTATGATTTTCGCTTTCAGCGCGATCACAGTAGAAGCTAAGGTACGAACACCTGCCGAGATCGCGCAGGGTCTGTAAGGGCGTACTGCAGCTACGTGCAGAGCCGATGGCTCGAAGCCAGGACAATGCGGCTGTTTCTTCTGATGGAAGCGAACAAAGCACGCCGTGCGCAACGTTAGGTAAAATATGCGGGTCGAACCTATGCAGGTCGAAACAAATGTGCCTCTGACGCTAAAATGGCCGATGGATCAGAGAATTAGAAACAGGGTTTGTTGTGTTGAACAAAAAATAGAGTAAACGTGGGTCTGATGGGGGGATTCAAAAAGGGGGCCTCGAAGGTGTGGACGAGCTCAGAACCACAAAAATACAGCATCTAGGTGACGCTAGCTTATTAAAAGTTTGCCTCTAGCAACTGAGTTGTGTCCTTCGACATAGAAACGTGTGTTAAGGATATGTGCTGAGGCATACATTAGTGGTTTCCACGTGCTAACTTATTAGGGATGTATGAAACTACGTACCTGTTAAATGTCCTTGTTGTTGATAATTTTGCAAGCTTTAATGGAAGAGAAGGCTTGTGGCCAGCGGGAGCAGAAGGGAAAGTGGGTTCTGTTCATATGGATGCCACCTTGAAGAGGGATCCCTTATAACTTGTAGACCACAGCTAAATTGCCCGGATTTTCATGGACTTATTCATAATCTCGCCGACGTACGGGTCGCGTGACAGTGATGTGGGGTCGGTGTAAGTTGTGGTGCCGTTCGTGGTAAGCAGGAGGTAATGTACGAAAGCGAGGAAATGTGGGGCAGTGCCAGATGAGGTGGTTAAAATCGGCTGTGATTGTAGAGGGGTAGGGGGGGGGGGGACGAATATACCATTTGTTTTCGCGCCGCGTGCGCGGGCATGTGCTGACTTATAGCAACCGAGGAAGGAGAAGGCGCAAAATGAGAAGGATAGTGATAATTACGACAGAGCACATTCAGATTTAGTACAATAATGCTTTTGAAGGCACTACATCCTGAGGTGCACTTAGGTGTCCGTCGTGATTTTCTCTGAGCTATCATGTTACTTGCCGGTAAGTTTCGTCCCTGGATGTGGTGGTTTTAATCTGTTCTGGTAAACCTAAATGTGTATTTTTGATTAAAACAGCCCTCCTACCGTCAGATATGTAGTTACGTTTGTCTCAAATGTCCCGAGGTATCTTCTCCACTGAACAACGCTGACACGTATGAACCATGCCATCAATGCTAACAGCTAAAATGTTGTTTTCTCACCTACACGCCTTGCTCGTACAGACAATTATGGTAGAAGATCGCCCTTATTCTTGCAAAAGTAAAGCTCAAATTGACTTGAAATAAGCCACGTTAGAAAAACTTCCAGGGTTCACAAAATTACGCTTCGCTTATGAAAACTGAAATTCTCGGGACTGGAACAATGGTCATCAGCGTCCAAGAATGACACGGTAATCCAACGCCATAGGACTTATAGAGCAGGGTTGGGGGATGAGACACGGAGATACTCCAAGACAAGCCGTAAGATTAACTCTGTCAGTGCTCTGTGGGGCTTGAATTTAACCAAACAGCTGTCGGCCAGAGTTGTTTGAATGCAATAAAGAGAAACAAAAGCAGTTGTGGCAAAGTGGATGACTCCCGGTCCGCAACCCCTGATGCCTGCAGAGTACAGTCACAGCGCGGAGAAGGTGGTTCTATCTGGATCGGCACCCCCCCTCTCCCCCCCCCCCCCCCCAAAAAAAAAAAGCACATAGTAACTTAAAAGTGGATTCGTTTTCTGCTTGAGATATTTTATACCTAATGAACTTGTCGCCACACAGGAATTAACCACATACTTATTTTATTGGAGTCCTGACATTTTTGGAGAGCAGATGGTTCTGTGCGGCCATTAGTGTTGCTAAGAGCCAGTCCTACCGGGCTTTTGGCCTTTGGCTCTATAGGCGGAGTTGCAACGCGCTTAGTATTGCTCGATGGCAAGAGTTCAAGCATTAAGATAAATGTTGCTGTCACTGGGAGGCAGAGCTTATCGGATGCTCCTATAGGCTACCGAATAGACACAAACACTGACCAACAGTCAATCAATCAATCTTCAAGAAAAAACGTACAGAAGACAAGTTTACTTGGCGATGTAGGCCAACGGCCAGCGCCCGCATGAGTTGTCCACTTCAGTGCCGCTGGACGCGATCAACCTTTTCACGCGAGAGATAATAAAGAAGGAAAAGCGCTACTAATGTAATAAGCTTCATTGCAGAACGTCCGTCGGTTTCGCGAGGTGTTATCGCACGGGAATAACTTTCTGCGACTGAGTCTTCATTGAGGCCCCACGCAACCATTAAACCGTATATCGCATCCCCTGATGGCCCTAGGATAGCGTGGCTTGGTGACGCAAGACGTTCCTATATATACTATACAGGTAGATAGGCATCGCAAAGGAGCGAAGAATGCGGCGACTCTGCTCCCTCTTATAATGGTTCGGGGAAACTGCACCTGCGGTTGTCTATCCTTTTCATCCTGCTTCGTTATCCTGTATTGTGTAATGACCATGGCGGTTCGAGCGTATGATGCTATTTCACCGCTTGGAGTCGATGGTATTTTCCGTATATAATCTAAACGCTGCTTTTCCTGGCTCCGCACAGCGTCCTTCTAAGCAGCCTGCGGGCGTCAAACTCCACGCTTATATCAGGACGGCGTGGGCCATTATCAAACACCGGGAAGTGATCAAACAAAAATGATCAGGATTTACGGGGAAGCATGGGGCCGGAGAGTATACAGAGTGCGCCGTTATTTCCAGCAATAATTTCAATTGGTAAGAGGTAGTAGCGTAAGGTTTAGAACGCGACCTATCCTGACCTATGAATCTCTTCCTTCCGCTCTCCTGCTCTATAAGGCATCAACTGTAAGGTCCAGGTTCCGCCATTACGATCACTGTGCAGTGTGGACCTAACCTAACCCATACCCATATCCTAGGCTGTGTTATGGATGCCCAGCCAGACAAGCCCTTCGGTGGAGGTCTAACAGGAATTTCGAGTGAATGTTTGTGAGTCTTGCGGATCATCGTGTTGAATTTTCTGCGTCTGGGTGACATTAGAGAGTTTTAGCATAGCGGCTACCAGAGGCTTACGTTACGGCGGCGGGTTACCGGGACCCGTCTACGCAGGCACGCGAGGGGAGGGTGAGGTGGTTGCCCCTCAGCGGAGCGAATGCGCGGGCATGGCGAAGGCCGGCCCGCGGAACTAATCCACCCTACCGGAACGAATCCCCAAGTGCCCAGTCGGGCCCCGCTACCCGCCACCGTAGCGTTAGGGGACGGTACCCGCTACGCTAAAACTCTCATAGCGGGTAGCGTCCGCTAACGCTACGGCAGCGGGTTGCGGGACTCGAGTGGGCACTTGCGGATTCGTTCCGGTAGGGTGGATTAGTTCCGCGTGCCGGCCCTCGCCGTGCCCACGTATCCGTTCCGCTGAGGGGCGACCTCCTCGCCCTCCCTGCACACACATGCGTATAGGTCCCCGGTAACCCCCCGCAGTAGCGTGAACCTCCGCTACCCACTATGCTAAAAATATCTATTGATCAGAACGTATCGTAACAGGTATGTAATCCGCGACACGACAAAAACTTGCACCAGCCGAAGCAAGTCCGCCTACCCCATGTCACGAGGTTTTGGAGCCCACCGACAAATTATGGGCGCCACCTGGTCCGTCGCACTCTTAAGTCGGTTAATTGGTATTGAGTTAGTCTTGTTAGCTCAAAAAATCACTCAGAATTTTTGCATGCTGGGTTGTAGTAATGGTGTGCCGTCTACCTGGAGGGTGATGGCAGGTGTTCCCGGTATCCTTGCGGAGCGAATACTCGTACTTTCGACTTCTGTGCAGCACAACAGAGGCCGCACGACTTGGTCTACTCATTCAATACGTCCACCACTTCCTTCGAGCAGCTCTCCATTGCCCGGATTGGCCCCGCGGACGTCCGGATGGTAGTACCGTCCGTGTATAGGGCACGTCTGATCCCCTAGATGTTGCGACGAAGCGCAGCAGGCTCGTGACGGCAGTGTTGAAGAGGAGAGGGGAGAGTACTGCTCCCTGTGGTGTACCGCGGCCTCCTACGTGGAATGGTTTTGTAGCGCCGCCTCCCTTTATAAGAAGGGCATTATTGTCGGAGGAAGTCCTTCACATATATGTACGTGCGCTCGCCGTATTCATGTGCGTTGAAGTTCTGTGAAATGTTTGTGTACCTCACGTTGTCAAAAGTATATATACCTTGAGGGCGAATGCCAGGCCGGTTGGCGCATTTCTGGTACCAGGTATCATACCTTCTTTCAACTGAAAAAGGGCTCAGATGGCAGAACAGAACTCCATCATCGTTTTTGAAAAGAGGCCTGAGACTTCAATGTTGGGTTTTAACCGGTTTAGAATGGCGTTCTCGAATAACTTGCCGACGCACAAGATCGAAGATATCGGCCCCAGACTCTCCGTAAATGGTGGTCTTCCCGACTTCGGTATAAAGACTTCCTCTGTTTTGTAGTGCACCAGTAGTACACCTCCCCGCCACGCGTTGTTGATGCGGGCTGTTCGATTATTGACTAGTTCGGTTATTGACTAGGAGGTTGATGAGCGCTATGTTGGCAACTTGGCCTGTGCCAGCGGCAGTGTGGCGCCTCAGCGTGCGAATGGCCCCGGTTGCCTCGTGAATATGAATATGTTGTTCGAGGAGCTTGTCAGGTTTCCCGATGTGCGCTGGCAGTGGTTTCTTGTGTTAATCAGAGAAATGCCGCGTCTTTACAGTAGCCAGACCGGAAGAAATATGGGTGAATGATTCATGCCGGGATCGGCGCTGTACGAAGCGTAACCCGGGAGGTGCACCGTTCTGCTTGTTTCTTGTATTGCTACAACCTCTGGTTGGTTTGTGGATGAGGCTATGCTTTGTGCAAGAGAATTGGGCTTGACTTTGAAGCCGCGAGAGTTTATGGTCAAACTGTGGCCGTCCAGTTGTCCGGACGCGAGTGCTACATTAGATTTTTCTTGTATTATGTATGGCTCAGGACCCTCGGCGGTGGCTACTGTAGCCTTCTCGGTGCTTTCGCGTTGCTTGGTCTCTATCGCAGTTGCTCTTACTTCTGTTTTAACGCAGTGTTCTTCGACTTGCGCGTCAAACCGTTGCTGTTCGGCGCCGAGTTGTGCAGCAAACTGCCCATTCGTACATCTTTACCCCAAAACAGTTTGTCCTCCCGGTCAAGCTAATCCACTTGGTGTTAATGAACTCTGCATGGTTCAAAATATAACGCTGGATTGGCCTACTTCATTTACAGATGACGAAAGACGGAAGGCCAAGTTGGCACTGCGTTAGTAATTGGTCCTCAGTCAACACATAGAACAACGGGTTAAGCAACCAAGCTTCCTAAGGGTCCCCAATTTCACATTGAAGGAAGTGGTGCCAGGCACGCGACCCGAGCTTTCGCCCTCCTTGCGTTTCTTCGCGAAACGGGAGTTCACCTATACTTGGAACCCGTTATTTATGCCATCGGGTATACTATCGCAATAATAAAAAAATTGAAAAGGAGTGAAGAGCCACCCTCCGGTCGTTTCCCGTCAGATGTAAGCAAAATAAAAGGACTTCAGTGCTACGGCATACAAAGATACATTAAAGTGTCAACACGGGCTGCTCCAAGGAGTCGCGTGTGTGTACTCTCCCATCCAAGGACGCCTGCCAAGTGCTTACTAAGCCAGAGAGTAGCGGATCAGCTAATCTTATATGCGTGCACGTGTCTTGGAGAGCTCCAAGTGCGGCGGGCATTAGCGATGCGCTCTCTCTTTAAGCTAATCCGAAGACAGCCACTCTAGGCGACTCGCGACGGCTCCCTCTTGTATGCGCTAGCCAACACGGGGCAAACAGATAAGAATGCGCAACGTGTGTAGGACGATGTACAGACGAAAACCTGTACACATGGCATCAATCACGGCGCCACGTATCACGCCGCCCTCGCCAATCTATTCCAACATGCTAGTTACTTTGGGGCTGGTTACCCGTTGAGTTGCCGTTGCATTGCCTCGAGTGAAAGGCCCATTGAGCTTAATTATGGAGACTTAGAGTAAGTGCCTGGTTCCAGTACAGATTTTATCTCTTTTCTTGACACCGTTGTTTGCTTATGCGAACTATTTCGAGTCTGTGTTGACTGGTGCACATCCTAGAGGACTGTCACAAGCCCCAAGCGCGCTGACAGCAGCGGAACACTGGCATGCGAGTATACTTCATTGAAAGCGATAACATTTCATAGTTGTGGCCGTCAAAGTGAAAATTGGCAATCAAGAGATTGGTAGCGCGGTATGCTGGATTATACGGTTTGGCGTGTCCAACATCTGCCTCCAAACGCTGAAGATCATGTTCATATTGCGTCTTGCAAAAATCATCTTTTACATGCCGAAGGGGAGGAAACTGAGATGGGGTAGGTAGAATGAAGATTATACGATCGAGTGAAGCTCAACGTGTTTACAAATATAGAATACAACAGAATTTTTATCTCCGGGAGGGGGGGGGGGGCGAAGGGAGGAGGCGAGGGGGTCTTCAGGTTAGAAACCTGCCGTCTGTGGCTTAAAAGCGTAGGTCGCCACGTACAGCAACTTCTTGCAGTATATGGATGGACGGATGGATGGATGGACGGATGGATGGATGGATGGATGGATGGATGGATGGATGGATGGATGGATGGATGGATGGATGGATGGATGGATGGATGGATGGATGGATGGATGGATGGATGGATGGATGGATGGATGGATGGACTTTTCAAGGCAACCGATACACCCTGATTCACCTTTTTCCACAATGTCCACAATTTCAAGGGCGCGGAAAGGTTATTTCCCTCTGTCTCACCTACGCTGTTGCTGTACGGGAGCGTGTCCCCTGTCCTCCGCAAGCAATATTCCTCTCTACGGCTAGAGAGGGTTCGAGTAACACGATAATACGCTCAAGTCACCTCCTCTCTCCCATTGTTCTGTGTCCACTTTTTGTGACCCGACCACAGCTGCCCAAACTGATGCACTGTGTAACCCCGCCTTGTTTTAAATGGGCCAGACGACTTCCTCGAGCCTTTTTTTGTCTTTTACGC
This sequence comes from Haemaphysalis longicornis, assembly GCA_013339765.2. Classification (NCBI taxonomy): domain Eukaryota; kingdom Metazoa; phylum Arthropoda; class Arachnida; order Ixodida; family Ixodidae; genus Haemaphysalis; species Haemaphysalis longicornis. The sequence goes on from CM023450.1 coordinate 124,744,972, forward strand.
TCCTTTTTTTTTTTTTCTTTAGAGCACCTCGCAGTAAAAGCCAAAACCTTTCAATTACCTAAAATTGAAAAAGAAAAAGGAAAAATGCGTGCGGCGAGCTCCCGCAACGAACGGAAGAATGCTCGAGGAGTCTACACTCCGCTGCGTACGGCATAGACATATATAACCGTAAGAAAAAAAGAAAGCAAAAGAGGTCGTGCCGCGCGGAACCAGAAGTGCTGCGATTCCGGCCAAGATGGCGTCACCGCCCCGTTATACAGCTTTCTTCTTCTACCGTCAGGAGGACTTTGCCGCCACCCTCTTCGCAACCTTCCCTCTCCAAACGATTGCGCCGCGATGGTTCGTCACGCATCACTCACCTCCGCAGAAATCGCGCATGCATATAAATACATGTATATATCAGCGGCTCGGAAGACTCTCGTGGGTCGTAGATAGTGAGAACCCCCGGCCAGCTTTCTCCTTCATATTTTTTTTTAATTCTTCCTGCGTCTTAAGGCATTCAGCGGGCATGAGAAGGAGAGGAGAGAGGGGGCGAGAGTCACTCAGCCAGCCAGAAAGCAGGGATGCCGGGCATGGTTTTCGCGGGGAGGTTAGCCGAGCGGTGACCGGCGCTTTCGCCTCGCGGTTTCCGCAGGCGGAAGTGGAACGGCGGCGCGAGCAAAGCAGACAGTGTTCGCAGAAATAGACGCCACCACCACGAGTACTTCCGCATGCGCCGCGCGCAGTATACCTACACGCCGCCGGTAGTCTATTCCGCCGCCGATTCATGGGTATGTATACCGCTGCGCACGCCGTAGACGGCACGCCGGAGTGTCGTTCCGTCGCTACAATTTCCGATATATATTCTGAGGGGGAGGTATAAAGCGCCACCTGCAGACTTATGTAACCACATTTCTCGCGAAACGTCGAAATACAGTTTCAGTGTCCACACGTTCTCCAGTGAGAATAAGGTTCCAATCAGAACGACCCGTACCACTACTCAACACTAATTACACCAAAAGGAGATGCGCGGCATGCTGAACATAAAAAAAAAAATTTGCCATTTCACTGAATGTGAAAAGCTGCCGGAAGAGCAGAGCAGGATTCGCCATAAGGGGTGGTGGAGCCGTTATCCGCTCACTGCTATCACCCATCACGCTCTTCGCCGGCCTGTCTCACTCCCCTCTTGATGATTATGCAATTCAAATTTCCCGCCTTTCGCAGTGCTCGCGCACCCCCTCCCTGAAACTGCGCCAGCTGGAGTTCTTCTGTTGTTATTGTGCTTGCTTTAATTTCGTATCGCTGGAGCTGTTGTGCGTCATTTAGAACGCTGAATTTTTTTCTTGCGCGGCTGGAGCCTCTCCAGGTCATTTCGAACGCGCCATTTTTTTCTTGCGCGGCCGCTTTTTTCGCTTACGTAAAAACCAACCCAACGAGCGTTCCTAACTAAGTGAGCGCGGAGGCTGCCGGTTATAGATACACAGATTTTGCCTGAAATGTACCTGCAGTTTTCTTTGCGCTAAACAACAAGGAGATGTATGACAAGCGCCAGCGGTTCACGAGGTTCGAACGGTTATGACTATTTAATGCCGCGTTGTTTTCGAAGCCTCAGCGTGACTCCCTGACGACGGTATACCAGGCTCTTCGTGGGTCAGTTATCTCGCTTGCGCCGCCTGATTCCGGCAGTCGCTAGACATCAACCGTTAGCGAGCTACGACGACAAGGCGCGCACATAAAGTGCTCTGCACTTAAAAAACATAACCTGCCGATAGTACATAATATATATGGTCTGCGCCCCTTGTCTTTCGTTGGAGCAAAAATATGGAATAACATACCAAACTCTTCCAAACCATTACCAAATATTTTGCCATCCCTAAAACGTTACTTCAGAATTCAATTACTGTAAACCAGTAGCCGTTAATTTGAATGTAAGAATCACTACTGTGAAAACACATTAAACAGCGTAATACGCTGGCTGTTATTTTTGCTTGTATGCCCCAATCTGCCATTTTCGTTAAGAATTGTAATCTTGAAAATACTTTTGCAATAGATCCAATACTATAGCCGTGTAGGCTATGGATCCAGGTACATCATCAACATGTTATTTTTTTTTCTGGTGTATTTTCATGAAATAAACTACTTTATTCTGTTCTGTTCTGTTTTCGGTTTAGCGCACCCTACAATAGCGTGGTGGGCATTGATCTCGTAATGCCGGAATTGGTTGTCGAGTCGTGATGTGTAGAATTATTTTTAGGAAAGTTGACGAATGGCCCAGTTGGTGTCGGGAAAAAAGGTAAGGGGAGGGGGGGGGGGGGGGCTTATGCAGAAAAAGCTCAAATGCAAGGAACGGGATTGGCAACGGCTTGACCTTATTACGCAATCAAAGGTTGCAATAGATTGTTTATTATTAATAAATTATGTGAATCAACCAATGATTGCGATGAATAATAACGACACCTTGCGCTGAACTTCACCCTCCCCCCATACCCTGCGCTGACTCCGGCGAGGCATACATCCGGTGTAATACGTACTCTCCTAACGGGAATTTTCCCAAGCTTGATATAACGGCTTATCAAAAGTATCCTGTCTATTATAATTAATCGTCAATTTGAATCAATCCGTTAATCGATCTATTAAATGTTTATTTATTAATTAATTGATTAATCATTTATTATTAATTTATTCGCCAAAACAATCAACCAACCAATAAAACTTGTTGCTGAGCGAGTTGGTACATACTTAAGAAAAAAAGATAAGGCGGCGCTAACCAGACGTGGACGAAGAAGACGAGAAACGACAGGTGGCGCGTGTATTGGCCGCTTCTTGTCTTCTTTGTCCATGGGTCTGGTTAGCGCCACGCTTTTTTTTTTCTCTAACCAACCAACACTAACTTTATCCCTCCGTCGTAGGCCTCTCCTCATTTTTACATATCTGGGGTGCAGTGAACACCATTAAACACAGCTGCCTCGGCTGGGTGGAGTCTAGAGCTTCCTGCAGCAGTAAGACTGCTTTGCCACTTCACCACCGTAGTGGGTCTTAACGCCGGTTATGATGTCCGGAGGTTGCTAAAGACACAGTGCAATGCTAGCTTCCTGCTGGCTTCATGCGATACGATCATGCTTTTACACCAACAACATTCCTGGAGAGCTCAGGTTTCGGTGGCATTCGTCAACAATCCGCCAAAGTGTCAGCATGCGTGCGGCATTGATGGGCCGGAACTTGAGCCCCAAATTCCACCAAAAGTCTGACCCGACGAGTGGTACATATAATAAAGGCACAAAAGAACGGCCAAATTCGCTCGAAACGCTTTCTTTAAAGGGTAACGGTGTGGTTGCACTTTCGATCATTCGAAGCTCACGTGAGTTCTGTTTATTTCTACTTTGCCTGAATTTTTATTTCATTCGGATAGTTTTGAATTAAAAAAACCTTACTGCTCTTCTAGGCGATAGGAGACTGGGACTACGTGAGGAGCGAAAGCAGAAATTTGTCCCGAGAGCATGAGCCAGACAACATAAATGAAAAAGGCAGCAAGGCAGGCAGTGTGATTTATTTAGCCACCACCCCAGTACGTAGGGCAGGCCTCTAATTATCATCAACAACATCAACAACAACGAACACATCAACGGGAACCATAAGCAACACCAAACACCTCTCCGTCCTCGACAAAAGCGGAGCTTTTGGCACATTTTGGGAAATACGGTTGTGGTTCCGTGCTTTTGGTGTTTGTCTGTGAACCCTGAAAAGTAACGCGAGAAGTTGTTTACTCCGAATCAGCGAACAACAACAACAACAACAACAACAACATAACGCAGAATTGAAGCTGTCCTGAAATAGGGAAAGCGCCGGCATCGGGAAAATTGAGAGCCTTTTCACGGAAGGATTTTTGGCAGTGGAGAGGGCTAGCTTTGTTGAATTAAGAAAACAGTGCAGGGCAAAACAAGTTCCTGGAAATTGTTTTCGCCAGCCGTGAGCTCTGCAGTCGTTGAATTCTGAAAATAAAAAGAGATATCAGTACATTCACGTCACCCATTAATTTCCGCTGAACAGATTGCTCCTGAAGCACTTGCACGCAAAGAATCTCTAGACTACAGTCAAAACCTTCTGAATTTCTTTGCCGAATCAAGCACGAATGTACACCCGGCGTCAAAATAAGCCGGGGCACGCGAGCGCGTGGCAAAATGCATTGCCGCGACATCTGACGTTGCACTTCTGGTGTCGAGACATCGATGTGCGCGTGCGCGTCCAACCACGCTCGCTAGCCTGTCTTTTCATTCGCTTCAAACGGCAATGCTTGTCACATTCAGCGCTTGGCGCCAGGGGCCATCTTTGGGCAATCCCTCTTGCTCGCACACGCTTCAGCAGCCGAGGGCGAGGGTGAAGATGCGTTGCTTCGCTCTGCGCTGCTCTGACAAAGGATACATGGAAACGGGACTGCTATCTTAGTTTTAAATACTGCATTCTTTCTTGCAAGAAAGCTGTCTATGGCTAGGATCCAGCAGATCGTCTCCCGTAATAGAGCAATGTAGACAAGAATGTAGACAAGATGTAGACAAGAACTGCGTCTTAGGCCGGGTTCAGAGTGTTGTCGCAATTGTTGTAATATCTTTAAGTAATGACGTCATTTGACGTCTCAGCCAACCGAACTGTGTAAAACGCCGTTTTTTACGTCCATAGCGCACGATACGGCTGTTACGTATTTAGTCTGAACATAGCATTGAGCGAACGCACATCATTGTCGCGTGAACGCCCCCTTCACGTCTTCTCCAAGGGTCGAGCGCCTCGTGCGGGCACAGCATACCGCCCCTTCCCTTCCACCGCCGCACACTTTCGGAGAGCGCTGGCTCGCGCCACCACGGCGAACCTACTCCCCTCCCAATTTCGCGACATTCTCCTCCTTTTTTTCCTTCACTCGTCGGTCTTCCCATCGTTCGCTCGGTCACGACGACGCCGACGCGGCTGCGCCCAGAGAAGGGCGCCAAAGGGCTGCTCCTTAATATGTCTTCCCAGCAATTCATTTGTGTTAGGAGGTGAAGCAGGCATTAAGGGGATCGTTGTAAGCTTGATCTTTCTAAGATGACTTTCCCACATCGACTGTTGAACAGTTAATCAAGTCAATCTTCGGAGGGAATACAATCACATAAAGTGGATCTAACGCTTGTTTCATTGAAACTATACCGAAACAAATTATATGACAATTAGCCGCTGAGACGAATCTAACACAAAGCCGGGTTTTCTATTTTTCAAAATTGCATAGTTGACAGTGAAATTGTAAAAATTGTGTAATTCTCGTCCGGTGTCAGTACATATGGGATTCTACGGGAGGGAAACGGACAGCCCTATGTTTCTCCACCGGAAGAAAACTCTAGTTAATCAAAAGTTCATTCAGTCAATTAACCAGGAACTATGCTTAATCGCAAATTACAAACAAACGTGTTTGGCTTCGTGCACCCCTCGGACCGAGTCAAAGCTCACGTTGAGGCTCGGCACCACAGCTTTGATGATCATCCTTCTTCACAGAGTGAAGGGCACTGAATTTTTTGTAAATTTTTTGACAAACCCAGGACCACGCCGAACTCTTCTCCCGTTTCCCCTTTTTTAATTGTTTCAGAACGTGTGGAAGGTGAAGTATCATCACACCTTCATAAAATAGATTATTTCTCGCTCCAGTTCGTATTCTGTTTGTGTGCTCATTCTTAGGTAACAACCAATTGTATGTTTTACGAAAAAAATATTAAAACTCGTTCCAGCGATTGTGATTGATATCTACTGAAAGCGCGGAGCCGCAGTTACGACCGTTTTCTCCAATACATGGCCATCTCTCTCCGCATACTATAGATTGCGTTATAATGGCAACAAACTAGTTCTCCAACGTTTACAACTTCACTACCTAATTATGACAAGTAAACGAAACTCGGCATAGCGGTATAATCGTCCTATCAGCATAGTTTCATAGAACTTGTTTTTGGGTACATTTAATAACACCTGAGTTAAAGCCGTTTTCTTTAATCATACTCCCTACGTAGATTTCTATGCTTCGCTGCGCAACAGGCAGTGTCAGACGGCCAGCTTATAAAGACCAAGCTTCCGCCGATCTTCATAAAGTCGGCTTTACCTGTAAACACAGCGCCTTGCTGGGAACTCCGGAGGGAGCGTAAAAGGATGCAAGGACAGGCCGTATTCAAGCCCAGCCCAAGAACAGCGTCGCTGTTGGAAATACCGAAGTGGGAGAGCATATGTGGGACACAATTTGGTCACCGCGAGACGGACAAGATTAGTTATCTGTCATAGCAGGGCAGGGCGAGCAACGCATCTTCACTCTCACCCTCGGCCGCTGAAGCGTGCACGAGCAAGACATTTCGAGCAAAGAAAGCAACCCCTGGCGCCAAGCTCTGAATGTGATCAGCGCTACCGTTTGAAGCGAAGTAAAAGACAGGCTAGCGAGCGTTGTTGGACGCGCACGCGCACATCGATGTCTCGACACCAGAAGTGCAACGTCAGATGTCGCGGCAATGCATTTTGCCACGCGCTCGCGTGCCCCGGCTTATTTTGACGCCGGGTGTACGGTCGTGATACATTGAAATACGAACAACGCAGTGCGCTGCTTCCAGTATATGGCGCGCATTCTGACGACGGGCCGCGTATGCGAAGTAGGAACTACTTACAAGAGTCCATGACTAACCTTGTTATGCAAAGACCATCGTCTTTCCATTGTTTCTTGGGTGCTTGGCATGAAATTAAAAACAAGAGAATATACCTGCATGCGCCTTTTTCACTAAGCGCAGCGACGAAGTTTGATAAAGCTAGCGTGAGTGGGCGCCGAACGGCGCGGGAAGACAAACCAAAATGCTCACTCGCCGAACGACGGTCTTTCCATGACAAGGTTGTTGCTACTGTGCATACGCGGCTCGTCGCCAGGATGCGCGCCATATACTGGAAGCCACGCGCTCCGTTGTTGGTATTTCAGTGTATCACGATAGCACAACGTGCGTTTTCTGGCTGGCGTTTCCTTGGGGGCCCGCCAGCGCAAGGCCGAGAAACCGTTTCCAGTGGATGGGGCGATTTTGTTGAAGGGACCCTGCAACACGTTTTTAACCATTTTTTCTAAATCCTAAATGTTTTCAGAACGTAGTCGATAAACATAATCAGTACTCAGAAGAGGAGGTCACAAAGTACCTCAGCCGAAAATTACTGCTTTATGCCCATCAAATAACTTAGAAAGTTGCTCAACAAAATTTTCTCTCTTTTTCGGGCTTGGTGTTCTTCGAGCGCTCGAATTACGTCATTACATCTGCGTAGCGGCTATTGGCGGGATTTCTTTCAGTTGCAGCAATAAACGCATCCGATAGCCACTTTAGTAAGAACGGCACAAAAGCAAAGCAGAAACGTAAGGCGCATCTAGTACGACAAGCAAATCACGCAGTGCCGCTCCGTGCTGGCGATAAAGCTTTCGCAGTACTTCCCCACGCGAAGGAAAGAGTGAAAGCGTTTATCGGAAGGTTCTGCGGAGTTGCTTTTTTAAGGTAAAACAATATTAAGTGCGAATGCACTTAAGCGACCCAAACATCACCGCGGCGGTTCTGGCGTCCGCAGTCTCCTCTTATTTAAAAACGCATCCGGCGCCAGGTTTCGATCCGAGACTTTGCGCAGCGCGACGCTTTCCGACTAAGCCACGGACGCGACGCTGATATCAGTGTTAGTCGCGCTTATATCTTTAACGCATTCAAACTACGTCGTCAGCGGCGTGCGTTGGCGACTCAGCGGCGTATACGGCTTGATAACTGCGTGGTGTACACGTGATACTAAACCGATGGAAAGATGGAAGAGAAGCGGCGAGGGGTGGGCTGCGGGGGCCGAGCGCAAGCGCCGCAAGCGGGCCGACAACCTGCATTCCACTTTCACATTCTGCCTTCGGAAATGCGGGGGAATTTTTTTGCGTTCGCTGAAACAACCGGGAGTTGTTTCTGGCTAGATACATTTTTTTGCTTTCTTCTTTCCCAATCTTCTTTCTTCTTCTTGCTTTCTATCTTCTATTTTTATTTATTTATTATTTATTTATTTATTTATTTATTTATTTATTTATTTATTTATTTATTTATTTTTTGCGTGACGTGGTTTCGTACCAGTTCATATAGTTGTTCCAGGAGTGAGTTGCCCTATATTTTCTGAAATTAACATAATCGATAGCCGCATTGGTCCGCACACATGACACAACCAAAGCCGCAATTAATCCTTTTTTTCAGGCACTGGCCTTAAAAAACAGAAAACATCGGTCAAAAGGTAGAAAATAAAACGTGAAAAACAACCACTCCACTTTTAACAAAATGCCCACATAAAACACTTAACTTCACCAAAAGCGTCTATTATATACCACACGCAAGGCGAAGCTATGTTCTAGCATTGTTCACCTTTCCTTCTCATATTGTCAAGGGTTGCGCAAGCTCACACTAAAAAAAAGGAAGGAAACAATGGCGTTACACGTGAAAGTCTGGCAAAAAATACCTGACCCTGGCAAGCAACCTTGAGCATACCTGAAGGCGTTCTATTGTTACACACCGCGCGCGAGTGACAGGCAGTCGGCACGTGCGGCACAGAAAACAATTATTTGCGGGGTCAAGCCAGTAGGAAGTACATCTCAGGGTCGCTCGGGCGACAAGCAGCGTGGCGTTGACCTGACGACGAAATGCTGAGCGGTCGGCCTCCCATTCGATAAACAACCGATAGACACGCTGAGGATGGGCGGTACGTCAAGTATCCTGATTCGTACATGATGAGTCGGATTTCTATCAGCAGAGATGTTTAATCTTTCAGTTCCTCCGTCGAGCCTTACCAGAAAAAATTACTAAGAAAGAAGTTGGCTGCGTATCTGCTCCTTCGTTGCAAATGCCGACGTCTTTCGTCGAGATTTGCCAAGTAAGTGCCTCCCTTCGCTTTCCCGCTCATCTCTCATGCTGTTCCTTTTCCGTCGCGCTCTTGCCAAGGTAAACACGCTAGAGGTTTGCTTAAGTCAATTTAAATTTACCGCGTTCCACAGCTCCAGGCCGGGTGCATCGATGCCAGCGCTGCCGTGCGGCGGAGACGCGCGTGAATAGAGGCCCCCTACTTCAACGTTTACACAGCCGCGTTGCCCTACTCCACGTGCGTTCCAAGCAGAACGTGGACCCAATCTAGTGGAACCTTTTGTAACTGTTGCAGCTTAATTTTTCAGATGCCGCCAGGTAGCGCGGGCAACAGCAGGCGACGGTTTCTGCAGTTGATGTAGTATTTAATTTGCTACCGCAAAAACCAAGCACCCGTGTACTGTTTAATAAAGGTACACTGAAAATATCACTCATGTAGTGATTTTCTGACTGATATTTCCGCAATGTCTTGTTCTTGTTCAACAATGTTGACAAATATGAACATTTACACCGGACTTAGACGTTTACATTTGGCGGTGAGTATATAAGACTACTGCGCAGATTTCGTTTCACTTTGGCCGGGTGGCTGAATCTAGTGACAGACAGACGGACAGACAGACAGACAGACCAAAACTTTCCCGTTCAAGTAGCCCAAGAAAGACTGTCGTCTTTAAAAATACCGAGTGCACATGAGGAACGCCGTCGTCAGCCAGCTCGACCTCCGAGAACTTTCTTGCCAGCGTTCGTGGAGTGATCTCACGCGTGCTGCTCTCTTCGACAGTTCACACGTGCGTTCAGGCCTAAAGCGGGGAGCACAAAGGCCGAGTTCACGCTACAGACGCCCAGTTCTCGAAGCCGGTTGCCGCGGGTTCTATCGCGTGCTAACGCGGTCCATGTTGGGAGAGAGAGAGAAATAAACTTTATTGCGATACGTAGTTAGGAGGGGGCGGTGACCGGTAGTTGCAGTTTGCCGGAGAGATCTGAAAGGCTGCAGACAGAGCGATCCGGGCCTGCCAGTCATGGAGAACTTTCAGGGGCAAGTTCGGAAGTCCATATGAGGTGCAACAGCCGGGTCTCCGACGAAGGGAGAAGGGCCGCCAGCTCTGCTGTTTCTCCAGCCTTAGCACCACTAGTGCACGCTGCGCCAATTTTTTGTTTAGTGGGAATCGCATATCAGAATATATGTCATCGATTCACCACAAAAGCAGTTATTACGGGCGAAAAGCAGTAAGTCGATAGTTATTTCGGCAGTGCACTGATCAGTTGCAAATAGTTCTGCGTTGGAGTTTTGTAGCCGCAACGAACGACTTCGATTTTTGTCAGAATAAAAACAATATGTAGTCTCACGGCCTGTGGTAACTCTAACACTAAGACTTTCTTTCTGCTCGCGATCAGGGGGTCACTAGCTCAGTTCAAAACTGCTATGGTTCTGGCCCTACGGCGTGGTCGTGCGAATGCGCACGAGCAGTTTCGACACCTCTGCGCATGCGCACTGGCGTCAGTCGGCTTCCGGATACCGTACCGGGACCGGTGGTCTGCTATGCTATAAATGTCTATTATTACATTGAAAAGTGCTACTTCAGTTCTTGCTGCCCCGTACGTGATCGATCATCAAAACATTGTATTTCCTTCTGTAAAATTGTATATGTATCAAATTGAGGGGGGCCTTTTCTGAAATAAAGAATGATGATTATGATACTAATTTAAGTGGCCTACTTATGTGCCTTAACAAATCCTTTGTAGGTGCTACGCAATGCACGCCTAGAAGGCCCAAGAACTATTTTATAATCAAGTGGCTCCCGGCGCATGCAGGTGAGGACGCGTCGAGCAACAACGCAAACCACAACGAGACGGCACACGCGGAGGCGCGAGCACTAACCAACCGCACCTCCGCAACTGACCATCCAACGTGGTTCGGTGCCAAGGACCGAATGACGGATTATGGTGAAATCATCAAGTCCTACCGCCTGGCTCGTAGAACTCTCCCGCCCCAGGACCAGGGGTTGATCCGGGCGGAGGCAGTGGTACTAAGACAGCTTCAGACTGGGTCCCTACCCACCCCGCCTATAATGCAGCGAATGTATCCGGAGGCGTACCCTACCGACAAGTGCCAACTCTGCTGCAGGGAGACAGAGTGCAGACAAGAAGTACATCTTGTGGGACTGTGTCATGAACCCTGAAGAAGCGGCGTCAAGAACCATCCAGCCACGGCTTGAAGAAGCCACAAGGAGCTACACCTACGAACATCAACACTGGGCCGTCCAGCAGGTCAGGGAAGCGCTCGAAAGGCATGAGACTCGCGAGCCAGCAACGGCGAGCTCACGTCTCGGCTGAGTAGTATCAGAGTCCGTCAATTGTCGGATTCTGGTAGTATCTAACTATCAGGACTATGCCGAGGCCCTCGTCGCGGCGCGTAAAAACGTCGTTCTTCAGGCTTAAATAAAGTTTATCGAATCCAATCCAATGTAGTAAGTATGAACCTGCCCTGTGTGTCCTGAACTGTCGCGTGCTGCATATCCCAGGTAAAGTTTCTACCCAAACTTCAAATTTTAGTCTCCTTTTTGCAGTGCAAGTGGCTGACGTTGACCGTAGCTTTCAGTCTTGATGGGTCCTTCTTGTTATTCCTACCGCCCCCCCCCCCCCCCCCCCCCCCGCGCGCCTTTTCTTTCTATGCCCTCATAGGAGATTGACTAGAGCTTTCATCCCTTTGTCTTTTGCAATATTGTCTGCGCTTATTGTCTTGAATTCACGTTTTATTTAAGATCACCCCCCCCCCCCGCCTCCAACCCCTACCCCACCCCCAGAAAAAAAAAAAAAAACGTCGAGGGTTGAATAAAACAGCCCGCATCTGCGCTGTAATAACAACAGTCGAAGCCCCTTTTATGAACAGGCAGATTGTTAAAACGCGACTGATTTCTCCAATGCAACCTAACTAAACTTCAACGTCCAATATCTAAACTGCCTCCACTATGTCGTCCGCATCATGTTGTCCGCCTCATCCGCACTATAGACGTCCGCATCATAATGCGGGGACCCAGTCCGACCACAAGAAGCGTTTTTATTCTTGTGAAGCACTTGATATCCCTTTTTAAAAACCCATCATCATCATCATCATCATCATCATCAGCCCTCTAATGTATAAAGCTGGCTTTTTCGGCAGTGTGTTTTGGCGTACGGTCGCAATCAGTTAGGAAAAAAAAAACTTTGCTTTAAAAGGGGATCTACTGCGCATTCATTCCGGCGTGGCTTATCAGCGTTGCGTGGTAGGGTGCAAAGAAGGCCACATTCGGCTCTTCGTATGGCTAAAATTTCAACCCTAAAGCTTAACATCCGCGCTGCCCACCGTGGGTAGCGTGCTGCGTCGGTGGGCCTTGTTCGCAGCTCCGAGACTAACTCTAAGTAACTTACGATGTTGGTGGCAATGCATTTCAGTGAATTTATAGCAACAATAATTATATCGGCGATGACAGTGATAACTGGGGCTACTACTACTGCTAGTACAACTACTACTACTACTACTACTACTACTACTACTACTACTACTACTACTACTACTACTACTACTACTGCTGCTGCTACTACTACTACTACTACTACTACACAATACTAATACTAATACTAATACTAATACTAATACTACGCGTAAGCCTGCACGGCCTGATTTGTTTTTCGTCATGCGAGATGCCGTTGAACCGGCGCCTGCGCAGTGGGAAGCGTGACGTCAGCGGCGGAGATTCGATACGCGGGCCCCGGAACGGAGCACGCTGTGTGCAGAAGAAGGACGGCGTGTGGCCCGCATGAAGTTAGTGAAGGCGCAAAATAAGCAGACGAACGTGCTCGAGCACAGAGAGAAGAGAGAGAGAGAGAGAGAGAGAGAGAGAGAGAGAGAGAGAGAGAGAGAGAGAGAGAGAGAGAGAGAGAGAGAGAGAGAGAGAGAGTGAGAGAGAAGTCTTAAATTACTTTAATTATACTAGTGAGGGTAACCTGGCAAAGACACCTAGCTACGCAAAGGTACGTCATAAGCAAATCAAGATGTTTGGACTCGCAATGGGCTGATGACACGCTGGACGAACTATACCATAGCGAAAACACTAAGTGGCTCATTAAGCCAAAAAGCCGGCCTCAGCGTTGGCGTCGGCGTCAGGGGCAGAAACACGGCTCCTCGGGACGCGTTCCATAGCACAAGGCTTTCCATAGCACGAGCTTAAACACGCCAATAGCGAGAGGTGGTCCTCCATGACAGCACATAGCAGATCAAATGACCAAAAAAACTCAACCAAACGAGCGAACATACAAGTAGCGAAATTTAACATCGCCGTAACTCTCAAATAACGCGGCGGCAGGAACGAGCGGTGGCGCAACGTGCAGGAGGTACATAGAAGCCATTCGAAGGCGCTAAAGCGGATTGCAGATCAAGGCGTTTTAAGCGGCAAGATTACAAAGCCTTTCGACAAGGTGAGGCAGAAGTAAGGCGCCTCAGGCGCGCAACTGGACATTCATTCTTTCGCATTCACAACCCATAGGTAGTGCTTAGAACGTCCTCGGACTTTTTTTTTTTTTTTTTTGTCATCGTTTTACGCAAGGACCTCATTAATAAGGGCGCAATACAGCTTCTACGGATTCCGAACGTAACGTCCTTTTCATAAAAACAAGGTCAGCAGCATACCCACAAGAGAGAGGGCCGAGATTGAGAGAGAGAGGAGCGAGAGACGAGAGAGAGGAGAGATGAGAGAGAGACGAGAGAGAGAGAGGAGAGAGAGGAGGGGAAGATGAGAGAGACGGTGGGAGAAGAGAGGTCAATAGCCTGCATCACCCTCTACACCCACCCAATAGTTTATCGAATATGTGTATCTGACGCGACATGTGTATGCATAACTTAGTGGAGTAAAATAATCCGCAGGAATCTGTCCGCTGAGTTGACAGAGAGTAGGGTCAGCTTCCAGAACACCCGCACCTCTATTAGAATATTCCTGAGGTTCGCGCCGCGGGGATTATGCACGCCCATGCGCACTGGAGTCAAGAAAAAAGGCCGTAAAAACGCCACAGGTGCACGATCCACGACCGCCGACCAGTATCACAACGTTTGGAGATAACTTAGCGAAGGCCGCCTACTCTTCCCGCGCTGGGCTTGAACATTATACCTCGTATCTTGCGGCGTGGTTCAATCAAGATAGAGCAGATTGGATGAAGGTTTCTTTCGTCGATGCTTTTTTTAGCCCCTCACACATGAGTGTTAGCACAACCTTATCTGTAATCAGCGTCTCCTTGAACCGCGCAATGCCGCCGGTCGATATCCCTTCACCGGAGGGAACGGTGCGACCTTCTTTTGAAATGCACTCGTAACGGGGTGCGTTCTATGCTCGACGGCGGACGCGGCAGGCACGCCGGAATATATGTTTATTGACCACAGCGCACGAAAAGGCGGGAATTATGTAAGGCAGTAAGGCATGATCTAAGGTCATTCTCAAGAACGTGTAACCTGTTATCGCATACCTCGAAGATATGGGCCGTATAAATTTACTTTCCTTCTCTGCTGTAGTGGAGGCGAGGCGGTAGTCAGCCATGGTCTTGAACACCCCTTCCCCAACCCCCTCTCCCTCTCTCTCTCTCTCTCTCTCTCTCTCTCTCTCTCTCTCTCTCTCTCTCTCTCTCTCTCTCTCTTCTCATATTATTATCAGTTGCGTACCACTGATCTGGCTTGGAGTGTCGTTAGCGTTCAACATCTGAAGGAGGACAGGTTGCCACCGCGTTGGCCTTCCAAAACAAATCAGATTGCATTTACGCAAAATTTACGATCTCTGTTCGGACCTCGCCCTTGCTAAAAACTGCCAATGACCGTAGGAGATACGAAACCATGTGGACGTGTTTCCTTGTATTTTTATCTGATGCGCTCGTTAATTGATTTAAGTTGTCTCGCTTCCTAGGGGCGACAAATAGTCGCCCCTGAGAGGCATAGAGGATCTTTTTGTTGACCTGAGAAGCACAATTGAGCTTAGTAAATAATCAAAAGGTCTGCGCCAATACTTAGTTTGCTCAGTTACCTGGTCTCTGCTGGAACACTAAGTTGACGACCAGCGGTTCAGATCATTTATGTGCATACGGATAAATTGACGCCTCGTGTCTGCGTTGAAGGAAGCGGACGAGGTGAAGACGGACACGCCCAACTCTGGGATTCGTAGTGCTTAGTTCGATGATCTCGGGGCTTTGCACAGCCAACCTGTTTATAGCAGAGTGCTCCAACGATCGCGATGCTGCCTGAGGGCTTCCCCGACTACCCGCAATGCCTGCCGGCGATAGCTAGAACTGTTTCGGGGGTTGTTAGGACTAACAGCCCCGATGCTCCGGCGGGCATCTGCTGCGGGCATCTGTTTGCGACGATCAAATATCGAAGTCTCTTCCGGAGCTGGCGATAAGTATAGCTTTCGGACCAGTGCTTCCATTCGAGAATGAAAGAGTGAAAACTTTCATGAACCCCCTCACAGAGCTCTCCAACAGTGACATGTTGACGAGTGCGAACTTCCTTTCGCGAGATTGTCGACGTCGCTGGCGCGTGATGTCTAAATGCGCATTGGTTGCATACAGTGCTGGCACTAAGCTGATGAGACATCATGATGTTGAACACAAGACGAGTGAAGCTTTTTTTCACTTCACGACGTGTGCGCTTCCCTCATCTTGGGTTGAACTTCTTCATATCTGTGGTCAGCTTAGCGCGTGCAGTGTATGCAGCTAAAAAACTATAGGGCCGATCCACGCTGTGGATAAGGTTCTTTCAAACAACCACTCTAAATGCTACCGGCATCATTTTGTGAGTTTCGGAACAGACGCGAAATACAAAATTGCCGAGACAGCATTTACCACAATGAACCTGTACGGGTTCGCACTACAGAGTAGTTTTGCGAGTAGTATGCGACAGACAGAGTTTTGGGACTCGCATGAAACGAAAAAACCCAGGGGAAGGCGTTGGCCAATACGCTACCTTCTGTTGCAATCTCGGTACAGTGGCGGAACTTCCGTTACAATGCAGAATCAAACGTAGTGATCAAACGTGGTAGCCCTCTCCCCACACCTAAACCGACATAAATAAGGTACGGAGCGCTCCTTATTTACCGAAAAAACGCGTAGAATTGATCTAAGGGAGCATTTTGCCTTTAAAACAATACCGGAAATGTAATGAAAGTGAAATTGGGGCTGGAACTCAGTATGTATACGCTTTAGGAGCGGCGACGCTGCCCGCTAGGTCATTAAAGCCGAACGGAAAGCTCTTTCAGTTGATCAAGAACACTGCGGCAGTGTTCCAAGCTAGCCAGTAGACGGCGCTGGGTGTAGCAGGAAGTGCCCGGCCTGCACTGACTTGGAAACGGAACGCTGCTGATGGCGTGTAACATCGTCTTTGTAAGGCTTAGCTTTGCGTAACCCTAACGTTGAGTAACCGTAAGCCACCACTTTGAACTCTCCATGCACGCGCATGCATCTCGGAAACTTCGCTGGAGCTCCGAATAACCCGTGCACAATGGACGCACGCCGCACGAAAAATGAATCCCGTGATTGATGATACGTGTTTCTTCCGACACGTCGGAATTCATTGACAGCTCTTAACGCAGACGACGATGCACCCGAAGGCTTGACGAGCAGACCCTTGACCGCTTCGAAGCACGGAGGACGCAAAATGCCAGTGAACGGTAATTTCCAACCTATACTAAGGAAATGTAAAGCGTGACGGAAAGTTATTTCTACTAAAGGAATCCTGCGGCGTAGGATAGTTGAGGCATCGGATTCGTGTCCAGAAAGGTCCGTCAGGCACGAGCACCGAGCAGTTCCCGCGGCGGTTACGGCAGCAGCAAGTGGCGCCTGCAATCGGGAGGGCACAAGAGTGGTGTGGCCGGCGCCTGCTGCTATCGAGGCTATAAAAGAAACTCCAGTCCATGCCGTCAGAGACAGGGCGTGTACACGAATAATCTGGCCGTTCGCATCGTTTTCCCTTTTCCGCGAAACCGCACCAGGATCGCATCTTCCTCCCCCCTTCCTTGCCCCTCCTTGTGCAGGCCTTTCTCGCTTGGACGTCGGCAAAATCACTGCGAGTAAAACAGATCTCTGCCTAGCCTTTGCCACTGACCGGACGTTTCGAACCAGATTTTGAAAGCTGCCTCAATGATTTCTTGCTTTGTCAATTTTAGCGACGTGTTCAAACCGCTTTTTCTTTTTCTCTTCCGAATGACTTTGTCGTAATCTTATTAGCCGGTGTTCAACTAAACGTTTACCGACGTGTCCACCGCTTCTAATCCAAGGTCGAAACGGTGATGTTTATGTCAGTCACGCCACCTTCGCTTACACCTGCAATTAAAGGGCGCACGTCCTTTACTGAAAACAAGCACGCCAGCGGTGGATCACATACTGCGAGTGCGAATGGTTTTCTGCAAGCGTGTTGACTACATAGATTGCGGCATGGTGCGGGATAATGTTCCAGCTAATCGGATCCTGCTTTTGCGATACCGCTCTCACACACTCCTTCACCGCACCGCCCCCTCGGGGCAGCAGCCTAGCTAATAAAAAAAAACTCGTACTGCAACAGACCCCTTAGTAGTCTTCAATGCTCCATGACCTGAAATGAACTAATTTGTAGCATTTCGAGGAATTCAGGAACCTCAAGAAGTGCAGAAAACGACATTCGTACACTCGCCAAAGGTTTTGCAATAAAGAGGACAGTCTGTGCAGCCTTCTACGTTCATTTTTACATTATGGAGAGAGAAGATATGGATTATTTAATTCACCAAAATTACATGACGGCCGTTAACCTGCACACACGTAACAGCGACTAAACAAGCGTGCCCTTCACAGCCGCCGGTTTGATGGGCACTGAACCAGAGCTATTATCACTGATCAACTAACTGGACGGTTCGAAGATCTAGATTAGCCCAGAATAAAAACATTACCCTTGGCGTTCTGTCTGCACTCTGTCTGCGGCAGCTGTTTGGCAGTGCACGACAGCTTATCGCAGCACCCGTGCGCCACTTCAACGGAACCGATAAGTGTACTTGGCTTTTTAACAACTCTGCCTTGGAAACGATCTCGTCCGTTTTCATTTTTTTGCCAAACTTTTTCCCCCTCTCTCTGTAAGTCACAAGGCGTCGAATGAAGAATAAGACAAGCAAAGAAGGAAAAGGCAAGAGTTGCGATAATGCATACACAGGTAAAACCTGGCACGACGAAAACGTTTATGAAAACGCAGCTTAACAAACTTAACGAACGTTTCCACGTTACGTCACAACATTCACAGATCTCCGGCTCTGAGTCGGCGTTAATAGTGAAGAAAGGTACGTCGTGGGTGTTCACTCACGATCTCCTGCCCTAAGTGGTGCGAATCACGAAGTTATTACGCGCTCTGCACGCCCAACCAGTTGTCATGTTCGAGAGAATAGGGGCCCAAATGTTTATCCCACCCGTTCCCCTTAAACCTTTTAGCTTCTACAATGGTTTTTAAGTCATTAATTTGTTTTAAGCACCCGCGGTACTGGCATTCAGAAAATTTCGCCGAAACCTTAACTAAACCCTTCGGGACACGTTCTGCCAACATCACTTTTTTTTTTTTTTTGCTGCTTAAATAACTGAGAGTGACGCCATTGCGCAACAGGCTGCACTTCTACCGAGAAGTCTTGTGAATTGTGTTGAGTTGGAAATCGACCACAATGCTGACGGCGCAAAGCAAATAGTGTGAGGCAGTCAACTGAGGCCATTGCGCCAAGTCGGTGGTGTTTCTTCGGCAGTCGCCCGTGGGAGAAGTAATAGCAGCGGTGGCGGTGGTAGCGAGAGAACATAATTTTGGACGTCCTTCCTGGCACGTACGAGGAAGGGGAAGGCCAGTGTCCCAGGGCCTTTGCGTGGCCTTCGAGCCGTGATCTAATCGCGCAGCGCTCATATCTCTCCGCACATAACCTCTGCTGCGCCGGGATTAGAAGTCGAAATAGGGTTGTGGCGCTTCATTGCTTCTACGGTTTGGCGGCACACCGTGAACAGAGTGATCGCCTATACGTCTGGCTGACATCCCAGCGAAAAGTGAACTTTGACCCCCCGCAGTAGCCGACACGTGGTTAAGGGACACCGTGCCATCGAGCACGCAGCCGATTGCCGTACACGCCAAGTCTAAGCCTTGGCACTCACTACACGTGCTTCGGTTGGGCACAAGCACTGACGTTATGACCTCCAGCGACCTTATGTGCGTACAGTGTACTTGAATGGCTTAGAGACCCCTTCCCGTTCTATTTCCGATGTTTGTACGTTGGCGCAAACTGCTCACGTAACTGTATTTCCAGCCTTCCCTGAGTTGCTTTGGTTTCTCTTTAGACGACCAGATTTAGGGGAAATCCCCAAGGTGGAGTACGTTTCTGTGAAGAAAAATCTGACGTCCACATCAATGCAGCCACACGGCTACATAGGAAAGCTGTAAAGCTTCCTCAGAAGCTTTGTAGTTGAAGAAAAATTCGTCCTGGTCCAGGATTCGAACCCGGGACCACCGCCTATCTAGGGCAGTCTCTATACCAACTGAGCTAACCAGGCCTGCATTGGCTGCGTTGAGGTGGATGTCAAATTTTCCTTCACAGGTTTCTCCTTGTGTTTACTGCTTGCAGCGGACATATATCAACTGGCGATTAGAAGGAACGTCAAGTACAGATGGCGTGGTGGTCGGTTAACTGTTTTATTCCGGAGGAAGATTGGAAGCCACAACGCTTCTCCATTGCAATGAGTGAACGGCCGTAAACCTGCTTGAAAAAAAAAAGTTGCAAGTTCACGACGAAAATGTTCGAGAGCTCAAGTTGACCTGCACGAGATAACGTCACGAGCTCATTTAGGTCCACGGGTTCGCGATACGAAGAGAGAGAGCGAGAGAGAGAGAGAAGAACTTTATTTTCCCAGAAGTAGAGAGCTTGGGCTCTTTTTGCCGCGTTAGTCAGCCAGGAGATCTTGGTCCCGGGTGGCTTCTTCGGCCATCTGGACAAGGCGTAGCTGCTTTAGGGGCTCGGAGCTGCACAGCAGGGTTTCCCAGTGCTCTAGATGTTTGATGTCTATGAGGGGGTGGGGGGGGGTCTTGTTTTCGTGATCCTCTTTAGCATTTCCACATAATGTGCGTGAGGTCTGCGCGGTGGCCGCAGTGTTTGCATTTATCCGAGAATATTTCTTGATGGAAGTCACTATAGGCCAACGGGTTCGGGCAGGCATTTGTTTAAAGTTGCCTCCATGCCTTGGCTTGTGCAGCGTTGAGTGTGCGGTGGGCGGCTGGGAATTCGCACCTGCTGTGTTTGTAGTAATTTGTTATCTCTGCAATTTCAACAGTAGACCACCGAGGAATTGAATTAACTTCCTAAACAGTAATTGGCAACGACTCCACAACTGCAGAAGAAATCGCAATATCCCTCGCAGCCACTACATCTCAAGACATTATCACCATAGTCACAGATTCGCAAGCAGCCTGTCGCCATTACGCCGCCGGTCACATAGCTCCCTTAGACCTCCGCATCCTACAGTTCATCCCTAAACCTCCTCACCTCTACATTCTCTAGACCCCGGGACATGAGTCTCTGGAGGGGAGTGAGGCGGCTCATGCTGCCGCCCGCGCGCATATCTACGGGGCCTTCCCCTCCAACACTCCAGCATCACCGTCGGAAGCCCACCATTCTGTACCTCGAAAATTCAAAGACATCCTCGAACATTACCGCCTCGAACGCCGCATCTTTCCCCCACCCCACGACAAGTTGACTAAGGAAGAAGCCACCACGTACCGCCGCCTTCAAACCAACACCTACCCGCACGGCACCCTCCTCCACGCCATTCATCCCACCTCCTACTCCGCCACCTGAAAGTACTGTCCCCAACCATGCGCATTCTACCATATGATTTGGGCGTGCTCCCACACACCATCCCTCCCCCCTACTTCCTCCCCCAACCATGAGCAGTGGGAAGGCATGCTAGCCAGCCCGGACCCCGGCGATCAGCTTCGGCTGGTTGAAAGGGCCCGCCTGGCAGCGACCGCCCAGGGACTTCTGGACTTAGAAGACCCCCAATTGCCACTACTACAAAAACTAATATAGTATAAAGTTTATTCCTCCTCCTCCTTCTGTGTACGAGTTGAAGCTGTCGAACTTCTCTGAGTGCTCTGTTGCCACTGCGGGAGGGTTAATTGCTGCTCGGGTGACAATCTCGCAAGCAGCCGTGTGGGCCTGTTCGTTGCCCTGTAACTCTTCGAGTGCAGGAGTCCAGATAAGTTTAAAGCCGGTGTACACTGTCGGTTAATATTTTGTGGAAATTCGTGTTGACTTGAGACAAAGGTTGTGACTGCAGTTATGGTAATATGGGCACTGATAATGACGCTGAAGTTCGCTGGTGATGCTGATGACCAGGGCAATAATGGCGCGCTTCTTTGGACATCGCTCGTCTTCTTCTGTACGATTTTCGTCGCTGGAATTAAGAGCAGAATGGGGGAATAAAGGGGCGCTTCCGGTGCGTTGTTTCATGCGGACAAACTGCTGCACTTCCATTATCAGCAGCGATGGGGAATGAAGGCTCGAAACGGACTTACATGGGAATTACCCCTTCATACAGCTCGCCGTGGCTCTTCTGTGTATGGTGAGCCGAAAATCTACCATAATTTACAGCTCCCTCGAAGTGAGCGGTGTAGCCGGTTGAGAATCACACCCATTCGCACTAAATTTTGGCAAGCTGTTCTGGAACTGCAAGTGGACTCGACCTATTTCGAGCATACCGCGATGGTGTCGACGCCTTGCAGGCGACAAAGACGACGAACGGTGCTTGCATCTGGTCGTGCTGGGTCAGGCCAAGGTGGTGAAATCAAAGCGTCCGGTGTTGGGCCAATCGAGAGCTCCGCAACGCTCGCATAAACGAGTGAGTGCGTACGTTTTTGCGGTGACGTAAAATTTTCACGTTAAAACGACTAGCGAGTAACGTCAGTGGTCGCCAGCTTTTATTTGCTTCGAATCAGTATTCATCTGACCGGTTATGTGCCGCTAACGCTTCATTCGTGCGCAAAGCAATTGATCGCTGCCCAGCGGTGAACCGAGCTACGCTGGCCGCGGTTAAGTTCCCTTGTAAGCATGCGCGCATCGGCTCTCTGAGAGTTACCAGTGCTATACTTCGAACGGGGCTATGTTGTTTGTGTTTCTACTTGACTACCGTTTGAATCCTCTGGTGTAGTCTGCAAACTTTTAATGGTTGGGTTTGAGCCGTAAATGCTTCAGACGCTGCGCCCAAGAAGCCAGGGCATTTTGGGCAGATCTCGGGAGCACACCGGTGTGCTGTAACGTCCTTATGCTCATCATCTTGTAATGAATTTATACAGTTGAAAACTTGCCTCTGGCTCTTCATCTATAGGGTCTATCGCCTGCAAGAAGCTGGCTAGTCACAGTACCCCGACGCGGGCCGTCGTGGTATACGGCCGTTATGATGTTTTCAAAATTGCCAGCAGATGTTGGGGGAAGTGATTTTTGTTTTCTTTTTAAAGTGAAAGCTTTCTTACTGGTAGCGATGGCGTCCTGTCAAAAAAATGGCCGCGTATCTGCGCCTTTCGTTTCAAATGTCGACGAAAGACGATAGTTGACTGGCGCCCCTACCATGTATACGCTTCCCTTCTCTTTCGCGATCACCTGTCATGCCATTCCTCTCCCGTCTCGTTCCTCCCAAGATAACACGCTAGAGCTTTGCTCAAATCAATTTATATTTACGGCGTTCCACTGCTCTGAGTCTGGTGTCTCGATGCCAGCGCTGCCGAACGGCGGAGACAAGCGTGATTCGATGCACCTTACTACAATGTTTATAGAACCACTTTGCCCAGCTCCACGTGCATTCCATACGGAACGTTGAACCTGTCTAGTGGGACCTTTCGTTACTGTTGCCGTTTGATTTCGCAAATTTCCGCCAGGAGGTATTGTGGCGCGGCAACAGCAGGCGACGATTTTCTACACTTGTAGTATTTCATTTGATATCACAAAAAACGAGCGTCCATTAATTTTTTAATAAAAAGAACACTGCAAATATCACTTATGAATCGATTTTCTGCCTCACATTTGCGTAATGTTTTGTTTTTGTTCAACGATGTTGACAAGTATAAAGATTGCCACCTGACTTGGGTATTTAGGTTGCGCAGACAATTGCGCAGATTCAGTTTCCACTTCCTTTCCTCCTCCTAATAACCACAAACAACAACAACAACTTTGGCCGAGTGGCTGAATCGAATCACAGACAAACAGACAGGCAGACAGACATACAGAGAGACCAAAATTTCTGCATTTGCAAGAAACACGATCGTCTTTAAGAACTAATGCATTTCCCCATACACCGGTTGGTCGACCGAAGAGCTATGATAAGATCTCTGGAGAAACGGCGCGTGCGTGAAACCGGGCTTCCAAAACGTGTACTTGAAAGTAGAGAAAAAGGAACGGTTCTACATAAGACAGTGCACGCATCGATCATGAAGGAGGAGACCGTTATCCCGTAAAGCACGCGTGTCGGTATACATGCAGGCCGTTCGTAGATGCGTTTACTTAGTGCGCGAAAAATCGTCTCACGGGTTCGCTCTTCATTGCGATTTGGGTTTCTGAAGATTTGACGATCGACTGGGCGCACTTTCAGAGAAGGTTGGACGCGTTTTCAGAGAAGTATTTGATCACTTTCGACGCAGTTCTAATGTGGGAAAGCTATCGCGCTTATCTCAACTTTCTTTAGAACGGGATGGTAAAGTTTTTTTTTCCCGCTGAACAGAACAGAATTAATCAGATTAAGCTCTCGCGTACTGATACGGAATTATATTACACGTGATACTGTCCGGCGACACGACTACAGACAGTGACGCCAAAAAGACACTTAGCTCCTTATGGAGTTTCTTCTGCGAGGCTTCCATAGTGAGCCACGCTTAACCCCTCCCAACCTTCCCTTCCCCAAATAGGCCTTGCTCTATCCCATTTAATAAATTATTCTGCACTACTCTACAGACAGCTGCGGAGAGATGGTTTGCGTGCATCACATTCGGGTGTGATTGTCGTTGGTCAACAGTGCCATAGTGGACATAAAGGTAGGTGGGTTTGCGTGGAGGAGTTCAGGTGAAAAAAAGCGCTGCTAAATATATCACTGTGTGATTCATACGACACACACGCAAAAACATGATCTCAGGTGCTTTGCGGGAAAGTCAGGTCGAAAGAATCGCAAACATCAAAGTAAAATTTTGTTAAAAAGGTTGTCCGATACCATCAAACAAACAATCTAGGCACGCTGGGCAATAACGATAAAAGATAAAGGGAGGAGTGGTTTATCGGAAGCCGCACATAAAAGAAACAATACAAGGTGGAACTAACTTAGAGCCCTCCCCCCATTCCCCGGGGGGAAAAAATGTATAATAAAACGCAGATGTCTGCCTTACCCAGAGTAGGATTTCTGACGCGCGAATCATGCTCAATAAAATAAAATACAGAACCTTGATAAGCAGGATGTGGTTGTTTAAATGCACAGGATGCTAGGGCCGTTTTACGAAGATTAAATAGAAGTTCATATTGAGAACCCGCATGCGCGCAAGCCATGTTAGTTCTGAAAAACAAACGTAGACTCAAACAAAACAATGACGGTACGGGCAATAAAAATTCGACAAACTGTCGGTATTGTACAGACACGCCCGTACATTTTCTTTCATTTTTCTTTGCTCGACTGCACTACCGCGACGTGTGGGAAGTCTATGCACGAGTAGATAAACAGCGGCACACGCCTGTCGTGTCTCACCAGTGACGTATACAGATATCGCCCTCCGCTATCCGGTATACATCGCGGGTGAATCAGTGGCGAATCAGTTACAACCGGGCCGTCAACACAATGCGCTCATCTCGTGTAGTCAGTCAGTTTACTCGCCACGGGGAGGGAAGCGGATGTGGGGGCCCACGCGCGGACACCTCGGCACGAGCCTACTCTCGTGACGTATGCTTCGTCGACGAGGGCGTCGTTGCGAGAGCTCGTTCAACTGTCGGATTGCCGCGCGCCTGTCATTCCTCGTGGACACGTTCTCTTTGATGGTGGCAATAAAATTTTCGCGATGTACGCCTTTTGATGACAACAAAAGAGGAGGCGCGAGGGAATAATACGGGCCAGCTGTGTTTTTTTTTTTTTATTCAGAATTGTTTCCGCGGGTGCTATCCGTGAGGGGGCAGAGATATAGGCGCAATGCCTGACAAAGCCTCTGCCCCCCTACATTTCAGCGTAGAAGGTAATGCAGAAAACGTATCCTCAAGCACGCAACAAAAGATACGCGATACACAATGCTACAGCAAAGTTGTATATATCTACCCTCTGGCGGTGGGCGATGTCCGCGCGAATGTTCTGTAGGCCTTGATTTAATTTAAGTCTCTTGTAAAAACTGTCATACTTAAATTGGCAACGAATATTACTCTATCATTGCTCGGAGTTTCATTTAGTTGTCACAATTACTTCAAAGTGAACTTGTAAGCGGTTCAGATTTCCGGTCTGCTGTCTATAAACGGCCGTCTATACGGAGGCAGAACGATTACAGGCGGAAATCGGCTGTAACTCTAGTTTTATCGACACTGTGCCGATACAAGTTATACGATAATTAATTTAGAATTATTCACAAGGGCGTTGTGTGTATGTGTCTTTATTCTATGAATTTAGTAAGTCACCATACATATTTCAGTAGTTATCCACCAAGCCAGATTTGCTGGTCTGCTATCTTAACAGCGCAAAAAGGGCTCTAATTTTTTTTAAGAAGCAGCAAGATTCACGTGCACGCTCTTTTTATTTTTATTTTTGCCTGCATAAGAAATAGTCATTCACCAGCCTATCTATAGACACCGGACACGCCTATTAATTTATATTTATTTAGCAAAGATACATAATGTGTACGTTCGCCAAACTATGTGCTTCGTATACGAAATAAGATACCATGGAACAACTTTTGAACAACATATCGGTGAATATAAAGCTAGTACCAATTAGCGTTTATTCCTATAATGAGCCACCTATGCGGGCCCGATGTTAAAGGGACCCTGCAGCACTTCCGATAAACGCGTTCACTCTTTCCTTCGCGTCTCGATGCATTGTGAAAGCTATAGTTATCGCCAGCACGTAGCGGCAGTGCGTGATTTGCTCGTCGCAGCAGATACCCCTTCCGTTTCTGCTTTGCTTTTGTGGCTTTCTCTTTAAATTGGCTATCGAATGCGCTTATTGCTGCACTCAAGCAAAGCCAGTCAATAGTCGCTACACCACTCTTATGACGGAATTCCAGCGGTCGAAGAACGCCAAGACTGCGAAAGAGAGAAAAATCTTTTGAGCTGCTTTTCAGGTCACCTGATGGCATATAGCAGTAATGTCTGGCTGAGGTACTTTGCGACCCTTTAATCTAAACACTGGATGCGTTGGTTGACTACGTTCTGCGAGCATATAATATTTTTTTGAAAGATTAAAAAAGTGTTGCAGGTTACCTTTAAGGCAAAGGCCCACTGGACACGATGTAGGGAACAGCCTCGCGCACTGAATTATTTCGTCACTTTCCTCGCACACATTCGAGTCATACGATTGCGCCCCTCGTAATACGATACGTGCAATAGCAGGAAGCGACGCCATCACGCGAGCGTTCCGGTCTTTCACACGCCGTGGCCGTTACATGGAAAAGGCGCAAACGATACGCTTATCGGAGTTCACGCCGGTATAGGCTGCTAGTTTTTACGGATATGGCGGCATCTGGTCCATTCGGTCGGATATATAAAACCGAATATGTGCTTACCGTACGTAGCTCACACACCCAGCCCTTGTACGCGGTTCACTTGTAGAAAACGTACCAAACCGCTCGCATACCAAAAATTGGAAACAGGTACCTACCCTAAAACGGACAGAACCATCAGAACCACCAATGGGCAAAAAACAATTTTCAGAAACGTTCCACACAAATAGTCTAAACAAACTGTAAAGAGACAAAAATGCCGAACTCCCCAAAGCACCAAGTGAAAGCTAGCTGGAATTTTCATAACCACATAAAATTCAAGTCATAAGGCACCAAAACCTAGTATGGACCGTAAAGGCATGGGCACTCAAAGGCGGTAAAAGACGGGGAAGTTGCCTACAAACTACAAAATTGAAGATGCAAACAGCTAACGGAAGCGTTAAAGTAAAGTGACAGAAACGAAGAAGATCAGGGGAGTTGAAAGGATGGCAACAAAAATATCAATGGACATCTATAAAGCAGGCAAACGACGGAAAAAAGAAAAAAATTTTTTTTTCACAATAACACTAAAAGAAGTGCGTTGCTTGCTGAGTTTCGAGCTGGCTGATTCAGGACAAGGACCTATACGGACGAATTGCTGCAAAAGAAGCGTTTTCTGTGGAAAACGTACTATTGTCACCGGCGGGCTTACGTATCTACACTACAAAACACATAGTAAGGGTACGCCAAATTATACATCCAGCCAGAAATGGAGAGAAAATCCACCTGGCCTCGAACACTGAGTTTCACAGCAGAGAAGCGGTGGTCACAACCGTCGTTTGTTTCAGTGCAAATCCAAAAAGAGAGTAAAAGTCTCTTTATTTTAAACTGGTGAACAGCAATACTTACATTACACCCCGGTTAAAAGAGAAAGCCTATACTTACATCACCTCCGCTATCTGTGGTGCACAAAGGCACTGCCTGGGGGATGGGGAAGAGTATTATAAGACCAACTGCGTATGTTATCCCGAAACATGATGCGTGTGCTTCACTGCACGCAAAGAAAGCCCGTCAAGGCTGCACGTACGTAACGACGCACCATCATCATCAAGCGTCTCCATCATGATGACTGCGCAAACCGTGGGATGATTTCCTTTGCACGCCTGCCCGGAGCAAAGTAACTTTGGGAACTGAAAACTTCGCGCCCCACCGCGAGGCTCCCCATCGGCGTTGCAAACTGAGTGCAGCCGCGTCGTCCCTGTGACGTCACCTTAAAAGCATCCATGTAATTTTAATAAAGGAACACTGCAAATATCACCTATGCAGTGATGTTTGGCCCCCGACATGCGTAATGCTCTGTTTTTGCTCAACAATGTTGACAAGATAAGAACATTGCCACCGGACTTTATGTTTAGACATGGCTGTGGCTATATAAACGTATCACTCAACCTGTGCATTAACTTTGGCCGGTCGGCTGAATCGATGGACGGGCAGATAGACAGACAGACAGACGGACACAGACAGACAGACAGACAGACAACACACACACACACACACACACACAGACAGACAGACAGACAGACAGACAGAGCAAAACTTCCGCCTTGTGGTAGCCCAAGAAAGACTGTCGTCTTTAAAGGTAAAGCAAGAGCGTCGATGACACCGCCGCGTCCGTCGACGCTCTCCACGGCGGTGCGGTGGCGTTGCGCGGGCGTCAGTCGCGTGTCTGCGCCTTCCGGTGGCGCGGGCGCGTGGCACGATCCCTCGTTTGCCCAGATTAGCGAATCGCAAGCGCTGCACGCAGCGACCGGCAGCGTGGGGCGTGGAGGCACCGCTCTCGGATTTGGCACGCGTCGCTACTGCCGCATCACCCCTTTCGAGACTGCGAGCCCCCGCGCTCTTGCGAAGAGTCCCTGCGTTGTCTCCGCTCGTTCAGTCGCCTGGGGCTTGAAATGTCTAAGAACGCCACGAAGCGCCGGGGATAAGCTGCTTTGCGGGACTAAAAATTTTGGACGAAGGAATTCGCATATGAAATTGTTCGTTGCAACCGGAACGAACCGGGAAAGGAATTAGAAGGCACCCTTGCGATCAAGCCGAGAATGGGAATTGCTGCTGATCGCGTAATTGAGAAGCGTTGTTAATTTTGAGTTTGCAATGGATATTTCATTTCAATTACTTTGGACCAACACTAAGAGAACTCTCCAGGCAAGGAGCGTCAAGTCTGGGTTTAAATCGAAAGTCATGCAAGCACTTTCAGCCATGCCAGCGTAAAAGATGACAAAGTGAAAGTGTGGAAAAGCGGTAAACCCCTTATTCGAACCAGTGTTGCACCTGCTGTTAAATGGGTGGAGAATCTTTTTTTCTGTCATTCAATCAAGCACAAGCCATGGCTCACTGCACTTGCATGGCGGCTTGCTGGCTGGTCGCCAAGCTACCTAACCCAATTTGTCGTGCAACAGCCGAGTCGACAGAAAGACAAAATAGTTGCCGTAATTGGTTCTGGGGTAAATAGCGTGAAGACATGTGTAGATTCTTGGCACACTGGTCTCATCATCGCGATCTGTAGACCCAGTCATGCTGAATATCATTGTAACTGTACAACGAGGGAGGGGGGAGGGGGGAGCATGGGAGGCATCTTGGGTGCAATGTGAAGTGTATCGGTCGTTTTTTGGTGAGGGGGAAATGCTCAACAAAAATTTAATAAATATTGCGGGGTTCTCCCGAATGCTGATTTCCGAGGCTCGAACCGCGGCCGCTGGATGTGAGCGCACATTTTCGGTCGGAATAAAGGCGCACATTTTAAAGCTTCGCGTGCAGTCACCACGTGGCGAAAGAAACGCGAGCTTCGGTTCTTTGCCCAAAAGTCGCTGCCCTTCAACAACCCGGAAGCAGATAATGCCATCGACCCTACACCAGTGCACGGCATCAGCGCTGTTCGCACAACGTCCACCCTTCGTGCAATGTCGAGTTCCGATGTCCCATTAATCGCTCCTATAACAACCGGTGCGTGCAGCAGTCCACGTGCTTAAAGTTACACACGCTGTGAATTTCACTCTATCCGGGCGTCACCCCAGCCTCATAAAAATCGCGCTTGTGACGTCAACGTTGACCGAAACTGTCGCCTTCGGTTCGCACGTGCGTTCTGTGGAGGCTTAATGTACCGGACTTTGTATTACCTTGAGGGTCGACAGGCACCCTCAGCAGTGTGTAACTCTGTTTCTGTCGATGTAACCCCAACGTTGTGCTAAAAATAACTAAATTTTATTTTATTTTATTTTGATTGATTATGAGGTTTTACGCGCCGACGCTGCACTGGCGATGAGGCGCGCCGTAGTGGAGGGCCCCGGATCAATTTTGACCACCTGGGGATCTTTAGCATACGCCGAAATCTCGAACAGACAGGCTTTTTTGCTTTCCGCCTCAATTAGTGTTTTGTTTGATTTGATTTGATCTTTCGAGAGCACTAATAACACGATCATAAATGTAGGTGAAACTTTTGCAGGGCTTTTAAGAGGCTCCCCGTTACTTCTAAATGAGCACCGCAGCAATGAGGAAATTGATAACAACGCAGAGACGACAGAAGAGAGAGAGACTAATAAGAACCACTAGTAGTGAGACCGGATCTAAGTGCGTCAGCTTATGTTGCAAAATTTATATTTTTCACACGCCACAATTACCTATCCGCCAGAAGAACAGTACAATGTTGCACACGATGATGCCATGAGTGCGCCATCAATAATTTGTGCGCTTCATGCTAGACATCAAGGGACGTTTACGCAGGATATCCCACAGGGTTTGTGTAAATATAATCTCTTAGCTCTGCAATTAAGAGTTGCTGGCGCGGGTTGTCTGGCAGGGAGACCCCTAGTCCGTCATGCTGACTTAGAAACTGTGAATTGCAACTAAGAGCTGCAAGTGATCCTACTCTATATCCCCCTTCCCCCCCAACTCCAACCTTCCCCTCATTGGCTTCGGCGTTCCAGTAAAAAAAAAAGCTCCAACTGCATGGGCACTGTTTGTTGGACTTCCCTAACACATAAAAACGTTGTGACGTCGACAGAAGAGGCCGATGTCGCGGCTGCAATAAAATTTGATTGAGCCAGTCAACCTCGTAGGCAGCACGTGCGGGGAGTGCCTGTTGTTTTGACGCAGCTGCGTCCGTTAGCCGAGAGTAAGGGCACATGCGACCTGCTTCGGCACGGGCTGCGCTGAAGGGCTGCCAATTCGGGAGTTTATAAAAAAATGGCCGCGTACGCGTACCTGCTCGCTTCGCTGCTAATGTTAGCCGAAAGACGATGATCTTTTGCCGCCCTTTACTGTTCTCTTCCCCGCCCACCTCTAACACTCTTTCCCTCCCGTCTACGATAAACACGCTGGAGGTTTGTTCAAGTCAATTCAATTTTCCCGCGTTCGCACTCCTCGCATGTTAGCCATGGAAACTTTCCATTACTGTTGAACTTGGAATTCCCGCCTCGAGGTCTATACGCTCGGGAGCTATCTTCTTTTTTTTTTGTCGGGTCAAAACAGTATTTTAATCCCTTATTTTTAATTAGCTATCGCAGAACTGGAGCACACAACTATTGTTAATTAAAATAATACAGCCAGTACAAGTTATTTATTTATTTATTTATTTATTTATTTATTTATTTATTTATTTATTTATTTATTTATTTATTTATTTATTTATTTATTTATTTATTTATTTATTTATTTACCTTAAGGGCCTCTAGGGCATTACATAAGGGGGGTTTATACAGTAATCAGTGACAACAGCAATTTTTTAACAAGAAAATAAGAAGACAAGAAAACACACGCAGGATACACAGTCGGTCAACCAAAATAAGCAAAAAAGATCACAGCAAGGTTTTCACAGGCGAGCACATTGAAAAAGCTGCACGACACGTTATACAGCAGCAAAAAAACGGCAATGGCTAAGATTGTCCAACGCATTCAAGGAACGCAAATAATGCAGACTGGAAAGATGATTGCTGTGCATGCGTTACAATGCTGGCAGGCAGAGCATTCTACTCGGTTATCGATAATACAAGGGGTGAGTATTGGTGTTTTTTTTGTGCGAGAAAATATAGGTTCTATTTTATGATCATGGTCAACGCGTGCGGAAATGTACAAAGCAGGGTGAATGAACGTACGGCGGAACGGCGAATCACTGTGATATAATTTGTGGAAGAAATATAAGCGGAAATATTTTCTGCGCATGGCAAGAGGTATTGATGTGGTGCCTATGACTATTGATGGCAAATGGCTAAAAATGGCAAATATCACCTTTGACTCAGAAATATTGAAAAGTAGGAAGTAAGGTACCTGATTTAAAGGTTTGGAGTTGTAGTTGCTTACATACACAACTTATTCAGGAACTCGTCGAACTTTTGATCGGGTGGCTGAATCGAGGGGCAGAAGACAGACCTACCGCCAACCAAAATCTCCGGGTTTAAATACCCCAAGAAAGACTATGCCCTTGAGAACGGACTTTTGTTTGGGAGCGAAGCTGTCAGTACGACTAGATGCACTCGAAGAAAGCATCATGAGAATGTTTTTAATGCTCTGGAGACAAGAAACGATACGCCCGAGTTTAAATTTGGTGGAAACATGTGGCATACCAGGGGTGATTGGCCGTGAAAGCTTTACACGTGTGGGTTAATTCGACGTTTTGGGAAAGATGACTAAATTGACATTATAGCCCTTTCAGACTCCTTAAACGAACGCACATAATGTGCGCCACATTCCTGAAATCACCAAATGTTGCAGACAATGCGAATTCGTGTGGAAATGTGGGGCACGTTAAGGTTGATGTTCAGGCAAATTTGGGGTCTGAATTAATTGTAGGTTTAATTATAGCACGTTAATTGTTTGTCCGGCGTCGTCGAATAACTGCGTGTAGCAAAACGTCTCAATTTGCGGACCTGACGGCCACTGTTCTGCGCTGTCTGCTTGGAGGTGCTTAGAGGAGTTGCGGTTATTTGAAAGAAATCTGGAGGTCCTAATTCCTTGGTAACTGCCTCGCTAGAACATGGGTTGCGATTCTTCAAGGATGCACAAGTCTACTGTGATTTTATTCTGTGCGTGTATATGTGATGTAAGAACGATAGCTTTTTACGGGCAAAAATCACATGCAGCTACGTACCATTGAAAAGTAGCGGGCACATTATTATATTGCTAGTAACATTCAAACGAAGCCACCGAGAATATGAAGATTTTGTCAAGGACACTGTCCTTTTGCTTCGATGCAACACTACAAACAGCAATGCAGCTGCAGCGGTGCAGCTTCGTGATTGTTTTTTTTTCTTTTTTTTTCACCCAAGGGCAAGGCCATTGCTCGCCACGACAACTCCCGTCACGTAGAGTCGGGATCAATTTGAAGGCGATCCCGAGTGGTCCTCGGGTGGCAAAAAACAAGCAGCAACGCCATGTTACGTGTTGTATCAGGGTTGTATCACGCAAGAGACAACGAGGGGAAGAAGGCACTTGTACCTGTATGTGCAAAGTTCTGAAGATGGCCGCTGTGTAGGTTGAAAGGCCCGCTGAGCGATGCTCCTGCGATCACCTTCAAATTGATCCCGACTGTACTTGTAGCGGTGGAGCATAAACTTCGTCGCGCCCAAGCCGGTCACACCTATCGTCGCCGCGTATCGCGTTCACCCAAGTCGGCATTCCTCTCGCCATCAGACCGATTTCAGCCGCGATGAACGCGGCTTAGCCGGAACAACGGCACCCACTGCGTTATTCATGCTACGCCGCGGTTCAACGGCGTTCCTTGGTTCGGAGCCGCCTTTTCCCTTTACTGTGCATCCATCCCGCCTCCTCTTGCGAGTGCGTTGCGCTAATAACTGGAAGCAATTGCGTCATACTATTACGGCCAACGCGAGGTCCCCCTCATCCTTCGGGTAGCGGCACTAGATTTTGCCGATACGGTTCCCGCTACAAGCGGTTATGTAAGCTCCTGCCAAGGGCACTGTATTAATGCGCTCGACTAAAGACGCTACACTAGCCATCCTGTAAACAAACAGGGTCTGAACTTGACAACAGGACTTGACAAACAGGGGGCGCAGAGTCGGACGACATTCTTATCGTTTCATCTTACGCAAGGTTGACCTCAGAAAATGCGCGCTTTCGGTCAACTCAAGGGACGTTTAGCCCAGGCTCCTAAGCAAAGGCTTTTTATATGGGAAGGAACAGCCTTGGAGCGACAGTTCAATAGCATCGGATGAAGGTTAACGTACGGTTCGCTAACGAGACACCACAACGAGCTGCCAGCAGTGAAGTGGCACATAGGATGTATTCTTGCGACGAACGAACGCGTCGAGGTTCAAAAAGGTATTGGTCCTTCTTTCACGTGGTCGTATAGAAGGCCAGCTACGTAACTTGTCTGTTGTCGTCGTTGTCGTTGTCGTCGTTGTCGTTGTTTGTGTTGTCGTTGTCGTGGTCGTTGTTGTGGCTATCGTTGTCGTTGTTTTTGTTGTCGTTGTCGTTGTTATTTTGTTGATTTTTTATGTTTTTGTTGTTGTTTTTGCTGTTGTTAATCAGCGTTTATTGAAGCGCAAGATGCCGTTGTGAATGGCCTTCCGAGCCCGAGAAACTCCAAACCATAAACCAGCCACTCTTGCGCGACACACGAACCTGATCTGCGTCTCTGGCAGGCACCCGGTTACCTCGCATCTCTACTGCTCAAGGGAGGGGAAAATGACTATTTTTGTTTACAAGCAAAATACAAGGTATGCCGAAATGAGGACGCCTCCCACCGGGCTGAGGTCCTAACTCCAGCAGCTCGACTCAAATCAACTAAGTTTATTCGTCATCACCATCATCATCATCACCCCATCATCATCATGGCGTCGCTCACTGGTGCAGCCGAGCGCGTTGAGCTCGTGCTTCTAACAGCGACGGTGAAATGTTTCCCAGGAGTTCTGGGTCCCTGCTCCCTCCGAAGGAATCGGAAGGAATATTGCGTATGATCACGTGCGACGGCTGTCAATTCGCACGCACGCGAACGCACTTGTCCTGCATCCGTTTCTCATCAGAGAGCTTTAGCATACCGTATGTTCCGTGTCTTCCCTGCGTACCGCATTGATCAGGACCCAACTGGGCACTTGCGCAATCGTCGCGGTAGGGTGGATTACTTTCGCAGGCCGGCCCTCGCCATGCCCACGCATTCGTTACGTTGGGGTGTGTCCTTCTCGCCGTGCTCGCGCGCGCAGGCGCAGTCGGATCACGGTACTGACGGTACGCAGAGATGGAACACACGGTATGCTAAAACTCTCTACTAAAAACAGGAAACGTATAACTCACTTCGCGATCCCTTTGGATGATGTAATTGATGTTCCTGTACTTCCATGAGGATGGCAATACTACTCCTCAACGGGGCACAAAGCCCTGCGAATCCGCTCGCCAGTCATCATTTAATGTCCCTCATGGGACGAAGCGAAATCTATATTCACCAGGGGCAAGACTCGCCACTGGCCCCTTAAAACAGTAGCAAGGTCGTGATCGCTGTCGTTATTTGAGTCCTGCGGCAGCTAGCTCCTCCTATCGCGATGTAAATGTGAAGTACGCATCGCTGGGAATCAGGCAAGTATCATATTCAACGATAAAACTCTCTTCGCATCAACTTGAGGGTGCCTGAAGGCTGATTGCTGCGATATTTATATCGATATGGATAAAGTCGTGCAGCCGCTGCTTATCGCTTCAGAGACGTCCGAAATTCGGGGTTATATTTATTCTCCAGGGTATGGCAAGACAATCTTATGGAAGCATCGTATTCTGACAAAATGAACCTATTTTGCCTATAAATGACCTAAAAATAAAGTTCGAGACTATCCTGTGCCAGCATCAACTTTACTGGTTCGGGCATATTTTTTTGTTTACCTCATCGACGAAGCGTCGCTTTTATAATCGACAACAAGATGGGATAAGAGCGCACCTTGTGCCGTCATTCCGCTCAGAGCGTTGGAATGCTGCAATACTCTCCGCAATGTCCGTTAGTAGGTTCAGCTCACTCTTTAAAAAGCGATGGTAATCTTAACGGGAATTTTCTGTTCCTTCACTTTTTGTTTACATTAGGAGCCGAACAACACTTCTAGGGTGGCTTTGCTTCTACACAATCCAAGCATAGTTGAAAAATGTTATCAATACTCTTTTTTTATGTTTACTCCTCTTTTCAACAAATGTTCACCCAAAACAGAAGAGTTTATCAACCGAAAGGCTTTGATTTCGTCAATCTTCGTACGAACATACCGCAATCTGATATACGTGGCTAGCATTTTCAAGGGGCGTTATGGGTTAATGGATGAGGCTGTATCCACGTATGCATGCAAGTCGAAATGAACAAGGACGTGAATCGAATCTTTCAAAGAGTCGAGCTAACGAAGGGGTCAGGAGACTCATTTCACACGCGGAATACTTCGTGGGGTATTTTTTTTCGCACGAAAAAAAAAAATAGCCCTGAACATAATCATTATGCAACACTTGTCGTTTATGTAAGAACTCGAGAGCGGAAAACTTAAGGCACTGAAAGAAATCCGTTGTAATTTCATTTGCGGCCGGCTCAGGGTGGGTAGTCAAACTGACGGGATATTCCACGAGCAGGCTCTCTAAATGGTGCAGTGATGTTACACAGATTCGCGAACGCGTTTTTATGCCGTCTCAATGTAAGTGCGCCGTCTGTGAAATCGGAGAGATGGTGTCTAAAGCCGCCGATCTCGCCTTGGGAGAATTGGACCCATAAGCATTTACTTAGTGGCACAAGGGTGAACGCCTGCGGCTGGTCACGGCACGCGCCGATATCTCTCGCGGGAGCCTGAGAAGAGAACGCTGCTACTTTCGGCATCCTGTATTTTACCGTTTATAGCTCGCTTGACGCGGGTATGCACCGGTCTGACATTAAGCCTAACGTCACACTTCCAGGTCTAACGTCGACAACCAGTAACCGCAGTTCGACGTACAATAAGTATGACGTGCCTGGCACACTTCGTTGGATGTGACTTGAAGGTTAACTAATGTTAGGCTTAAAAGTATTAAGTTAGGCCTAAAATTGTGCTTTTAGGTCTAACGTCGTCAATGGGTGCACATTAGAAATAGGACTCATTGTACTCTACGTACTTCAAGCTCGGGGTATCCGACGGCGTTGTGAGCTTTCATATCATTGACGCTTTAGGCCTTAGGTCCAGTGCTCCGGCATACCTGACAGCCGCTGATACTATTTAGCAACGTTATACATACGGCCGAACAAATCGCCTTATCCATCGCCATGACGGAAACCCGGTTTAAGCAAATCTACACGGACTCCCGCTCGGCGGCAAGAGCCTTCCTCAAAGGAACTATTGCCAAAGAGGCAGCCAGAATTCTACAGGGAAGAAAACAAGAGACGTTCCATAACATTACATGGTTCCCGGCCCATATGTGCCACGGAGTCCACGACACCCTCCCCAACGCCAACGAGTTCGCTCACGATCGCGCGCGAGAACCGTCAGCCGCGGCGATCGAACAGGCCGAGCTCCCGAGGCCCCCAGAGAGTTCCGAGACGCGTTACTCACTTTCAACGAGTAGTCACACACTACCAACTTACGCGAAGAACACTCCCGCTGGCCCACCCTGCTCTCACACACCCACAGTCAGCAGCATTTAGAATGCTTCAGACCGTTCCTTCCCAACCAGGAGCCGGTTTAGCTTATTTCACCCGGATATTGACCCTCACTGTCCTCTCTGCGACGCAGCTTACTGTACCTTAGACCATATGCTATGGCAGTGCCCGGCGTTACAAGAGGACGCCGAACTCATCACAGAGGAAAAATGGACCATGGCGCTCCACAGCGAAGACTACTACACACAACTCCGGGCTGTCCAGAAGGCCTGCGTTAGGGCGGAGGTCCTAAACCTCCCGCCACCCGCGCAGGTGCGGCCCGCGTCTACTCTGGACGGTCCTCTGGGCCGCTTGGTTAGACCTTCCGGACCTTCCGGACCTAATAAAGTTCAATGTCTGTCTGTCTGACCCTCACATACGCTGCTGAGGGAGGCATGCCAAACACTTCAAAAAAGCCAATCACTCACATTGCAAGAACTCTGAGTGTCAGCCAGAAGAAATCTGTGCCCGTACTCCGAATCTTACATGTCAACTCTCAAGCACTTACAACTGGTCCGAACTCACCTGTTCTAGTATTTTATAGGCTGAAGAGGACACTTCCGGCGTGTTTGTTACCATTGCTTTCGGCAATCATACTCAGCGTTGACCCAACGACTAAGCTTGATGTATAGAGTTTCTGGAGCAATCTTTGCAGGTGTTTTCCTAATTCCGTGAACAAGGCGATGTCCTCCCCAAATTTCAAGCGGCTCGAATATTTTCATTTACTCGCATCCCTTCTCTAGCCAAGCTTCCTAAATATCTCCTATGGATGTGCCGTTAAATAATTCGGTTAATATGGTGCCCCCTTGACTGACGACCTAGACAGGCAGCTTTCCACTGCCCCTACATAACTCGTATGTGGCCTCTGAGAGTTCACGCACATTATGTGGAAATTACAAAGAAAACCACGGAACAAGACCCCCATACCTCCTATAGATATGAAACATCTAGAGCACTGGGAAACCCTGCTGTGCAGCTCCGATCCCTAACGCAGCTACGCCTTGTCCAGATGGCCGAAGAAGACGCCAGGGACCAAGATCTACCGGCTGAATAACGCGGCATGGAGAGCCCAAGCCCTCTACTTCTGGGCAAAGTTCTCCCTCCCTCCCTCCCTCCCCTCCCCCCCCTCCCTCCCCCCTCTCTCCCTCCCTCTCTCTCCCCCCCTCTCTCTCTCTCTCTCTCTCTCTCTCTCTCTCTCTCTCTCTCTCTCTCTCTCTTTCTCTCCCACCTCTCTCTCTGAGAGCTGTATACGTACGGCCATGGACTCATGAAACGCTATAACGAAAATATGAACCCAAGCGCACTAACACGGCAATTTCTTTCATGCAAATCATACTGAAGCTTGGCGAAATTAGTGACAAACGTGAGAAATGTGGCTTCCCAAATATACCAATAGCGCACCATTATAGGGCTTCAAAGAAGGGTCACTTTTTTTTCATTTTTGTGTGTTCTGGTTCATATTTTTGTGTTCGCATTTCGTTTGTTCATGACTGTACGTAGGGGTGTTCGTTTACGGGTAAAACCCGATTTTACTCGATTTTACACCCCGAACATGTTTCAGAAAAATCGGGTTAAACCCGCTTTCTCCCCGAACGGACTTTCTCAAAGTAGCGATCTGCACAATCGGGCACTAACGGTTCGCCGTTCTTCACCAGTACTTGCTGGAAGCAAGCCACACAAACACAGTTTTCGAACTATACTCGGGAGCAAGTTAAGAACAGCAATAGCTCGTGTACGGTATCACTCCGCCTAAGCGACGGACCCGGATGTCAACGGGCGCGTGCGTTTTAAAGGAGACTGCTATGAATGCGTGGTATCGTCTGCCTTTCCTCGCGTAGTTTGTTTGTCGTCGCTGCAGAGGTTTATAAGCATTATAAATCCAAAAAAAAACTAAAAAGGCTCTTGCGGCGTTCAAAATATTCCCAGTAACGCACTACTTGCGGGGCGCGGAGTAACATCCGGCTACGGTGACGAGGCACAGTGGCAACTTCAAGGCTGTCGAGGCTGTCGAGGGGACGAAAAGAAGATTAGAATGCTGGTGGACGAAAAGCAGAGAGGGAATATTGCCTAGGACAGTTACCACCTGCAACAGGGAAAAAAAGTATTTCGGGCCTAATAAGCTTTAGTGCCTGCCCTAAGCAGCGCTAGTATTAAACCAAGAGTGTAAAATATGGTTATATTAGTCCTTTTTGGTAAGATGACATGACATCACCCCGCTTCAAAGGGGAAACCAATAGGAATCATCATCATCATCATCAACGTTGCCGTTCTTAAGTTGTAACCGGGTGTAGTAGAGTGCTGGCATGACTCTACCGCTCGCTACTGCAGGCTGGCAAATGCGGCACTGGCATTGTTGTGCCTAGCTAATGGAACCTATGCCGGCCGATGTACGTTCAACGATCGAACAGGTCTCGAATGGGGGCCGACATGTGGCGCATGAATATGATAATGTATGTAAACAAGAATGTGTAAAACATCTATGACCAGCTTTTCGTGAACAAAATGTTCCATTTCTTTAAAGTCATCTTTAATGTCATCATTACTGATTCATTTCCAAACAAAAGCCAAATTTCGGATAGTATTTGCTAGAAAACCTTGATGCACCCCTCCCCCCCTCCGATTACCCGCTTCACACTAACACCAATTTTAACGCGCTGGAGTTAAGAAGCTCGCCATACCGTCCGATAAAAGAAACTGACTGTATTATGCACAGTACATCAGTATATTTAACCCCCCAAACAAAAACAAATTTCGGAAAGGTTCTACAAAAAAAACGATTTGTCCCCGATTATTAGTTTGAAAAATAGCACCCGATTTTTCCTCCCCGATTTTAAAATAAACTAAATCCCGAAAACGAACAGCCCTAACTGTACGTGTCTTCTATCCTTTGTTCTCGAAAATGTTTTATCACGACAGGGGTTTCTACTGATTGAAAGGCTTTTTCAGAATCTAAAGATCAAACATGAAAGGTTAATTACCGTGTGAAGTCGTCTATTACCAGGTTGGGGTATGAATGCGATCCACAGCTGAGAAGCGTTTCCTAAATCCAGACAATTCTTTTGGTTGTTCAAAATCCAGGCTGTCGCTTAGGCGGTTCATCAAACAACTAGTATACTAGAGAGCAGGCTGCTGGGTCTGCTGTTTTTACGCGCTTTTGCATCACCTTTCATATGAATTGGAAAGAGTGTTACGTGGCTGCAGGACACTGAAAATGAACCATGGAAGGTGCGAGCGATGTATTTACACTATGCACACGATATCGGCCATGAGGAGACCGCGAAGCTGGCCCGTCTTATTCTTCTTCTCCGGTGATACGCCCCACAGCTTTCTTCTTTTCTTCCTGTGAATGTTTTTTTTTTTTTTTTTTGGGGGGGGGAGAGGATAATAGTACATTGAATGTCCGAAAAATGTGAGAATACTATTTCTGGCTTTGATCCCAGTACATTATCACCATCCCTAAAGACCCGCGGTAAGTTCCGTCGTTCCGTGCTGCTTTGCCTCCCTTCATTTCTTTGGGCGCCTTTTCCACCTCGTCATTGTTACTGCCGGAACTCACAAACAAAGCTATACGATTATAGAGTTCAGTACTGTTTTCCCGGCTTGAAGTTACTATAATAAAAATGGACATAGAATATATGGTGTGTATATGGTGCTTTCCTGGCCTTAACCTCGCCCAAAAACGGCTACTGGCCATTCCGCACGTGCCCCATGCTGAGGTTGTGAGTGCCTGCTGTCAATTCTGTGCATTGTTCGGGCTACCGTCGAGGTCTTGAGAGTTCATCGTCCCGAGAGGCATCCGGGCGGAAAGCGAACAGCGACATCAGTGGCACGCGTAAGGCAGCCGCTTGATCGACGCCTGTGTTGACAGCGTACGAGGCAGCACACAAGTTCAGGAATACGGCGCACGAGCCACCAAAACTGTGCGGCGTAATTTTTGACGTCGGACTGTTGTCGGCTGAAACGTTGAGTTTAATCCTTGTTATGCCTTTCACAGCCCCGTCCTTCTTGCTCAGCGGTGTAGAGCAACTAATGCATTTAAAAGGGGCTCTTCTTTAAATTACACGCCCCCACACACGAACACACACACACACACACACGCACACACACACACACACACACACACACACCACACACACACCACACACACACACACACCACACAAAACACCACCAAAACACACACACACACACACACACACACACCCCACACACACACACAGCACGCACACACACACCACACACACACGCACACGCACACACACGCATTTATATGGAAAGTAAATCAGATTTATAGATTGAAAGTTCCCGCATTATTTTCTGATTATAGCTTGCATAATAAAATTACGGTCACTGAACTGCAGGTATCGACCAAGGTGAAAAAGCTCCAAGGCAGCTTGAGGGTTCCTTGATCCCAGTGAGCAAAACCAAGAGGCCGCCGTCGCTTAAATATGCAAAATGTGTCGAAGTGACGTAGGGTGGATGGTAGGCCCATTATAATCTGCAGAGTAACTACGGCTCGCGGTTTCAGACGATGTACGTATAAGTTATTACGCCAGGAGCTGGGACGACAGGCTCTTCTTTTTCGTCAAGCCCGAGGATAGGGGCAAATTGTCCCAGCCCATGCTATCATTACGCCTGCGAGCGCGCTCGGCGGCTACGTTAGTCGTATGACTGCCCGTCGCTACGTTTGTGCTCTTTCAATCGTCCTGAGTGCATAAACGTGACGACATGGTCGGCGACCCCAATTTTATTTTGCAGTTGTAGGTTGTCTAACCGGAACTTTCCACTTGCCTGTATTTTCTGATAGCTCGGAGACATGCTCGGACACATGTTGGACTTCATGCGCTCATGAAATATAAGAGTAACTTGGAATAAATGATTCTTCGGAACCCCACAGGCACAACTCAACAGAGATAGCTTAAGCCGGCTGATTGCTCTGGAAACAAAACGTTCTGGGAAGAAA
Organism: Haemaphysalis longicornis; assembly: GCA_013339765.2. NCBI lineage: Eukaryota > Metazoa > Arthropoda > Arachnida > Ixodida > Ixodidae > Haemaphysalis > Haemaphysalis longicornis. Next base: position 124,787,141 of record CM023450.1, read on the forward strand.
TAGCCGAGAATTTACAAAAATGAACGAAATTCATACATTGTAATGCGTGCATGGTAATAAAAAAAAAAAAGCGTGCGAAATGTGGATGGTTATTTTATTGCTTTACCAAAAACCTTCCTGCAATACAAAAAGATTTTCAACGTTGTTTTTAAGTTTTTTTTTCTGTTTTACAGGAAACTGTTTTTCGGGTATATTATTGAGTATTATGGGAACATGACAGCTGTTCTAGCAAAGCCGTACCTAGTGAAAGAGTGAGGTTACACAAAACGCACGCCTTTCAAAAGTGGTTGCGGAATTTTTTCACAATTTTTTATTTCTTAAACTCTACTTAATGGGCTTTCGAAAACCGTTTTACAATGTTATTACCGACTACTTCTGCGGAGTAACACAAGTTGTTTTAGTGTCTAAGGAAGCCAATTGGTTTCAAACGCCAGGTTTTCTCCTGTAAAGAATACTTAGCATGCTGCGGCGTGGGACAGGAAGACAAATTACGGCCAGTATGTCTCTCATTTAATTGCTTAAGTCCTGTTCAGCGCAAGAGAGGGCGCCACCACTTCAGCAAGCGCGCGATTGCTCCTCCCACCGGCGCGTCTCCGGCGCTAAAGTTCCTGTATATAGCTCTCGCAGGGAGCAGGGAGCTATATAGAGGAACTCTATCCGGCGCCTGATCAGCCTGCGCCCTGTGGCAAGAGAGAGACTAACAATCTTTGAATACCCTTAACCACTGCATGCTTCACCTCTCCCTGTGTTTTGCGTTAATACAGATTGCTCGGATTTTTTTTTCATGAGCGAAATCTTCCGAGTGTTCATGTAAATATATAAAAGTAATAATAAGTTCTGTAAAGTACACGCCACTCCCCAATATTCCGCGAGTTTCATCCGCTAGACTGAGTTATCGACGCAGCAGACTCCCGTTATAGTGAACTCGGTTAAGAATATTAACTGAATGTTGACACGCATGAGCTCTTTTGCTGTCCGTAGCCTGAAGCAGTGAAGAATACTATATTCTTAATTAATGGGAGTCTATGATGGTACGGACATTCTTCTGAGAATGTTTTACTTCATCTTAGCAGGAGCCCAGTGTGTGTACACAGTTGTTCTCGTTTAATGGCAGCTCGCAATGGAATTATACTGTTGTACCGTCCCTGTTGGAGCTCTCTTACCGCTTCGCGAACCAAACTACAATGCCTATTTGGAATGACGAGTGGTGTGTACAGCTGCACCCGCGTGGTACGTTTCATTCTGGGGCTAACTTTCAACGCGATTCAAGTGAATTACGAGGTGATTATTGCAAACATTGTCTAATCGTCTTACCGGATTTGAGCCTTCAATGCGTAGTCAATATCTTCACTTTTTTTCGAGGGATTTTCGCAAGTTTATTCATGAGTCGAAATTATTTCTAAAGAACCTTTTTCCTCGCACGACACTCCACGCCGTTTCGCTAAGGTCAGATATGACGACACAATAATAAGACAGCGCCGGGTCAAATTTATATCAGTGCTTGCATCTCTAAATTGTAAAACAACTTGTGTGTGAACAAATAAATCGATATTAACCACGCAACGGAATCCGAATCAAATTCTAGGGCTTAGCATGAAAATACCTCGCAAACCAGCGTAAAATACTGGTTTCGTCGGTACCCCCCGCGGTGGCTCAGTGGCTAAGGCGTTGTGCTGCTGAGCACGAGGAATGCGGGTTCGATTCCCACCTGCGGCGGCCGCTTTTCTGATGGAGGCGAAAAGCAAAAACGCCGGTGTGTACTAGCTTTCGGCGCACGTTAAAGATCCCCGGGTGGTCAAAAATAATCCGGAGCCCTCCACTACGGCGCAGCCTCATCGCCTGCGTTGCGCCGGCGCGTTAAACCCTACAATCAAGATAGTTTTGTTGCTGCTGTGGGCCGCCTATGGCCGCGCAGTGTTTGCCGCTCCTGCCTCCAGATACTCTAAAAAATTCGACTTCGACATTTGTGGGTTTAATGCACCGAAGGGGAGGGCTTTGGATTAATTTTGACCACCTGGAGATTTCACGCTCTCCGAAATCTCGACACACTGGCTTTTTCGTTATTTCCGTCTATCTGACAAGCAGCCACTGTGGCTGGGGTCGAACCTGGGTCCTTCAACTCAGCAACACAACACCATAACCTCTAATCCACCGCGGCGGGACTGCTACAGATAAACTAAAGCTCAAAACTGGCGCTAAGCACTCGAATAAGGGTTGATATGGGTTCAACTGCACAATACAGCTACAAATACGACTTCGACAAATTCACTTTAGTGTTTCCTCAACTACCGGAGCGCCATAGAAAGAAAATGTAGTTCGCAAGCACCACGGGGCTCTACGTAACCTAACGCATAGGTGAAAAAAAAGTACCGTGCATGAACCAGATCGAGTCTCTCTTAAAAGGGAGACGCGATGCTGTAGGCTACTTCCCGACCCCATCAAGAACGTCCGAACAAACCCATACCTATGTTCCATAGGCGGCACAGCAGTTGTTTGCTGCTTTGCGCAGAAAATAAAGGCTCGCCGGGTGATCTCGACTAACGAAAGTCGGCGCGGCGGTCGTACCCGTTGAATGCCACTGAGCGGAAGTGGCTTAAATGAGGCCGGCATAAGGCAGGAGGCCGATAATACGTCTCCGCACGATACCGCTAAGCGCAGCCTTGACTGCAGACCGGATGCAAGCGGACGATGACCGCGAACTGCGGCAAGATTTTTTGGTATATATTATATATATATATATAGATATATATTTAGTATAGATATATGAGATAGATATTATAATATATCTATATATATAATATCTAATCTATATATATATCTATATATATCTCCCCAATTCATATATTTCTCTCTCTATGCCGTATATATATATCTCAATCTCTCTCTCTTCTATCGACGTTACTGTAGCGTCTAGTGTCCCTTTTCTGTCTTATTATAACAAGGCGATGGGGAGATTTATTTCAGGGCGGAATGCTGCTTCAGTCGCGAGAACGGAGCGTTGTTTGATTACACATATCCGCAACTTGTGACGTGTTGCCATGTGCCACTGAAAAGCAAAACAGGGTTTTCTCTGACTCTGCAATTTGAAGGCTCTTTAAATAAGAATCTGGAAGGGCGTTACAGTTGTGGCAATGCACGCAGCCCGCCAAGCCATACTTTCTGTAACTCGAGTTCCTTACACTACGTACCATATGACGCACGCGATGGACGGGTGCGGATGTGACTTCATTTAAAGACAATCCGCGGTTCTCGTGCCGCGCCTGCCGAGCTGTTATGTGTGATTTAAAAGGATGATAAATACACCAAGAATGCACCCGTACGTATGAGTGACGCCAATTTTGAGCATAGAATTGAGCTTTTATTTTCTGCCGCCAGGTGGCCACAGCGCACGCGTTCTGCAGAAATGTGTGGCGTCTCATCGAAAACACATTGAAGGTCACCTCTCCTGAACGGTGGCGAAGAGCTTCGTAATTACCCTACTTTGGCTATGGCACTCTTTCCGTCCTTCGTACGCAAACTAGTGTTCTCCATGACACATCGCACCACATTTGGTCCTACCTGCGTAACTAGGGGCGGTAATCTCGTGTTTTGTCCGTTTTGAGCAAGCCGTCATTGACTCAAAGCGAACACCCGGATGGGACGTGCCTGCAAGCACGGCGGAGCTATGAGCCGCGGCTTCTCGAAGCAGACGATTTGGAGCAGACGATTTTTCGTAGCCTTGTTGTTGGTTCGCTGGCGGACCAATAAACATATAAAAGATAGTTTAAGGTAGGTTTAGTCATTTAAAATGTGTCTACAAGAACAGTTAAGCAAAAGTCAACCCAAAGCCCGCCTGAAACTGGAAGTACGTCACAATAAAGCGGACACAAAACGGACTTTTTCAAAACGGACCGGCACGAGAATACCGCCCCTGTAGGTTTCAAATACCACCGTTATTAGCGAGTTTGCTGACGCTTTCGACCATGTCAGAAAATGGCGGTAGTTTATTCCACGTCAAGGAAAGATCTGTCTAGTTTGTCCCTCCCCCCTCCTTTGTAGGGAATTGGAGCAAACCCCCGTTGTAATGAGACCGAATGAATAGATTTCTCGTCTTACTAGAAAACTTTTTCAGTTCCAACACCAGTGCACTAGGAGCAAAAAAATCAGTCAATTTCTCAAGAGTAAGGTTGCTTAAACGCGAAGCTTTCTTTCATTCAACCTGAATTCAGTTCTCAGGTAACTGAAATATGAAATAAATGGTGTTAGTAGTAAGCGTGTGGTGTTTGATACTTTGTTTCAAACATAACCTCTAGATTTGCCGCAGCAGCATTCGGTCCCTCACCTTTCTACGCGCGTTCCGCAAGGCACTCTCCTGTTAGCTGCGTCATTTTCTCTTGCTTTGAAACCGTTGTGGGATCATGCTTCACGAGACAGACTACTTTGACTTATGACCGCGCGCAAACGACCGCACCGGAACGTCAGTTTCTCAGTTGGGAGCCAGATTGAGCTCTTCGACTCCCGACCGCGGCGGGCGCTTTTCTGATGGAGGGGAAAAACAAAAACGCCCGTGTGTTCCAGATTTCGGCGCACGGTAAATGTCCCCAGGCGTTCCAAATTATTCCGGAGCCCTCCACTACGGCGCGCCTCATCACCTGTGAATCGTCGGCGCGTTAAACCCCACAATCAATCAATCAAGATTGATCTCTCACTCCCGCGGCGAGGGGCTGACTAGAACCTAATCCACGATATCCAGCATAATAGACCTTGTACTGATCCAGAAGTGGTAGTATACTATAACAATTTTGCGACGAACATGTAACAGGGCTGAAGCATCTTTTAGCGCACCTTGATGTTTAATGTCTTCCGCATCAGATTCGGTCGGATAAAACTGAGTCGGGAGGTCACTTCATACCTACGTAATTACCCCGCTGTGAGACTCGGAAATAAGGCAACGCCGTACGCAGGCAAGTGCTTTGCTTACAGAAAGAGAGGTCTGGACGCGTGCCGGATGATTTTATCGCAGTCGCTTTTATCTGCCTCCCAGATGGCTTGCACCGACAGTATTCAAGGCTTGCCACTGCAAACCCGTTGACCCCGCCTCGCGTGCATCTCTTCAATCTGCTCAACGCCGCCGATAAGTTTGAATACGTCGCAAAGCAATTGTTCTTTCTTCTTTTGCCTTCGAGCCTCTTCCATTCAGCTCGAACAATCTCCCTGCCGCGAGCTTGATTACTAGAAAATGCGTTTGCCGAAGTGCGTACGTATTTCAATGTACGTACAAAGTGCACATGTTATCCCCTACATGCTGCTCTGAGATAATAGGGAGTATATTGGGAGTAAAGGCCCCCAAAACGTAGGGCAGAAGAGAGAGAGAGAGAGAGAGAGAGGAGAGAGAGAGAGAGAGAGAGAGAGAGAGAGAGCTATAAGAGATAAGAATCATAAAAGATAAGAAAAATAAGAGATAAAAATAATTAGCCCATAGCTTTGAATGGGTGATTTGAAGTCCGGGTGGTCTGCCAGGTGAGGATGTAATCCCAAATCGTCTCAGCAACTATAATCCCGTGCAGGTAATCAAATAAGGCATATAGCACTTTTCGCTGAGATGACAGAGACGACGACGGTCCAATTAGTGCTTTAAAGTCACAAAACCGTGTTGGAGCCACGTGATCTTCAGTGCGAAGTGGTACCGTGCTTGGTTATTTGCCGGACACTCAGTCAAGACGTCCTAACTGTTTCCAACAATGCACGGTTGTGGCATTAAGGTCTCAACGTATGTCTGAGAGAATAGCGGTATGAATTCGTGAGAGCTGTGTAGAGGCGCAACCGATGGTGTATAGAGCCGCTAGCCGACGCGGAATTTGCTCCGGCAACCTCATTCTCAGGGCAAGGTCTACATAAGGCATGAAACAATGCAGGAACAGAGACCAGAAGTTGTTTCTGGTGGAAGCAGAAGAAATGTTTATTTTTACATCGACCGCCCTTCAGGACTAGGAAGGACACCCACAACGTCATTTTTCGCTCCAATAAACGTTTATCAACAACAATAACAGTGAACCCCACGCCATCTTTACCGAAAGTTCTAATGCCTATATATATGTTTGTTTACTCCCACCAACAAATATTTCGATGAATCCTTGTCCCCAGCAAATGTATGTCGGGAGTTATGACCTGAGTGAGTGAGTGAGTGAGTGAGTGAGTGAGTGAGTGAGTGAGTGAGTGAGTGAGTGAGTGAGTGAGTGAGTGAGTGAGTGAGTGAGTGAGTGAGTGAGTGAGTGAGTGAGTGAGTGAGTGAGTGAGTGAGTGAGTGAGTGAGTGAGTGAGTGAGTGAGTGAGTGAGTGAGTGAAGTAACTTTCTCACCTCTAGCAGCGGCACTCCAAATGACTGATTTCTTAGGGGATTCTACATGTATGTGATATATATGCGTCAGGAAACGCATGTCTGTCCCAGGCTCGACACCACCGTACCGTCCGCAATCGTTCCAAGTTGCCGAGTCATGGACGGCAAAGGAAAGCCGGAGTCCAGTCCCACAGCAGCTACCAACGTGGCCTCTGGTGCCAGAGAGCGTCCTTCCGCGAGGTTGAGAGTGCGCCAGGGTGAAGCAGCAGCGGCGGGCGACCGAGCGCAGCCCGAACCGCAGCCTCCGACAGGTGCGGCAACGGCGGGGACCAAGAACACCGACAAAGCCAAGCGGCCGCTCAAAAAGCAGGACTCTGTGCATACCAAAAAGCGTCCCGATGCAGCCAGCACCGCCGCGTCCAAGGCGACCAACGCGTACGATAATCGATGTAATTCTAGTTTTCTTAGCTGTGTTACCTTGACGTTATAGTTACCAAGTTAAATGCCGTTGCTTCGACTCAACCCGCCATTTTTACAGGTGGGTGGAAAGCTAATTCAATATGCTTTCCATGTTAGCCGAAATTCGCTGCGCAGGGAAAGTCGAGATTAAAGTGGAATAATTGTTTAAAACAACCAAGTAAGCGGGGAGATAGAACAGAGTAAACAATAAACTCTTCTTAGCCCTTCTTGCGTTGACATCTAGCAAGCGATGTCAGGCATATTCTATGCCAGGTTGGATGCAAAGCATCGCGCGCATCCACTACATGGCCAGATGTACTTCTACTCTCTTATCAGCACAGTATTACGTATAAGAGTGAATTTGCGCCCCCCATAGGCCAAGAAAATTTGGGGGACCCTTGAGGTTGACTTTAAGTCTGGAATGCGAAAGCATTATCACAGTTGGCGATAAGGAAGGCTGTCACACGTGCATCAAGAGAGAGCACGCCCTACGGCGCATTATGCCCTAGCACTGACGTCATCGAACCCCTAGCTGCGCCCGCGAGCGGTGAAAACGTTCCGCTCCTGCTCGCACGCCGTCGCTTGTCCGCGCCCTACGATCCCGGGGATTTCAGTGGGCGCCTTATAGAAATGTCTTCCGCTCAGGCTAAAAGCGCTGCCATTAACAGCTTTCACCTTTTTTACACTATTTCTGCTCCCTAGGGACCAATGGCAATGGATAAAGGTCATCACGGCATCACGCGTCTGGCTCGGGTTGGTTGTGACGCAAATTTTCGCGGTGTTGTACTTCCTGTCGACGCTGCGGACGTCTTCAAGAGGTACGCTTGCCCCTTGACTCTCGCTCTATTCGCCAGTTATATACACAGCGGTGCAGACATGCATAGAAAGCCGTAACTCACATGAAACAGAGACGTATAGCTATAATTTATATTTCATCTTGTCGCTTAACCATGGATGGAAGAGCCGTGGTTATCTGTAATAACCAGAAGGGGACCAAAGCTTCGAAAGATTGTCCGGAGGCGCAGAACAAGCAAACCCAAGACGTCCCGGTCTTGCACGCAAATCGGATACTTGCGAATGCCCCTCCCCCAAGTCGTGCCGTGTTTCGTGAAGACCATTTAGAGAAGTCAATTTTGTGATGGTGCTTTTAACACCTGTTCCAGTATAGGAATTTTGAAACAAATTAGGCCTATGTCACAATCCTCCGCTAAGACGATTCTGCGACCGCGCCTAGTATCGCATACACGTTTACAATGTATTGTTAACCACGGAGCCTCAATGGAGAGCCATGAAAATGAAATTGACTTCATACTTTGCTATAACCAAGGCGCCGTGCAGGATGTGAAAGTTCTCGGAAGGGAGAGGTGTAGTGACCATCGTATGGTAAGATCCCGAATTAGGCTAGATTTGAGGAGGGGCCGTAACAAGCTAGTACGAAATAATCCGATAAATGAGCTAACATAAGGCGGAAAATTGAAGAATTCAGGAACGCGCTGCAAAACCGATATTCAGCTTTAACTGAGAAAGCAGAGCTTTCGACACAGTAAGCGAGCGACAATCTTACACGCATTATCACGGAGCGTGCAGTAGAAGTCGGAGGTACGATCATACAGGTAAACTTTCCCAGGAAACTAAATATTTAATTATAAAACGGCAAAGCATGAGATTACAACTATAGCGGAGCTTTCGAAGTTAATCAATAAGCGTAAGACAGCTGACATACGGAAGTATAATATGGAGAGGATGGAATATGCTGTAAAGAACGGAGGCAGCCTGAAAGCAGTGAAGAGGCGTTTAGGCGTGGGGAAAAATCAGAGGTATGCAAGCAAGGCAATGTCAAGTAAGGCAATGTCATCACAAATAGGGATAAAATAGTCATAGTAGCCGAAGAGTTCTATAGAGATCTGTACAGTAGCTGGGACATCCAGGATAACGCTGAACGAGAAAGTAGTTCAGAGGAGATAGACATCCCACCAGTAACGACAGAAGAAGTAAGGAAGGCTTTGAAACAAATGAAAGGGGGACAAAGCACCTGGTGAAGATCAGATAACAGCAGACCTCTTGAAGGATTCCGGGCAAATTGTACTAGTAAAACTGCCAAAGCTGTACACGCAATGCCTAATGACCGCGAGTGTACCGGAATCTTGGAAGAACGCGAGCATCACCCTAATGCAGTTATCAAGGTGACATGAAGGACTTGAAAAATTGCAGGCCGATCAGCTTGCTGTCAGTCGTCTACAAGGTACTTACCAAGGTAATCGCTAACAGAATTTCTGACACCTTAGATTTCAGTCAACCTAAAGAACAAGCAGGGTTCCGTAAAGGTTATTCAACAATGGACCATATTCACACGATCAATCAGGTGATAGAGAAGTGCGCTGAGTATACTGAACCCCTATGTATAGCCTTCATAGATTATGAGAAAGCATTTGACTCGGTCAAAACCTAAGCAGACATTCAGGCATTACGTAACCAGGGTCTAGACGAGCATTAAGTAAGAATACTAGAGGATATTTACAATGGGTCCACAGCTACCATCATCCTCCATAAGGAGAGCAGTAAAAATCCGATAAGGAAGGGCGTCAGACAAGGAGTCACAATCTATCCAATGTTATTCACAGCATGTTTACAAGAAGTATTCAGAACATTGGATTGGGAACAGGTGGGAGTAAGGGTTAATGGAGAATACCTCAGTAACCTCAGATTTGCTGATGACGTTGCCGTGCTAAGTAACTCGGGGGACGAATTGCACAGCATGCTTACAGCCATAGACAAGCAGTGTAGAAGCGTGGGTCTGAAAATTAATATGCAGAAAACTAAATGATCAATAACCTCCGGACAGCACCGCGGTTTTAGATAGGTGGCGAGGCAGTGGAGGTGGTAAGCGAATATATCTACTTAGGCCAAGTAGTGACCCAGGATCCGAGCCAGGAGTCAAGGATAATTAGAAGGATAAGAATGGGGTGGAGTGCATTCAACAGGCATTCTCAGATAATGAATGGCAGCCTACCGTTGTCCCTGAAGAAGAAAGTGTATGACCGCTGCATATTACCGGTGCTCACCTACGGGGCAGCAACTTGGAGGCTCACTAAAAGGGTTCAACTTAAATTGAGGACGACTCAGCGAGCAATGGAACGGAAGATGGTAGGTGTGACGTTAATGGACAAGAAGAGGGCGGAGTGGGTCAGACAACAAACGTGTTTTAAGGACATGTTAGTAGAAATTAAGAAGAAGAAATATGTGTGGGCAGGTCATGTAATGCGAAGGCAAGATAACTGTTGGTCACTAAAGGTATCAGAGTGGATCCCTAGAGAAGGCAAACGTAGTAGGGGGCGGCAGAAGGTTAGACGGACAAATGAGATCAGGAAGTTTGCGGGGATAAATTGGTCGCAGTTAGCACAGGGCCGGGATAATTGGATATCTATGGGAAAGGCCTTTGCCCCGTAGTGGGCATAGATAGGGTGATGATGAATGAATGATGAACCACGGTTTTGATACGTTGAATGTAACAGTGACACTTTCACAGCCGTTCCAGCGGCCACGTGAAAACAAGCCGTGATGAGAATTCCCCAGCAAACATACCGCATGTTTGCCCGCTAAGGTAGAGCGTTAAATCCTACCGGTACTTGCTAGAGTGATTAACTTGCTGAAATAGAAGCCAGCTACAGTCTTACTCCAGTGTCCTCGCAACCTGTGTGGCCATGGTGCCTAACACGACGGCAGCCCTATCATCCTGGCTGGACGGGGCTGCCATCAGTGCATGCAGCCCCGTCCCAGGATAAGATTGTTCATAAGGGGAAAAAACACTTACTGAATCCTGCTGCACAAAGCAACAACTGTGATGATGGAGATGACGATGGTAGCGGTGGTGGTTGTGAAACGCTGGTGCAGCGCACGGCCTACCGGCGGTACCCCCTGCGGCTGCTCCGGTTGGGCGCTACGCAGCCGACTGGAGCTCCCTCGACCGGCGGCCGCTTCCGTCCTGGTACGACGAAGCCAAGGTGCGAATGGGTCTTTAGACTTTACACCCCTAAATGGGAAGACGAAAACTAGAATAAAATAAAAACTAACCTTTACGTCATAGTGGATGGTTTTACTGTGCGATATTTTCATAAGAACCCTCAGGGAAGATGTGAGAAGGCTTATTTCTTATGCCACGCATATGCCACGTTGTTTTTACCATTTTATGATATACACTCCGTGCGTGCATCTTCTGATCTATACGTCAAACGCGATTATAACGAACCCGGTTAGAGCGAATTATGCTATATATCCCGAAACAAAAATAAATCAGTTACGAAAATACACCCGAAACATATTCCTTATAACGAAGGTCACATCGGATATATCGAACTCGGCGAACCTAGGATTGCCGCCGAAACGCATGGTCTCACAGCGGTAATTTAGATGTTGATTGGCCGCGGTTGATACGTTGAGCCTCACATGGAGCGATGTGACATCCGAAACCTTCCGCAACTGAAGCAGAATGCAAAGCCGTTGAAAATAGTTCATGACTGCAACTCCGCGCAACAAAACGGGACCATAGAATTCCTTCGGGGATTTCCTGAGTGTGGTCGAAAACCAGGTTGCTGTCACTGTGAGCCCCTCTGACGCAGACAACGTCGCCGATGTCATGGCACCTGGCACCGCTGAAAGCACCAAAGAGGCAGAGGATGTCGCGGGTGAAAGCCGTCCGCCTCTTAATGAAGCACTTTCGGCAGGTGATATGCTCCGCCATTATTGCTTCGATATTGAAAGACAGGGACTCGAATGCTGTGCTAGTTGACAGCCGCCAAAGTGAAAGTGAAAACAAGAATCACCTCTTTTTTGCGAAGTAGGCAGTGGAGGCGGAAAGTAGCCTTATTGCTTGCAATAAATGGAATGTGCTGCCTACTTATGTGCTGTCGAACACCTCCCTCACAGTCATGGCTGCAAGTGTACTAATTTCCACGTGGTTCTCCGCAGGCCCAGGCGTTGCTTAGCAACGCAGTCCTTTACTTGTCTTTTTACTATGGCGAAGTTCGTGCTGGAATAACACTTGCCCTGCGCATGACAACCGTTTCACTGCTTCAGACGCCGACGCCGACTTTCTCGTTCAATGCTGCCTTTATAGCTTTCCATTAAAATATTAGGAAGACTTCATGAAGCTGGACATTTCGACTTAAGTGCCGAAATACAATCACAGAAAGATCTGAGCAAACTTAGAGGCGCTTCGCATTCTGGTCAATCCCTGTGAAACCATGTAACTGCAGGACTCCGGACGTTTTTCAGTAGAGCTGTTTAGGCCGACAAAAATCCGCCCAGCGTAGACAGAAAAACCCAAGCGCACGTGAGCGCGTGCCTCGCGGCGACCGCCCGGCGTCGTCCAGGCTTGCGCGTGGGCTTACGCCGCATGTGGAGCTCCCGCCTTCGTCGTCGTCGTCCTGTAGCCGCCGGCGCGCCACGTGTCCGCCGTGCCGAAGACGATGACGACGCATCTGTCAAGCCACCTCTTCACAATCAACACGTGGGGACGGCCACCGGACTAGCTGACGACGAAGTGCAGGTCTACCATGGCGAAGACGCGCTACAAGGGGGTTCGCTCTACGCGACTGTGCCGTCGGAAGACGACGACGGAAAGGACGACGAGGATTGCTGCTGAAGAAAACACCGTACATACCTTAATGGTTTTTGCTTTACATTGCCGTCCACTGCTGAAGGCCGGCTACTCCCTTGGGATCCGCTGTCAGTGTGGGGAGAAGCTAGGTCGACGTCCAGCTCTGCTGTTTCTCCAGCCTTGCGCAACTATATATAGTGCAAGCTGCAGCCAATTTTTCGTGTGCACAGCTCAGCGAAGTACTCTTTGCTACTTGCAAGCTCACTTGCAATCACTGCCGTTTAGAGCAATGTCCATATGCGAACGCTCATCATAAGACCGCTCTCGGTGCGGCGGCAGAGGCGAGAACCTCTTTCAGTGTGGTGGTTGCACGGCTCTGGGGTCAAGCGACAGAATGGGTCAGGTTTAGCACTTGTAAGCCTAGTTAACTTGAGCGAGAGGTTTGTTTGGCTTGTTTTTGCGAAGCCCTTTTGAACAGAGAAATTCCATGAAAGATTGGCCAAACCTGCCACACTTGCGTTCCGGCGGCGGCGCGCAATCCATGGTGAGACTGAGGGACCAAGCGCCAGCGAAGAAGCATTTAAACCATCGTCTGGTCCCGTGGTACCGCAGCGGCGAGGCACCGAGCGAGCGCAGCCTCACGTCACGTCACACCTGCCACACTTCCGCTCCGACTGCTCAACGTCATTGCGACGCGATGAATGACCTTGCGAGGCATGTCATAGTAGAGCGTTCTCCCCAAGATGTTTCGTGACTCACCCCTGCTTTGTCAGGAACAAAGTTGGCTTGATGTGAGGTAACAAAGTTGACAGCATGCAGGCAGCACGAACCACTTTAAGGAACGGGCTTCATATGATTGGTGTCGCACATGTAACGTCGCAAATGTGACAGGCGAGCCGAAATGTAACCAGCCTTTCGCATTTCCAGGTCGGGCTATTCGTGCACTGGGGCCTGTACTCGGTGCCTGCCTTCTACTCGGAGTGGTTCTGGTGGCACTGGCAGATGAACGGCACTGCCGCGTACCGCGATTTCATGGCGCGCAACTACCGCGCCAGCTACACGTACGCGGACTTCGCGCCGCGCTTCCGGGCCCAGTTCTTCGACGCTGATCGCTGGGCGGAGCTGTTCAAGAAGTCGGGAGTGCGCTACGTCGTGCTCACCAGCAAGCACCACGAAGGATACGCGCTCTGGCCATCCAAGGTTTGTGCCAGCGCACCACTCTAAGCCCTACAATCAATCAATCAATCAATCAATCAATCAATCAATCAATCAATCAATCAATCAATCAATCAATCAATCAATCAATCAATCAATCATCAATCAATCAATCAATCAATCAATCAATCAATCAATCAATCAATTGTTCATTCATTCCATTAATAAAGGATTCAATAAACAATAGAACCGCGTGGGCCTTCGAGTGTCCAAGGGCTTAATACAACAAAAATCACTCAATAGATTGGTATCTCTGGTGATTGTATGGTCGAAAGCACCATGTGATAACGTTAACGTGCTCATCTGTTTCCAAATTAGTCAGTTATGCAACATAAGACTTCGAAAATGTTACACAATCAAGGAATCAATCTGACAAAACATTTACCACCCATTGGTAATGGTTTAAAATTCGTGAGTATCTCGCCTCTGTTCCTCGTAAACTTGACGATCGGCTCGATGCGCACGTCCGGCTCACCTAAATGAAGTTTGCGTGCGTCAAAGAACACGAGCTGTATACTTAAACTTGAAACTCCCCCTTTCCCTCGCGCCACGTAATGTTGTAACGGATTGGACCATTCTTCAATTACATTTAGCTCCTCCTGAACTGCAGGTATCCTGGAACTGGAACGCTGGTGACGTGGGTCCGAGACGAGACCTCGTGGGCGAATTGGCCCGCGCCGTGCGCAAAAAAGGCGGCATGCACTTCGGCCTGTACTACTCGCTCTACGAGTGGTTCAACCCACTCTACCAGCGCGACAAGGCGGCTTGTTGGGCCACGGACGAATACGTCAAGGCCAAGGTCTTACCCGAGCTGCGGGATATCGTGGAGACGTGAGCGCTCACCACTCAAACGCCGAGCTTGCCACGACTGAGTTCGCTGTGCAGCGCATGCAGTAGATACGCCTAGTGGCTATATAATATTTGCAAAACAGACATCCGCAACGATGTAATCGCAAAATGTATCCCCGGGACATGGATGAATATTGTCGCAGGTCTTACATTTATAGAGAACACAGTCGTTACATTGGTTGATGTTAGCACAGGATCGGGATAATTGGAGATTAGTGGAAGAGGCCTTTCCCCTGCAGTGGGCGTAGATAGGCTGGTGATGAGCATGATGATTATAATGATGATGATGATGACAGTCGTTACACTAAGAACTGAAGGGTAAAGTATTGTTGATGCTGGTGAGAAGACAAATAGCATATATGCAAATGCAGTAGCACGAAGCACATGGTTGCCCACCGGGACAGTTACCCGCTGCCTCCATTACAGTTGTAAATCTATACCTATAGAAAGAACTGCCTGACTGACTGACTGACTGACTGACTGACTGACTGACTGACTGACTGACTCACTCACTCACTCACTCACTCACTCACTCACGAATGACGACTGACTGACTGACCTGACTGACTGACTGACTGACGTGACGGACTGACTGAAATGATTGAACTGACTGACTGACTGACTGACTGACTCACTCAACACCGCCCAGGCCAAAACTGTTACACCTAGAGACTTGAAATTTCAACGAGTTATTTGCGTCATTGAGTAGGTGCTCACTAAGGCGGGTTTTTTCAGAAATTGCCCTCCTAACCGAAGAAAAGGGCGAAATTGTGGTTTCGCGAATTCGTGATTTTCTCGGTCACTCATTCACATATCTAAGCGCTTTTTGCTGATATACGTAGCGCTTAAGAATACCTAAAAAGCAGTTTTTTGGATTTCGCCCTAACCTACACCAGCGAGGTGATTCCGCATTCCGGAACTAAAACGGTGTTCCTAAAGATTCTCAAAGTAAATCTTTCACCGATTCAGTAATCCAACTGATTTTCGCTAGGAATATGTTACTCGATACAAATGCACAGAACCAGTTTTTAAGGATTTCGCTCTGCGACGCCGCTAAAAGGGTCAAATTGTTTTTTACAAATGACATGGCTGATGAGCCAAAAGGACTGACAGGTTATGTACACGTCTAGCCAAACTGCTCTTTCAACGGCTACGATTTGCAAGGGCACATTCTCATTACGGTGTTGGAGGTACAATATTTCGTTAAAAATTTAAAATTCCACATGGAAAGAGTGAAAAGTGGTAAAATGGTTTTTCAGATATTAATTTTTTTTATCCCCCGCCATCTTAGATATCGAACTGGTTTTTGTTGAGATAGGCAACTTACTCACGTATCTCAACACTGTTATACAACATTTTTCAATGACACCCTCCCAATAGAGGCAAGCGAGATTTCGGGAAAACACTGTGTTTTTACACTTTCGTAAATAACCACCCAGCCAGTTGATATCTCCCATTCGTTTTTTCTTGAAAAATGCTGCCCATTTAATTGCCCAAACCACTTTCAGGATTTTGTCCTAACATGCGGATAAGAAGGCCAGCGAGATTTTTAATCTGCATCCTTTTGGACGTAAATTCAGTTGAGTTTTCCCGCGTTCGTTTAGCGGTCGCCATCTGTTGACACCTTCGGCAACTACGCGTCTCCCGTAGGAGCAGGTGTCATATATCATAAATGTAAAAGAGAAGATGTACCAGTAAAAAGCGCAAAGGTTAGCCCTCGGCATCTGCTGGGACTTCCTGCAACCTCGCGCCTCCCGTAGGGAGCCATGTTACTTATGATAAAACTGTACCGATGAGCATCGTTCATATCTTCTGAGATAGCATTTCCTACGAGGAAGAATACCCCTCACCCAGCCTGCCTCCATCATGTGTTCCGAGCAGAACCTCCTGCCGAATTTAAGTTGTGTTTGCAACCTGGCACTCTTCCTCATATCATAATAAGAGTGCAAGCAAACCAAGCTCCTCCTTCTCCATCCATTTCCAAACCTTGAGCTGTGGGAGAACCTGGTGACTAACAGCGATCTGATGTCCAGACAATACTTCCTCCAGAGCGAAGGCTGCCCACTCATCACATGGCTTTCTGAAATTGGGAACCACTCCCACTTCGCCGGCGGCTCAATAAAACTTTTTTCACTCACTGACTCATTCGCTCAAACGCGCCATCTTGGTGCAGTTTGTTTAACGAGAGTTGGAGTAAAACACGAGTACCAGTCGTTTCACATTACCACGACACGCCTGCAGTAGGAGCCTGTGTACTGACAGCAGGCAGGCGCTCCCGAGTGTGTACCACTTCCCAATGAAGTAGCCTAATATGGCGACTAACAAATACCAATTGCTGTCCTTAATATAATGGCCCACCCGGGCACCGCCGGGTACTACCGCTAGTAGTGAATAAAGCGTACTCCGCCATATTACCATGGTGCACCAACTCTTACCTTTTGTAGTTTTGTAGACACTCCTTCGTAGCCCGGCCGGTTAGGTATAATGTTTCGAATCACGTAAGCTCGGGTTCAAATCAGCCCAGGAGCTATACCCTTTTCAAAGGTGCAGAGCTCTCACTTGCACCGGACAGTCTGAATGTAGTTTCTCCAATAGCAACGCGCATAGAAACACGTCCCCTATAAAGGGAGAATACGTTTAATCAGTGCTCCGTCTTATCTTGAGGTCAAGGTTGGCCCATTTTATTTATTTATTTATTTATTTATTTATTTATTTATTTATTTATTTATTTATTTATTTATTTGTTTATTTATTTATTTAGTGCATACTGCCAGCCACCTCTTGGTGGCCAAAGCAGGAGTGGCGCACATTTGAATACTTCCAGTGATGGAACACGCTAGAAAATGTGCTGAATATTTCTTTTTCTTCCACATTCATATCTTGTCAGCTTCTTGCCTTCCTGCCTTGCAGCTTGCCTGGAACCTAAAACTAGCGAAGTTTCATCTTCTTGGTAGCATAAATACCAGCGCTTTTTTTTTTCCTCACCCGTTTATCAACCGCAGTTGACTAAAACATAAGCCCGCTAAGGACGCAGATCATTCAACTATCTGTGTCGTCCGCATTGCGTGGTTGCCACCGGACTCCCGACCGTGGTGGCGCGCAGGTACCGGCCGGACGTGATCTGGTCGGACGGCGACTGGGAGGCTCCGGACACCTACTGGAAGAGCCAGGAGTTCCTCGCCTGGCTCTACAACGACAGCCCCGTCCGCGAAAGCGTGGTGGTGAACGACCGCTGGGGCAAGAACACCAGCTGTCGCCACGGCGACGTGTACGCCTGCCGCGACCACTACAACCCGGGCAAGCTGGTTTCCCACAAGTGGGAGAACGCACTGCCCCTGGACAAAGGTAAACGCGCACCGCATCACCAACTTCTCTCGCCCTGCATTTACTACAGGGGCAGCGAACGAAGATCGTACGAGTGCTAAACCTGAACGCATAATTTTCGGCGTTTTGCTTACCAAAAGCCGAATAATTACGAATCTGTACCACTTCAGTCTAATCGCTTCAGCTAGCGCGCAAAGAAGCTGTTTAGCGGTTCACTATAGAAACCCAGGGGAGGCTGACATCTGGAGACATTGCCCTCATGCATCATACCATATGGAGAGAGAGAGAGAGAGAGAGAGAGAAGAGAGAGAGAGAGAGAGAGAAGAGAGAGAGAGATAGAGAAGGAGATAGTAGAGAGAGAGAGAGAGAGAGAGAGAGATCTTTAATGAAGTCTGGCGATGTTGGCCGGGCTAAAATGCCTAACTTGCTACGCCAGTTGATGACGTGATGAAGATGATGGTGATGATGTTCAAGAACTTGATGCGCACAGAAATGCGAGTTATTCACAGCGACTGGTCTAGACCTGTGTGTTTCAGGTACTCTATCAGAGCTTTTGGTAGCCCGTAAAGCACGTTTTGGACAAGCCATGGTCCTAAAACGTCCCTTAGCTGCATGTCCACGGAAAGCGGCAGTCCCAAAGCCACTGCGAGGGACACTCTTTGAGCACTGAATCGAGCACATTCACAGAGCAGGTGCTGCAGGGTTTCTCGCACATCACAGTGTGGGCAGAGTGGCAACGTAGCTTGTTTCATCTTAAAGAGGAAGTTGCGCGTGTATGCGACATTAAACCGCATACGATGTAGAATAGCTTCTACCCGCTATGGAGAGAGGCAAGGAAAAAGCCTCACATCATTACAGACTCCATACAGGCAGCTCAAAATTACATAAACGGCACAATACGTCGAAGATTTGCCAAAATTTGAGTCAACACCCTAAACTGCTCCGGAAAACCCACATGATCACTTGTGCGCTAGTACATGAAGGACTTGAGAGAAACGAAGCGCCTACAGTACCGCCCGCGAAATTACAAACCGGGCGGATAGCCCCTCCTATGGCCTCACCCTTCTCCCTAACTCCTATTTAGAACGCCTAATAATCAAACGGGCACACAGGCAACCCTATCTAACCCTACACAAAACCTTAAGTGCCAAAGTAGCTTAAACCCTAACAAGAACCCAAACGAACACCTTCCCGAGCTTACACAGATATTCCATGATGTAGCCACATCAATACCCGCTAAAAAGCCCAGATTGGGGAACTACTCGCATACATTATACCATACGCCATGGGAGTGCCCCGTGGCCTTCCACCACACCAAACAACACACACACACACACACACACTTTGGGAGGCAGCACTGGTCAGCTCTGAACCGGCTAATCATCAATTCTGATGGTCCGAGCACTGGAGGGGTCCGGAGAACAGGAAGCCCTGGACAGAGGTCCCCACCCCCTTGGAGGAGAGAGCCGAAACGGCAAAAAAAACGTATTATTATATTTGTATCTGCACCCGGTATACTTGCACCGCCTCCATAAATGCGCCTTGAATTATTGTCGAGACAAATTACATCCTTCCTATCTGCGTATACCTCTCGTTATCACTTTCTCCTTCTGCATTGTTTTACCTTCCAAACACAGCAAATATCTTTGAAAAGTGCTGCTTTTTCTACCAGAAGCGTCCGGTTACTACCAGACTCATGGCCACCTCGTAATATACAAGTTTGTCCTTGCGCTCGTCTGCGCAGGTGACGAAAAAGTTGGCGCAATCTGGGGCTACCGGCGAAACGTGCAGCTGTCAGACTTGTTGACCATCGAGGAGCTCATCGAGGAGCTCGTGTCCACGGTCAGCTGCAACGGCAACCTTCTCTTCAACATCGGCCCCACCGGCGACGGCACCATCCCGCTCCTGTTCCAAGAGCGGCTCACGCAGCTGGGCGCCTGGCTCCGGGTCAACGGGGAAGCTGTCTACGGATCCCGGCCCTGGAAGCACCAGAAGGACGCGCTCGCGGCACACGTCTGGTACACGTGCAAGCCGGGACCGAAGCGGGACATGGTCTACGTCTTCTTTCTCAAGTGGCCCAAGGAAAACAAGCTCTCGCTCGGGTCTCTCAGGCTGGCGAGTGATGCCGAGATCACGATGCTGGGCGTTCCGAACGTCACCCTTTCGGCCAGCCCTAAGAAGCATGAAGGCACCGCAGGGGGACAGGCTTTGATCGTGACGCTTCCCTTTTTGACGCCGGATATGATGACGACACCGTGGGCTTGGGTGTTACGAGTTGAAGGGGCGCTCTGAGCTTAATCTTAGAGTCGGTGCTGCGCTGGCATTGCGTTCACATTACGTACGCGCGTTAGCCAGTTTGTCACATAGATAGGTTGAGTCACGAAAAGAACCTGGGCAGCAAGGCTTGCCGCACATCATAAGTTCGTTCCGTGCGTACCATTTTTACAGCGAAACTGTATATCGATACCCGATGGTTCAATCGTGTCCGCCGTCTTTAGACAAATACGCTTTCCGGCAAAACCAACTTCGTCGTGAACGCTTTGTACATATCTTCGAAAAACTCGTACTGCAATCGACCTATAAGATACGACGCCGGGTGTAATTTTACTGGTCATATTTGTTTACTTCACTGCGTAGTTGTAATCAGTTATAAGTTCCTGACCACTGTCTATACATGGGCCACTACGGGAGGAGTATAGTTACACAAAACGGATCTAACTCGTGTTTAACTATACCGAAACAAATCATATAACGTTAAACTTCTCAAACTCCTACATAGCCATGGCAAGCTACATCTCAGCAGGTACCATGGATAACTTTAAGCGCAGTATTAATTCAAATAACATGAAGCCGTTGCTCCTACACCCTTCAAGCAGCATTACAAAGCCACTGTGAAAGGGAGATCGCGAGCAGTTCTTTAAATACGAAGTTGTACCATACTCTGGTACAACTTCGACGCCGTAAGATGCCCCTGCGCCTCACCACCACAGCTGGCTGTTACTCCACGCAGCTGAAAGGGGGCTTTACTGTGAGTATTTTGAGCATGACACGAGATTTTCCGTGACTTTCTAGGTCTCGAATCTGCTTGTAAATTAGTGCAGCGACGACGAACAAACCGAGAAAAAGCAGGTCATGTCACGCTTAAGGGGCCATGAAGAAATAATACAAGTTTGTACGAACTCTGCTTCAGTACCTCACTCAGCTTCATTCAAGCCAAGACGCCTTTTTAATCAAAAAGAAAATGTAAACGCAAGAAGTGTTGGGAAAATTCATATTTCGCGCTACAGTGACGTGTTATGGGCAGGAGTGACGTCTTATGGTCCAGAACTAAAACCATTTTATCAGTATCTAACTGCACGTTAGTATTCAAGTGATGCGATCAAATGGGACTAGAGGCCCGACAACAATTCCCAGTCATGTGTCTTAGCGATACTTTAGGTCGACGGCCTCCAGTCGCACAAACAAGCTTCTTGAAGTCAGAGAAGTTGCCGGTAAGTGGTGTAGGCAGTCGCCACTGCTTTACATGTTTTCTTTAATATCTCCATTATTCGATTGAAGTTTCCAATAAAATTAATACTATCGTTTCTTATATTTGATATTCACAGCCCCTTTAAGCGCAATTTCCTTTCAAAAGACGCGCGCGTTGACACCACGGGTCCGTCGCTACAGTGGAGTGATACACTACACGAGCTATTGCCGTTCTTCATTTTTGCCCGTGTAGTATAGCCTACCAGCCTGGCTTTCATCTTTGCATAAAACCTCTTCTCAACAAGCGAAAATAAAAAAAAAAGCGTTGCCGGGATCGACGTCGCACGTACGTCCTCTCGATAGTTGAAAAGTTCAATCAATCAATCAATAGATCAATCATGGAAGTATGTATGTACGCTTGCAGGAAGTTCGATAACAATATGCACGCGCACTCTAACTCCTATGCCGCCACTGTGATCCTAGCCAAGTGTTACAATAGTCGCACGTTCCCGCAGATACGGGACACGTTTAAGGGCCAGAAATAAAATTTAATAATAGCCGATACAAAGACCCGCTGTGCTAAATACTACACGGGTCGCCTAAACCATACACACTGCATGTATCACTTCACAACTATATCACACCACTCACTACACACACAATTCACTCTACAGTTCTCCACAGTTCACTAATAGGCATGCTACTAGAACCACTATTACACCGAAAGATCAATGTAGAACACATTATCTACAGTTCACAACAACACTTCACCATCAATGCCACGATCAATAGGGTCAACGATCAACGGACACCCCGAGCTAGCACATCAGGATGGCTAGGTTTCGCTGTCTCACCCTTCGAAAGACGCTCCTCTCTGTTTTCTTTCTTCCGACGCACGGCCGGGCTACACCTTCGGCGTCCGCGGCTCCAGACCGGCCGTGGCCGACGCTGCTGCTGCGTTCGGGACGCCGCCCCCGAGAATTCCATGTAACGGCTGGCAGAATCTCTGGTTTCACACTTTGTAGAGCCACGTGTAGGCATTCAAGCGACGTCGCATGGACATTTGTTGTGGTTGTCGTTTACAGCTTTGCTTTCCAACCACCTTCACAGCGTGGATTGAAGTTAATTTTTTTAACGAAAACAGGCTTATTTGCAGATAAATATTCAGAAGACAGAGAAAGGTACATTCAGGTACATTCTGTTACATATAGACAGGATTCTAGGGCTACTTGCTGCAACTTCTTTTGTTTATTTTATTTCCCTGTTTTCTATTTGTGCTGCTTTTGTCTGCATCAAAAGGAAGACAGAGCGGTAAAGGAAAAATTAAAATAGGGAAAGGAACCAGCAGAGCCGGGAGGGGGGACACAGTAGCACATATATGACAAGAAGAAAGAAAAACTGAGACGTGTTCGCCTGGTTTCGGGTAATAACGCTGAGGCAATATTGAGAACAGTATTACAAGGGGGGGCGGGGGAGGGATAACGTTAAGGGGGTGTGGTTCTGTTACAACCTGTCTGGCTGCGCAATTACCGGTGAACAACATAAAAAAAGGAATTAATTAGACACGCTTGTAATAATTAGGCGCGCCCAACCTAATGTACCATGAAAACAGTCTCTGTCTGAGGGGGGCGAACCGCCCGAGGCACTACCGTATGGAAAGGCAGTCACACTGAACGCATGCGACACTGCATCTGACACATTGCCAACGTAGTACAAATGTTGTTGCCGCTGTTGTTCCTTCGTCCGTGGCGCACACCCTGGGGTACTGGCCAGGCATCGGAGGCTTTCAGGGCTAATGCACCCGCTTAGCGAAATTCACGAAAGTACGAATTGAAAGCGTAAAAGCCGTGGAATAGTGCACACCGCGTGCACCTGAACACGTTTGGGCGTTAGTAGAACAGGTACACGCCAGCCGCGCAGAACCCTGGTTCTAGCGAAGCTGTGGCGTGTACCAGTCTGCTTGCTGACGCTATTCTCGCCGCAACCCGAAGAACAGGAAGCGAAGAAAGAGACGCTTACACGGTGTAGCATAAAAGCAGGTCGAAGAAATTCGCGCCAAAAGACAAAAAAAAAAAAAAAAAAAACGAAAGAGAAGAAGGACATCCAAATACGATATAGCAGCAAATAAGCCGTTAATTACAATCGCCTCGCTTTCGGCTTCAAAGCTTACTTAAGCGCTCTAAACAATTTTCTTGCTCTCGTTTGAACAGCGCCTGGGTAAATCTTCCAACACTGCGGATTCAGGACATCATTACAGCGGGAATTTTATGGCTAGGACAAGGGATTTTATGGCGTTTGCGCAGAAAAAATCCCCTTAAATGAAGGGTGAAAGAGACAAGTGAGAGTGCGAGAGGCAACAACAAAAGCAAGCGCATAATCGCACTCGCGTCGGAGCGGAACCTCTCCCCACAAAAAGTGCGTGCGTGTGCGTGTGCGTGTGCGTGCGCGTGTGCGTGTGTGTGTGTGAGAGAGAGAGAGAGAGAGAGATGTAGATAGATAGATAGATAGATAGATAGATAGATAGAAAATAGATAGAGAGAGATAGATAGAAAAGAGAGAGATAGAGAGGAGAGAGAAGAGAGAGAGAGAGAGAGAGAGACAGAGAGAGAAGAGAAGAGGCTAGAGAAGAGAGAGAGATCACTTTATTTGCCAAGCAAGCTGGCTTAGGAACGCGTAGTGGCCGCTGGCCAAAGGCTGGCGGTGACGGTACATGGGGGCTCGGTAAACCAGTAGTAGTTGAACTCCTGTTTGCGAGCTGTCCAGCGCGTCCTCCGAAAGCTGAAAGCTGGCGCTGGTGGGGTTGGGCTGAGACACAATAAAGGGAAGGAACTATCTGTCTGTCTGTCTGTCTGTCTGTCTGTCTGTCTGTCTGTCTGTCTGTCTGTCCTGCTGTCTGTCTGTGTTTGTTCCTTTCTTTTTTAGAGCGCAGATCTTATGCGAAAGCTCCGGTGGTTTCACGGCGCCCCTCGCCCTCGTAGCTCGATGTAATTGAGAGAACGAGGACACCGATTGTTATCTCGTTCTTTCTGCATTTTTTATCCGTCCATCGGTCTGTCTTTCCGTTCTTTTTTTGTTGTTATCGAGATGGCGTTAACGATAAGGAGGGCTAGTAAATCGATTTTCTGATGTCCGACCCCAACGGTGTAGTGAGTGCACTTTTCGTGCAACCCTCAACACGCCAGTCGCATAAACATGCCCCAGTGAAAGCGCGCGAGTAAGCTCGCATTTGCGCTCCCAGGGCAGAGGGTAAAAATAACCGTCGTTCCCATCCGGCTCGAATCCCTATCCTTCGTAAGCGACTGCCTGCCTCAATTCGCTTGCTTTATTCGGCATTGCTGTAATTACAATCCTTTCCGGACGTGAGGCCATTGACTTTCTCTCCATGGTTAGTACGGGCGAAGTGTAAACGCTTTCCGAAATAGGAAAGCGGCAAGGAGAACGCACATTAAATAAACGAACGGAAGTGCAAAAAAAATAATAAAATGAGCTACGCCTGCAGGGTTACAAAATAACCGCCTTGCCTCTTAAGAGCCGCTTTCGAAACATTGAAATTCGTCGGAAAACCTGCCCAACGCCAGCAACGTACGTCACGGCGCCCGCATAACATCTCCGCTTTCGTCGTATTAAAAGCGAAGAGAATCTCGCGCGGCGGAAACGCGAACCAAATACAGCTAAAGCAAAGTGCCTCGAAGAGGTATCCACATTCGCGTCCTTCGACCAGGGAAGGCATTCATTATGCGATGTAAGAAAGGCGGTGCGCCAGCTCTGTACGCCTAGTGAAAACCTGAAAACCCCGCACCCTCCCTTGTCCCTCCACGCCTGCTATACTCGAGGAGACAAAAATAGATCCGCATCACTTAACGTCTCTCACGGAGGGTTGTGCCTAACAAACACTGCGCTTCTCCACACAAGCATCCGCCGATCGCTGGAAGATATATGGCGTTTGTACGGCCGCCGAGTTCAGAGCGCGAAGTGCATGTGCACCGGCGTGAGCGTCGAACCCGAATTCTTTTCGGGAAATGAGCCGAACGCCGGCCACAGGTCTGTTTTCGCGAAACCCCCAGGTGCGGAGTAAGGAATGGGGTGGTCACCGCCGCGGGCTACAGTTACCGCCGCCGTCTTTTAAGCTGGCGCGGCCGTGTTGACGTCATCGATGACGTCAATTACACGGCTTAGGCAGCGGGAGGAAGGCATCGAATTCTTTGTGTCCTTTTTTTGCGTGTTGTGTTTGTCATTGTTGTTGTTGTTGTTCCGATAAAAGTCGTGGTATGTCTGTGAGGGGTCAGGGGCCAAATCTAAGGCACCTCGCTGAAGCAGCATTCTGAAGATCGAACAACGTGGTAGGTGTCTCTACTCTTTCACTGTTGGTGCGAGGTTCAGCACGAACAGTAGAGGCTATGGCGGTGCCTTTTATTCTATATATCGTATTTATTCGATTCTAAGGCGGTCACGATTATAAGGCGAGGGTGCAGTTAGGAGAGTTTAAAAATCGCCAGATATATATATATATATATATATATTTTAAAATATATATAATATATATATATAATATATATATATATATATATATATGGAAATGAGGGGCTCGTTAGAAAATACAGAAAGAAATGCCGGCAGTCTACAACGCCAAAGGAGGCATAGGGAATGGTTAGACTATTTTTTGACCGTTAGTGAAGATATATTTTTTTATTATTTACGTAGAAAGAAAAAAAAAAAGAAAGAAAAAAAAACACGCGCCCAGAGTTGGGACCGAACCCACGCCTTTCGATTAGATCTCGAATGCCGGCAACTAACGGTCAAAAAATAGTCTAACCATTCCCTTATGCCTCCTTTGGCGTTGTAGACTGCCGGCATTTCTTTCTGTATAATATTATATATATATATATATATAGTCTTATTATATAAATCGATGAGTTTCTGGCGACTGGATGTGAAATACGGAGAAGTTCACAATGAAAACATAATATTTATTAACTCAACGTTTCGGACAGGGGGATCATCCTTTATCAAGAGTAATGTCTTGCAGAATGGAAGCTGTTTATATACAGTTCAAGCATTTGAGGCTCCAGGGCGGTCACCTACATTTTAAGGTTGAAAGAGATGAGGAAGGGAGAAAAGAGCATGGAAGGCAGCAATAAGGAAGGGTTAAAATAAAAAAGCAAAAATAAATAAGAGAGGGAGATGGAAAGAGATGAGGAAGCGAGAACTAAAGAGTGAGAGAGAAAGCAGGAATAAGAAAGGGCAAAAATTACACCATCTTCCCGTAGGGGAACCCTGAGTAGTATGCGAAGGAGCCATGGGGTCGACTGAAGTTCCCATTAGTTTTCAGTTCAGTCTTTTCCGTTGACGTTCAGCTTCGCGTGCCTTCGTTTTATCAGTATAGCTTCTTGACGTAGTTTGAATGAGTGAAGGACATAAGGCGCGTTCGTAGCACATGCTCCCGTCTCGGTTTGTAGCGCAGTGGGGAGAGCGCCACGTACCTCCCGTTGCGGCCAGAGAGTCGTGGGATCGAAACCGGGCGCCACCTATTTCTTTTTATAGTGGACTGCGCTAACGTCAGCCCAAGCGCTGACGGGGCTGAAGAGACGCGCATGCGCCGTAGAGTGCGGAAGGCGGACAACGACAACGAGGGAGGGAGGTACACACTACACAGCCCCGAGCATGAGGTGCTTCGCATCTAAAATAAAAAATATAGTAAAAATGTACAAAGTACCCGGAGAGCGAGTGAACGACAGACACGCATATTTGTCTGGCTAGCCGAGGAGCGATAGGGGACACATAACTGCGTGGGTGACAGGCGCGGCGAGCTGTAAGTTGTAACCACCCCGGTCAGCGTCGGCTCCCATAGGGGAGCAGTATGCATACGTGCGTACTGCATACGTGCATTTATATATTATTATATATATATATATATATATATATTATATATATATATATATATATATGTTGTGTGTGTTTGTGTGTGTGTGTGTTGTGTGTAGTAGATAGAATAGAATGATGTGATAGAATGATAGGGATTTTCTTTTTGTGTGATTGTTTGTGTGGTGTGTGGTGTGTGTGTGCTGATGGTATTAGCGAATCAGAATAGGAAATGAGGGGCTCGTTGAAAATAAGGCAGAAATAAGAATTGGCAGTCAAGACAACCTCGGAAAGCAAGGGGAGGATGTAGTACGTCAAGATAAAGAATTTGGAAAATACGAAAGTGGAGAAAAATGCCCGCCAGGTGGGATCCGAACCCACGACCTCCAGAATACCGGTCTGGTGCGATATATATATATATATATATATAGTTCAAGAAGACAGCCGACACGCCGGTAGCCGGTTGAGCTTGTTTAATTGCAGGAGAGAAGCCGATGGATAACGCAGGTCTGAGCGTTGCGATCACCAAGCGCGTTTCTGGCGCATGCACGTCCTGGGGTTCATCGTCTTCCCTGACACCTCTTTGGCGCATATCCCCGTGTGGGGATTTGGCATAATCCTATATGGGCTATGCTGGTGAGGCACATACCCCGATGTCTGGATGGCATGTTGCGTCTATTGCATTTGTTCATTACCCTCGTTCAATATATATATATATATATATATATATATATATATATATATATATATATATATATATATATATATATATATATATATATATGCAGTGGAATCTCGTTGATAAGAGTCTGCACATTACGTTTTTCGACCTAATACGTTTTTCTTTTCGTTCCCGGCCAACATCACTTAGAAATAATGCATTTTTGTGCCTTTATTACGTTCACATTTTTGCCAAATATTGGATAATACGATCACGAAAGCGGATCTCGGCCGATATTCCTTGTAATCTTACCTTTATTCTTCTGTATACTCGCTCAAACCGCATTCTAACAAGCCACGACCTGCACGTTGCAGAGACACCGAGGGAGCAGAAGCGCCGGTTCTGCGGCAAAAACATTACTGCAATGCGTGGCCGTTCCGTGCAAGGCTTACGATAAATCAGGCGATGCACCCCGCCATGTATCAAATCGTATCATAATCAAAGAAGGCGCGCAATGCTCGCGGCAGGCGCGACTTCCCTTCCCGATTTCTCCCATGGACCGTGCTTCCCTCGCAGTGATTTGTTCTCTTTTTGCCTTGTGGCTAAGCGTGACCGTGTTTCCATGCTTGTGACAACGTCAAAGAAATGGAAGCCGCAAGTGGAAATTGTGCGCCAATTAGGAGAGAACCCGCAGAGGAAGTGCGCGGAATTGACGAGCGAGCTCGTTTTGCCAGTGTCAACGCTCAACACTCTTGTCGGTCAGCAAGAGTAATTTCTAAAGAAGCTGCAAGTTTTTGGACCTGGTGTAAACAAACACGAGGTGCGAAGCATGAGTAAAATGAAAACATCCTGCTTACATGGTTCAAGGAAGTTGGAGCGACAGGAGTGAACTTCGACGGGTCAGCTTCCAAGCATGCGGAGGCTGCCTTCACCGATTTACGGTACGACAGGGATTGTCGTTCAAGGCAGTGTCTGCCAAAGCACCAAATACCGGCAGCTTCTTTTTAAAGGTTTTAGAAGAATTTACTCCTGGACATTTAAAAGAATAAAGGGCAGCACAAATTAAGCAGTTACCTCAATGTTCCTCCATAAAAGTGAGTTGCTGACAGAGCATGCATATTTTCCGTCTTTTTTTAACCTATTGGGATGATACGATTTTCGGATAATACGTTTTATTTTCCGGTTCCCGTGAAAAACGCATCAACCAGATTTCACTGTAAACTGAGCTCCGAATGTAAGGCGGGGTATGACTTTGAGACTACGCATTTTGGAAAAAGAAACCTCGCCTTATACTCGAATAAATACGGTACATCTTCTTTTGCCGGGCGACGATTTTTAGCGGCAGGAGAAAGATGTGGCAGAAGGCTCGGTAGCCAAAAAGCCTATCGCCTAAGTGAGCCAATTTTAATAACGGTGCGCTGATCAAACTTGGCAATACCCTTGAGTCGGCCGACGTGGTAGTGTTGCCATTGCACCACTGGTCACGGTTGTCAACCCTTTGGTTATATTGGTCACGCATATTGTCCATTTCAAAAACAAGCTTTGAAGATTAGTCGCATCTTCACCGATAAATGTTTGCTTGTGTTTCAAGGCAATAAGAGGCTTGCGAGCTTAGCAGCCTTGGCCTTCTGATGCAAGCTCGCATTCAACAGCAGAATAAAGAATGCCGAACAGGATCACTGGAGGAGCACAACGTACGTATCCCGCCATCGGCAAGTAATTATCCTGCACAGCAGGGATCGCCGATCTGTGCTCAGACAAGCGCAAACGCACTCCCGACCCTGTGGCGAATGCACTCCGCAAACAACCAAAGGAGGCCATCGGCAAATCTTCAGGGCATACCGCCACCACGAACGCCCTTATGGGCATGTCACAGGCCGCAATCACAAGTCGCACACGACATTTTTCCGACAGACATCCCACCTCTACAATCGCGCAGAAAATGGATGGCTCCACCACCAACATTAGACCAATGTGCTGACCCCACCTCGTGAACCAAATCCGTACCATGTCCAAAACAGGAACTCTCAATGTAGTCCAGGGTTCGACGGAAGTCCGTCCGGTCAGGTGGTAAGTTCATAACAAAAATGTGGTCACTGACCAAGTCAAAAGAATAGAATTTGTGTTTCGGATCCCCTACGGAATCCTTGATCACAATGAGGCGAAGCAAGACGTCGTCGCGGTTTTCATGCTTTCAAGATGCGTCGTAATGATCGTGCGTAGATACCGGGCATATTGCCCTCTGTCCGGTTGATGGTATCTGATGTCGTTTGAATAACAAGCGATTCAACGAGGAGCCTGATTGTTGCGTTTCTTTATTTTGCGATGATTGTGGCACTGTCCCAGTCAATTTGGTGATTAGAGCTTCCACGTGTTCTGCGAGTGCATTCATGGTGACGTTCTTTTTGTTTACGCCACGCTTGTGTTCCTTGAGGCTTCTCGGGAACTTCCAGTTTCACCAACGTATACGCAGTCGCAGTCGCCACACGGGATCTTGTAAATGACACAGGGTACTTTTCTTTCGGGAGCTTGTCCTTCACGTTCACTAGCTTGCCACGAAGTTTTGCGCAGGGCACGTGGGCAACCGCCAGTCATAATTGGAAAATACCCTGGAAAGGGCTTCGCTGACGCCGGCGACGTAAGGGATTGCCCGCCCTGGAGTGGAATGTTCGCCTCGGTGCATCTTCGTCAGGGAACAAAATTCGCTGTTCGATTCGCTTGATGAATTTCCGCGGGTACTCGTTCTGAGATAGTTCTTGTTGAATCTTTCTTTAGTTCTCATCTAGTTGCTTCTCCTCGGTGCAAATGCGCTTTGCGCGGGTTACCAAGGAGGAAACAACAGATGTCTTGTGGCCAATGGGGTGGCAGGAGACGAATTTAAGGTACTGGCCTGTGTGGGTCGCCTTCCTGTGCACAGAAAAGGCGAGTCCATTATCTGTGCGCCTCACAAGAACGTCAAGAAAGGGCAGGGATCCATTTTCTTCTTGTTCAACAGTGAACTGGATACTGGGTTCCACGGAATTCAAGCATTGCTGAAATCTTGTAACGTCATCCTTTCGGAGAACACAAAAGCAATCGTCCACGTAACGGTAGAAAAACTTTGGGGGCGGGCGGGAAAGAACCCAGAGCTTTTTCTTCTATGGCCTCCATCACAAGTTAGCTGTAGTTACCGATATTGAAGCTCCCATCGCCGTGCCGCGGGCATGCTTGTAGAATTTGTTGCAGTACGTGATGTACGTGTTGCTCAAACAGAAGTCGAGCAGCTTGTAGAGCTCAGGCACATTAAAGGGGGTGCGGTCGGCGAGTGTGCTGTCACGGTTCAAAACATCCCGGCATGCGGTCACAGCAAGGTCGACAGGGACGCTGGTAAAGAGGGATGTCACGTCAAAGGACACCATAGCGTCGTCGGGACCAAGTCACATGTCGCACTCCTCAGCAAAGTTGGATCCGTTTTGGATGTGCGTTCGATGTTGTACCACCCGCTACGGGACTCATCACTTGGTGCAGGTATCCAGAAAGGCAGTACAGTGGCGACCTTGTAAAGTCTACTATTGGGCGGAGAGGATATCCTTGCTTGTGTATCTTAGGTACGCCATGAGTGGCGGGGGCTGAGCCGTTAGTGCATAGAAGTCGGTAATAGAGCTTCTTTTGTTCAGGAGGCACTAGCTTGAAAAGTTCAGCAAGAAGCCCTTGAAGCATACTTAGCACGCTAGTTGTCGGGTCCTTGGGCAAACCCACGTACGTTGGGCTGTCGTTCGGTAGAGACATTATTTTCTAATTGTACTCACTCCCGTTTAGAAGCACGGTGGCGTTCCCTTTGTCGGCTGGAAGGACTATTGCTGTTATCCTGAAGGCTTCGTCTCACCGAATGAAAAAAATTTAGGGAAGCCTGCGCTCACGCGCAAGGCTTAAATGGCGAAGCTGTTGTATGTGAGCATTGCCGGGAACTTAGTTAAGTATCAGTATCATCGATTATCTGCATCGAACAGGTCGTCGTTTTTTTCGCGGCGAGCGGTGGATGCAATGTCATCCTCAGCATTGTAGACGTGAGACAGCGGTGGCTTGAGGCATCGACTCGAGGCAGTGGTGGTGGAATCTACAAGTCGCATCGGGGAGGATTGGGACACAAGTAGCCATGTCTCCAATTATCCATACATAACGGCTTCTTGAGAATGCGGCGGTCGCGGTGACCTCTCGCAAACAGGGTGTCTTTTTCGCAGCTTGTCATTAGCACTGCAGTTTTTTTTTTATTTTTTTTCCATGCGTGGTAACGCTGACGACAGCGCTGGAGTTTTTTTTTTTTTTTTTTTGCTAAAGCCACTGCGAGTGCTGAGGGCGATCGGCGGTCGCCGCTAGGCACGCCCTCACGAGTGTTCGGCATTTCCTTGGTATATTTTTTCTGCAACGGCGAACTTCCGACTTGCACGATAGCTCCGCTGTTGAAAACGCAGGACAAAACGTGTATCGCAATTTATTTATTTATTTATTTATTTTATTTATTTATTTATTTATTTATTTTTATTTATTTATTTATTCCAAATACGTACAGCACCCGTTGAGCATTTTTGTAGGGGGGTTAATTAGTAATCACAATTCGGCGTTTTTAGGTAAGTATATTTGTTAATTCCAGTTGATCCTATCTTAATGTTATAGAGAAGCTTTAGTCTACAAATTTTTCTTCGCGAGCATGTTTCCCACCCTAAGTCATCTCGAATGACAGAGCTTCTTATATAAAAGTTGAAGTCACCTTTTAAACCACCTTCAGGTGATCCAACCTTTCGGCGAGGTAAGCATCTAACACAGGCTTAACTTTCCTGACCAAGAAAACACAGATGTGATGAACATCTCGCACAAGCGTTCGGGTGGTATGCATTTATGTAGAGTTACTTCAGCATGCATGCAGTCACGTGCACTTTGCGCAGCTCCAAATCTACAATAGCACTCCTTTCTAATAATAACGCTCAGTGGCTAAGGCGTTGTGCTGCTGCGCCCAAGGACGCGGGTTCGACCCCGGCCGCGATGGCTGCTTCTCCGGTGGAGGCGAAAGGCGAAAACGCCCGTGTGTGGAGGTTTCGCCGCATGTTAAAGATCCCCGGGTGGTCAAAATGAATCCGGAGCCTTCCACTACTGCGCGCCTCGTAGCACAGTTATAGCTACAGTGCGTTAAACCTCACTATCAATCAATAGCGTCATCGTTTTCGGTTGCCGCAAACAAGGTTCAGGGTCCCAGCCGTGACCGGTCGGAGCGGATGATTGACCTCTGTCCTTTGATAGGAGTCCTTTGCAAAAGTCCCTGGCGAGCCAGAACTGACCGGCCTGAGACTGCTCGGCCGGATGCCCTTGGGAAATCAGGCGGCTGCGCGTATACATGCGAGCCCGCGGCGCGTGTATTTTCCACCGCTGCATGTATCAGTGAGGTCGTCTCCGAGTTGGACCCCCGAAGGCGTCAGTCCCGTTTGAGGGCTCCCCGCCGTGCACACGGTCCGCGGGCGACCGTTAATGTGCCGGCCCGCCAAGTTCGCCTATGATAACGAAGATTAGCATCTTGATGCCGCTCGTTGAAAGGGGCGCCACTCGAAACAGGCGGGGTAGGGAGATTGAGTATCTGCGGTGGATCTCGTTCGACACCTGGCCGATTCCCAGAAAAGCTAGCTCGCGCCGGTTCGCGAGAGGACGACACGGGTCGTCTCGTCTTCTCGTGGCACGTGGATCTTGAGGCTGCAGTTTGCTTTTTTGTCGAATGGAAGTGGGTGGGGCACTGATCAAGGTGAAGTTGCAGGTCGAATGTAAGGGAATTCCAGAATGGTAGCGAGTGGAGTTGCAAATCAAGTGCGCGCAAAAAACTCCAGCGCGGCTCGAGCATTAGTCTATGTCGAATCTATAATTACAGGTGTATTTTACAAGTGCAACGCAGTGGGGAATTTATCACAAGCAGGTTATTTAGTCATTTGATTTTCCTCGTGTACAAACCGAACTCGGAGCAAGCGCGAGCGTAGTAGTCTGCTGGTCATAGAGCAGCGTTAATTTGAAATGTTCTGGTGGAAATTTGTACCCATTACAGTTGCACGGCGCAGCTATATTGGCGGCGAGCAATATGTCCCCTAGGGTTCGTTAATGTGCGCCTAAATCTGACACATTATTAAAGACAATAAGCTTTTCGGGCCACCTAAACGACATCTGTCTGTCTGTCTGTCTGTCTGTCTGTCTGTCTGTCTGTCTGTCTGTCTGTCTGTCTGTCTGTCTGTCTGTCTGTCTGTCTGTCTGTCTGTCTGTCTGTCATTCGATTCAGCCGCCCGGCCAAACTGAGAAAATGCTATAACCAGAAGTATATATAGGCAGGACAGTGCCAAACACTAAAGTTTCTGGCCTTGTGGCTCATACCTATCTACATTCTACAGCGTTAAGGAAACATAGATGCGAAATGCATTCAAGTTCATAAACGAAAGCTTTCAAGTTCTTATAATTAGGCATGCACTTTGATATTGTTTTTACGATAGCAAATGATAAACATTCGCCCTAAAGGCGGTGTCGAAGAGAGAGAGAGAGAGAGAAGTGTAAACATTTAATCGAGCAAATGGTGGTGGTTGAGCCGTCACTGGGTGGGGTGAGTCGGCGTCGGTCCAGTTACCGTTGGGCCTTGGCTGCAGCCCTGGTTAGCGTAGTGAGAGCTGGTCAGCAAGCCATTCCACTGCTCGGGGGAAGGGTTGGGATTGGGAGTGATAAAAAGCGAGATAAAAGCAAATACTAAAAAAAAGATTTCAGCTCCTGGTGTTCCAAGCAAAATAAAAAACGAACGATAAAGAGAATAGAGACGCTCGCTGTCCCAACAGATAACCGGCTATAACGTCTAACGCAGAAAAATTTAATAGAATGGAATAAGCATCCGTTGCATTTATCACGCTTATCACGCGATGAGCGAGAGGCGATGGGAAAGTTGTGACGGGTTAGTGGAGGAAAAAGGAGGGGCAGTTACGTGCAGGGGCGGCCGAACACAATCAAAGCAAGTAGATACGCAAACAGACATGAGATCAATTTAGTATTATTATTCACCACTTATCATTCATTATAACTATTATTAGGTTCAAATCGAAGCTATCCGCTTCCCCTGCGTCTACTTTGAATGATCACTGCAGTGTGTTTGTTTCTGTTTTCTTTCACAAGCACCGTGGGAACGCATTTGTTTGCATGCGTCGTTTGGTTACTCGGCGCCACATGGCTTAGCACTAGATAACTTTCCGTGAGAATTATATCAGAGCAAACAATTACCCCACCCACTTGCGCCCCAAACAACACCAAATTTACGCACAAAGTACGTATGCACTCAACAAACGCATCCAGACTCCCGCCCCTTTTGTTCGTGTCACTCGCACATCTACTCTGGCTCTTTGTTTTGATAAGGGCTCTTCCAGGGTATCGGACGCGTCCTTGGGCTTGATAGCCCGCCGAGCCCCCTCTGGGTGCTTTTTATGGACCGAGCACCACTGTGGAGGACCACGGCTCTCTCCTAGAGCAATCGAGTTCGAGCACACTCGAATATGGAGGGCACCGTATGTTTTTTTAGCCCCAGATCTTAGTAATCTTCACTAGAACGCTCGTCGCCTCCGTAGAGACGGTTGCTGCGTCCGTCATACTATATCGAAAGCGGCGTTGACCGTCACTTGCAGGTTTAGTCCGACCAGCTATTATCGCTGACGCTGGTCCCATTCCAGCAACGGCGGCTAGTTCTTGATGATGTAGACGAGGAATAACAGATTAAAGCAGTTCCACTCAACGTGAAAACTGTCAGGTGCAGAGAAGTTATTCGCCAGAGGGGATGTGGCTCCCTCTCTTGACTAGTTTTAGTATCATCTTGGCGTTGATACCGAAAGTAGTCAAGCGAGGGCGCCGCAGCCCCTGAAAAGGTTTACGAAGAGACGCTGGATTGAGTTTTTATCAATTGATGAGCTAATTCATGATTTTTATTCGTTTTATATTATCATGTACTTATTTGCGGCCTAGCAACGGCAGCTTCCGTGGCAACTGCGCAGTGCGAAGATCACCCCCAACACTTTCCATATAAGGAACGTGTGCTTCTGTGGCGCAACGGGATTGACATCGTCTTCGTAACGCGAGGGGCCGACTCACCCAGCGCCTGTAGCTGAGGCTGCTAAGCGAACACTCGCTCCAAACACTCGCATCGCTGTCGCTTATGCAATGCCTCCCCCCTTTTTTCTTTATTCTCTCTCTGCGTGTTTTCTTCCTCTCTTTCTCTTTCATAGCTTTTCTATTCCACCCCTAACATCCGTAGTCATTTATCCCCTCTCCCCCTCCCCCTGCAATGGGTTGTGCTGGTGAGCTCCCTGCTGAGCTCAATGATATCCCCAGTGCGCTTTCATTTCCTCTCTTCCACCAAATCACTTCTCTCTAATGCGAGGGATCCAAGTTCGGTCTCGACCAGGGGAAGCGGGGATCTTTCCGAAGCCTCTGTTTGGGAGCGTGACGCCGCGTGACTGCGGACGAGATAGAACGACAAGCCGGCCTCCCAATGCGCCCCGCACTTAAAACTCCCGGGTGAGGAGGATTTCAGCGCGCCCTCAAGGTTCACAGGTGGTCTAAATTAAACGGTAGCCCTCGGCACGCCTCGCAGCTCAGACATGTGCCTTCGCAGCGTAAAACATCACTTTTGAACTTACAGTCCTATACATACTTCACCGCGTTGCCAATCGGCTCCGTAGCCTACCGTGTAGAACGCCTTTTCTTCGCGCGTTCTGGGTCGTTCTTGAAAGAAGAGTCATGTTTGCGCCAGCGCGGAAAGCTGGCGGTGTTGGTCTGGCTTGATGCTACGGACAGAAGCGAATAGGCACGGACGAAAAAATAAACGCAAGGAGCTGTTCGTGAGGGTGTGCTTTTTGTTCGCTTGGTCAGGTAACGGTCTATGCGCCAGCGGCTCTAAACACGGTGGTGTTTCAATTGTCCAAATTCTACTTATATGGTCAGCAAAGGCAAACTTTCTCGTTCACTTAGTGCGTTTAAGGCTGGTTCTTATTTCCGTCCAACAAAACTAACTCGCTCGCTCGCTCACTCACTTCACTCACTCACTCACGCTTGCACCTGACATACACACTGAAAATATCAAGAACTGCCAGATTCATGCTGCATTCTAACTGAGCCTTTAGGAGCTTCCTGCAACTTCTTATCCTCCTTTTTTTCCCTCCCCGTCCATTCCTATTCACCATCCTTACCATGGTTCTTTGTTTCTAAAGAGTAGTGCTACTGCTAGGCCCTTCATGCCAGCACCAGTCTTCGCTCCGTCTCCAGCTGTGTTTGGCCTCCTCGGCAAATATCGGAAGACTCAGGATTGATGCTGCTGTTAACGTTGATACCGAATCTTCCATCCACTCCGACCAACAGGAGAGCACGCATTATATTATTATTATTATTTATTATGTTATTATTATTATTATTATTATTATTATTATTATTATTTATTTATTATTATTATTATTATTATTATTATTTGCTTGTTTGTTTAGATGGGGTGACTCAAGGTCTAGCCAGCGCACCCATAAAAGTCTCTTCCGTGCGCGTTTTCGCAATGCTTCGCTGCAAGCCGCCACGTTGAAACATACCCTATTGCGAAAGAAAAGTTAATGGAACGCCAACCGTAAAAAAAAAGCTCCGCAATTGTTTGTTTCTTTTCTGCTTCCCATGCAATGCAGGCATAAATATATATATATATATTATATATATATATATATTATAGATATATATTATATATATATAGATATATATATAATATATATATATATATATATATATATATGGCCGCTTCTTGCCGTGTGGGTCTGTCGCATCGGCCGGTTGCTCGTTGCACGGACGGTCGACGGCACATTTAGAATGTTCAATCTCCTGCCCGAACAATTTTTTATGGCGACCATCGTAAATACAAGGGGTCATCGTTTTCCCTAGCGTGCTCCAGGGGAAATTAAATCTGTGAATTACATCCGTAAACACAAATCCGCCGTATAATCGGAATCGTGCTGCGAGCGCAAACCCCACCGCATCAATCGGAAGGATTGCCAGTATCATTTTCTTTTTTTCTTTTTTCTTTATTTTTTCTTACGCCAACAAACAAGACTCGGGTATGCCGATAAAGACTAGAACAGAACATGGATTCGGAGCATTGACTTTATCTTCAGGGCACGTGGCTTCAGGGAAGCTGTAGAGGTCATGCGTGTCACTAAGTGGCCACGCCCTTCTCGCATTGAGTGAAGAGTGCGATGAGTGCCCAACTGAAAATCGAGGCATTGTCTGGACGTAGTCTGGAGATTTATTTTTCAGTCCAGTGCTCCTTGAGGGGCTTGTCTGCAAAGAGGAATGTTTTTACTAATGTTATCGGAGGATGTCGGTATCTGTATACGGTGTTGTCGCTGTCGCATCCCTTGTAAGTCATCCAGACACCTTCAAGTAGCTGAGGCCCCAATTTCTCAGCGTGGCTTAGCTACCAACTATCTATAAAGACGTTGATCTTCGCTCACAACTGTCCTAATGATAGAAAAGTGAGTAAAGTATCCACTCGACACCCCGTTTATTTCATATCAGGCAATACCAGAACTCTTGTAAGCCCAAACATACCGCACCAGGTCAGAACTTCTAGCCAGGTTACGCCGGGGTATACAACAAAAGCGTCGGCGGATTTTTTTTTTTTTTTGCACGAGACAAAAGCCACATTCTGTACTATACCCTCAATTTTATTATCTTTGTGCATTCGAACAACGGTTTATAGTTAGAGTTCCGCTAAGTACCCACTGAACCGTACACCGGCACAAAGAATAACCCCCCCCCCCTTCCCCCCCATACCTGCATCTTCTACCATATTCCCGTGACTTTCATCGACAGATCGGTAAGTTTCATTTTTACATTTGCGTAAAATTTCCCTCCCTGCACGCCCAGAGGGATTACACCACTTTCCCTAGTAGCTGATGCAGAGATACAGTGGACGTGTATCTCTGTGGATCGTGTATCGACGTGGATCCACGTCGAACCATCTTTTCCTCTCATGGAGGTCCCTCCAAGTACCCCCACCAAGCATGCCCTGAGCGCCATCCTCTTCCCACCTCCTTGCTATGCTCAGAGTACACACCTCACCACAGGGTACTCGCGATAGATTCTGCGAACGTGTGTATGTGTGTAGAGTGGGGGGGATAAACTGTATTCTTACCATTCGGTGTAAAAAAAGATTAATCACATTTCTTTTCATATATATCTCTGTCACAAAACTCCACTGCAGGACTGGTGTACTGAATGAAACGACTACATTGCAAATTACATCCCCAGTGTCTTTTTTGTTTGTTTGTTTGTTTGTTTGTTTGTTTGTTTGTTTGTTTGTTTGTTTGTTTGTTTGTTTGTTTGTTTGTTTGTTTGGTTTGTTTTGTTTGTTTGTTTGTTTGTTTGTTTGCGGGTGTCGGATGGGGCGACACAATTCCCAAACAGGAGGGGGCAGAAGCATACGTTTGCATCAGAGGTGAAGAGAATGGGGAATCTCAAAGCGCAGAGGAACGGAATCAGGCGAAGACCGCAAATGCCCGCGGTGCGAGAGAAGAAACGGGAAAGTAGCGTTGAGGAACCACTCTCTCATACTTGCGCAATAAAGTTCTCTCTCTCTCTCTCTCTCTCTCTCTCTCTCTCTCTCTCTCTCTCTCTCTCTCTCCTCTCTCTCTCTCTCTCTCTCTCTCTCTCTCTCTCTCTCGCTCTCCTCCCAGCCGCCCACGCAGTGATCTGATCACGCGGTAATGAAGCGGCGAGACATGCCGATTATGTCGCCGGTGCATGAAGCGTACTTTTTTTTTCAGAAGCACCGACAGCGGCGGAGAGGTTGTACAAATAAAAGTAATCTGGATAGAACACGGCTGTTTGCTCGGCACTCACTTGACATGACTGCAGTCCTCGGATACTGTTCTAGCAGCAGTGAGATAAATGCACGGGCGTTGCTAAAAAGCGGCAGAAAATACTTCGGAATGAACGATTTTGCGCGTAAAAAAGAGCGCCGCACTGTCGACGGCGTCGAGTGCACTGCGACGTCTGAACAGACTCGAGTTCGCCTTATCGCCATCTCCGCCAGTCTCTCTCGAGAAGGGTTGTTGCTGCGGCGGCGACAGCTCTGCCGTCAACGGTCCGACGCGACCGCAAACGCGACCGCTTATCACTCAAAAAATAGCGTTAACACGCGTGAGTGGTGGAAGAAATGCGCAAGTCACGGTCAGAGAGATATGAGGGCTGCACAATCAACGACGCGCGTGTCCAGAGACTGGTTCACTTTTTACCCCTTTTCTTCCGTCTTCGTTATCATCTCCATTTTCTTTTTTATGCGACCCACGGCGGCCACTCGAGCGTCGTCCGA
This sequence comes from Haemaphysalis longicornis, assembly GCA_013339765.2. Classification (NCBI taxonomy): domain Eukaryota; kingdom Metazoa; phylum Arthropoda; class Arachnida; order Ixodida; family Ixodidae; genus Haemaphysalis; species Haemaphysalis longicornis. The sequence continues at coordinate 124,827,267 of CM023450.1, forward strand.
TAGAGGAACAGCGGCGTATTTTATTTCACTCGCGGCGGGCTAGCTGTTTGCGCTGGAGCTATGAAGAGGATAGCGCGTCGACGGCTTTTGCAAAACAGCCGCCTGGGGGAACTCAAATCAAAGATTATGCGTTACGGGGTATTACGTCGGGTGACTGACCAGAGTGACTGGCAAGTTCCCCGCCGGCACTGAGCAAGCGAAGAGCTGTAATACAAGGCAAATACAGACGCTGCAGGTTACTACTTTTATTGGGACCTTAGGACCTTAAGACCTTCGGACCTCGCTTTGTCCGGGGATTGGCATCCGTGTACACAGTGTTGCGCATGCGCGAGGAGCATTGAATTGACCCGCGGTGGTGGCTCAGTGGCTAAGGCGTTGCGCTGCTGAGCACGAGGTCGCGGGTTCGATTCCCGGCCGCGGCGGCCGCTTTTCTGATGGAGGCGAAAAGCAAAAACGCCCGTGTGTACGAGATTCCGCCGCACGTTAAAGATCCCCAGGTGGTCAAAATTAATCCGGAGCCCTCCACTACGGCGCGCCTCATCGCCTGCGTTGCGTCGGCGCGTTAAACTCAATCAATCAATCAATCAATCATTCGAGGAGCATTGGATTGGATTGGATTGGATTGAATTGGATTAAATTAGATTGCACTGGATTGGATTGAATTGGAATTGTATATACTGTACACACGCGTTGTCACTCATTTACATGCGCGAGTGGGCAATGTCACTAGTGATTTACGGTAAAACGATCCCCTGTGCTTCGCCCGCTCGTCATGATTCACTTCGTGGAGATGCGTGAATTTTTTTCGCTCTTGACGGCATAAGAGCGAGAGACACGAATCGTAATGGTATACGTAGAGTGTCAGCGTGGTATTGAAATTACGAACTGCAAATAGCGCAGGGAGAGTCCTTTATTGCGCGACCGACAACTCACTATGTGCCCCTCGTACCCCACACGTGCACGCACACTCGGGTTGATGTAGCTTCGATTATGCGTTCGCTTCCTTTCTTCGCTTTTAATTCGCGTTTGCGGGGTATAAACTTTCGTCGTTTGTTTATTCAGGATGTATGCCATGTGCTGCAGGTCATAGCCAATGTATATGTACCTGCAAAACCCGGAAACCAGTATATATGCGCGTATATTTAACATTCGGCCCTTGGTAACGACGGTATTTGAGCGCCAACTTTATGACGGGATATCCGTAACCATAACCCAGCAATAGCTTATTTTTAGTGTGGTAGTTTATTGCTTGCCTTCAGTATCCTGTCACAGCTAGTGCCCCTAACAAAACTCCGAGTCAAAACGTTGATTACTATTCTTTTTGCTAATGCCATCAACGTCATCTGCAAAAATGGCATTAATGTGACGCTTATATAGTTTCCTCCGAAGCGCATTTTGAATCATTTTGAAATTAGCTGGCACTTTCTGGGAGTCAGGGCACTGCTTTCGATATTTTCTCAACCAGCTGTATGTGTAAAAAGAGGGCTCACCAGCAGAATATCTATGAAATGGCGCAACCGTATAGCAATTTCCACAAAGTTCATGCAGTTTGCACTAACCTTGTTCAATTCACAAACGTGAAAATATGTTGTGGGGTGATCTTTATTTTTTTTTTTTCGGAAACCCTACATTTTGTTGCGAACGAATTGTACAGGCTTTGCGCACAAGACATAACGAGGATCCGGTTCGTTTGGAGCTATATTCGTTCCTGATCAGAATAAAATTACAGAAAGAACTGAAAAATTGGATCGCGCAGCATATCTGTGTGTAAACGGTGCACGCAACGTTGCGACAAAGCGCGGAAACATCGCTGCAGTTATTAGTAGACGATCTATACCGCTTCAGAAAATCGCCGTGTTTAGTGCTGAAACCCGTTAGGATATAGATATTCCGTTGCCCCTTTCTTTAGCTTTAATTAAGGGTGTTCTATCTATCCCCCAGTTGCACAAATTGACGATGCTGAACCCCCGTAGCATTGCTTATTCTAGTGTGAGGGTCCAAATCGGGTTACATCACATTTCTTGTTCGCTATGGCAGCACATACCGGGTGTCCCAGCTAACATGCACCAAGATTTCAAAAAAAAAAAAGGGGGAAGAGGCGTTACTTGAAGAAAACCTAGTGCGTAATGTTTGCAGCCCTGTGGTGAAGCGGACAGTAATTTTTCATCAATGAGACATAATTAATTGTAATTATTATCTAACTGGAGAAGTATACTTTCCCGATCATTACAGTGTCAATGAGGCACTTGTAGGTGCCCACGGGTGGCATCTAACTGTGGTATTTTCCGCGGCGAACTGATTGCGTGCTCATTTATTCTGACTGATAAAGAAACACCGCGAAATATGAAAAAAAATTACACCATCTTCCCGTAGGGGAACCCTGAGTAGCATGCGAAGCAGCCATGGGGTCGACTGAAATTCCCATTAGTTTTCAGTTCGTCGTTTCCGTTGGCGTTCAGCTTCGCGAGCCTTCGTTGTATCAATAGCTTCTTGGCGTAGTTTGAATGAGTGAAGGACATAAGGCGCGTTCGTAGAACATGCTCCCGTCTCGGTTTGTAGCGCAGTCGGAAGAGCGCAAAATACCTCCCGTTGCGGCCGAGAGTCGTGGGATCGAAACCGGGCGCCGCCTAACTATTTATCTTTATAGTGGACTGCGCTGACGTCAGCCCAAACGCTGACGGGGCTGAAGAGACGGGCATGCGCAGTAGAGTGCGGACGGCGGACAACGACAACGAGGGAGGTAGAGACACAGCCCCGAGCATGAAATGCTTCGCATCTAAAATACCACGTTACGGCACTCCCGCCCGCCTCGTAAAACAATGCCCTCAAACAGGCTGCCTCTGAGTTAGCCAGAATTAAATAAAGAAAAGAAAGAAAGAAGAAATCGCGACCAAATTTGTGCCTTATCTGCCACACGCGCCCCGCGAAACTTGCTGTTGCTGCCCCGTCCTTGCATACCCTTATCAAGGTGGTGGGCTGTCTTTTCGGGTGGGTGACAGGCGAAGCAGTTGCTTTCAATCATCTAATTTGAGGGCGCTGGTTTATGAGGCGCGCGGGATCACCGTCACGTGGTATTTTCATATTTATCAAGGATTCTTTATCAGTCAGAATAAATGAGTACGCAATTAGTTCGTCGCTGAAAATACCGCAGTTAGATTTCTCTCGTGGGTACGTAACTACAAGTGCCTCATTGACACTTTAATTATTAGGACAGTAATTATCGAGTTAGATAATTTATTACAATTAATGATTAGATCTCATTAACGAAAAAAATTACTGTCCGCCTCTCCATGGTACTGCAAACATTACGCACTAGGTTTTCTTTGAGTAACGCCATTGCTCTTTTTCGAAATCTTGGCGCACGATTGCTGGGACACCTTGAATAGTATATTAATAGGGTCGTTCTCAGAATTCGTGGATTCGCTTCACAAACCAAGCTTGCGAAAGTGGAACCAACGGGTTTCCCTAGCCTCAGTTTCACATATAGCTAAGTCATTGCTGCTAGTGCGAAGCACGGTTAATGTAACACCACACTCTAATCACCATTCCTTCACGTGAGTGTTGGCCTCACAGCTGAAACTTTATTTCCCAGAGCCGCAAAGAAGCGCGAAGTGTTTCGCAACATCGGAAATTTTTCAAAATTGAGAACGTATCAAAACTGTAAGGTTATTAGGTGAAGTCGCTCTGTGTACGAGTGGGCAGTCATGCACCTCGACCTTGCTATAGCATGTGCTGCTCGATTAAACGAAAGATAATTTTGGTAAGGATGAAAACGTGTACTGTGAATGTCCTATAGGGTTAGCCAACCACTACCTCTATTTCACCTGCTGTTTGTAAGCGCCTTGTACGTTCAAAGGTGGCCTCTGGTTCATCGAATGATGCAAGGGATTATCGACACGTACTTGAAAATAATCACCGCCCATAGTTTCATAGCAAGATCATGTGCTGAAAAGTGGACTGTATTCGTCTGATTCAGCGCCCCATTGTATGTGAGGTTTTAGGCTTGTACATAGTTCATTTGTCAATTTCATTGTCATTTCCCATACCTTCCATATTCATTCCTTTCTCTTTCTGTCCCCAGTACCCTCCCCCCAGTGGGAAGACGCAGGCCCAAGATCACTTTCTCCGGCCGACCTATTCTCCTTTTCAATAAACATTCTCTCTCTCTCTCTCTCTCTCTCTCTCTCTCTCTCTCTCTCTCTCTCTCTCTCTCTCTCTCTCTCTCTCTCTCTCTCTCCTCTTCTCTCTCTCTCTCTCTCTCTATCTAATATCGGGCACCGAAACGATGCCCTAAGGGTAACTGGTAAGGGAATCGCGCCGTGTGGCACTAGAATAGAATGAGCGACTCGGAAGGAAGGAGATTTTGAGAGGCATAATAAACGTGTCCAGATACAACAAGGGATTTGGTATACGCTAGCACCCAGAGTTACTCAATATATATGCAGCAACTCTGGCTAGCACCTTCTTTTTTCAAGCAACAAGAGCAGTCGTACGCGGCTGTGACACTCACCTCGAGCGAAGAAGAGAGTGCCTGCATTCCGCCTCTCATCCGATAAAATCGCAATGAGAGGTGTCGCTGCGCAGCTGAGCTTACTTTACGAGTCTTCTTCCGTCGTGTTTAACGGCGCAGCTGTTTGGTGATAAGCATGTGCAACGCGAGAAGTTTATAAAGACAATTTTTTCCCGCTCTTTTTCTTCGTTCTTTTCTTTTTCTTTTCAAACTCGACCTCGTTACGCGCTTTGGCTGGCAGCGATATCACCGAGCTAGTAAGAACGCTTGTTATGCATGCGCCGCATGAATGCCGTGTGCACCTACATCGATGTCTGTTCTGCACAAATTTCGAGTGGGGCGATGCCCGTTATAGTATCACACTAGATTAAAGTGCGCGTACATGTTGTCCTAAAGCGCCGCAGCTGTCTCTACATCCAGTCATTATCTCTCTTCGAGGGGTTCAGTATTTTTTTACAGCTGACCAGCTCCGACCTCTCCTCCCAGCGTAGCCTGATGGATAAGGGCCCGGGTGGCCAGCGCAGGCCAGGGTATCCAGAACAAGAGGACATCAGCCACCAAGCGAGGGATCTGGCCATAGAGTTTCTCAATAATACCTAGAGTGGAAACTGTCGCTGCAATCAAACGCCGCCATGGGAATTGTGGGTAGTGTGAGAATCGGAATGGCAGCAAGTGACTAGTGCAAAGTGCTATGGATTAGGCTTGTCGGCTCTGAAGTGTTGGTTCTGTTTTCGGTATGTTTTTTTTTTTTTTTTCGTTTTCGGTATGCCAATTGCTGGCATTCAGTGGCTATCACAGATATGTCTAAATAACAGCGTGATTAGCACTTAACGCATGCCCTCGCGTTAGCGGGGGATTCATTAAGATGAAGGGGTAACCACGTGTAGCGACGGCGACAAGCGATAAAAATACACTGCCGCCAATTCCCTCCGTCGTCATCGCTTGTCGCTGCCGCTCGCTTGTGGGCTGCTTCTGGCTGGCAAAAGGCGAGCGATGGGGACGGCCCCGGCGGCTTGTGTATAAATGTTTTCGCTTGTCGCTGTCGCCTACACTATCCATTTGCTGCACCCATTGAGATACGATTTTCGCGTCGCTAGTCGCCGTCGCTGCATTTGGTTACCCTTTGAAGCATGCACTGCCTGAGACAGGCTTTCGAGGCAACATACATGGCGATTCGACAAGCCGGGATTTACTTGCCATTTAAATCATTCACGCAATTTCTTAATGCTTTGCGCCCGTGCTTGAAGACTTATTTGCCGTAATAGCTTCGCCTCTGGTTGGTTTATGTCTGCTTGGGCCAAAGCGCGCAGCAGACGATAATAATACAGTATTGAGAGGAAGCAAAAACACAGTTCAAGGCAATGTAAATCATTTATTTCCACCTAAATATTACAATAAACAAAGGAAACAGTATCCAGTTGGAACTATATAAAATTTATAAGGATATCCGGGACGGCCCGCTGTATCTGGCGGTGTGAGCCCAACGCGAGACGCCTGCTTTTTTATTTCTAACCGCAAAGTTTATTTCTAGACGTAGGCCCTCTTACACAGTATTTTATACCAAGTAAAATTTATTAACGGCGGCACTTTTGGCAGCATTTGTTTAGCAAAAAATTCAATTTGCGTAGCCACAAAGTCGTTGCCGGCCATGCCACGCCGCTACAGACTACACACTATGGCGGCACCCATGGAGACACGGAGCGCTTTCGCAGAATCGCGTTGGCACTAGCGCCAGATTTTACTCTAGGTAAGGGTTAGAAACTCTATGGCCCAGGCTTCAGCACCTAAGCCTCGCCTGAATAATGTTTGCTCCTCCTCTCCACTTCGTAAAGTCGCGCTTCATGGTTAAAAGTACGTGTCCGAAGTTTGTTGAAGCCTGATTCATACAGCCTACCTAGCTTGAGACGAGAAGAGGTAAAGTTCGTCGTTGAAAATTATGGTGGGCTGAGAACGTTGTATTGGAGTAAGGTAGAGCGACGACGCCTGTCTACGGTCGTCCGAGTCAAACAGCTTCTAAAAATGCCCGAAGCATGGGTGCGCAGGCAAAGGCCGAACCCCCTCCATTGTCCTGGGGAGAAATGAATGACCCGGGCGTCCAAACTATGGGTAATACTGGCCACGCCGGTCGTTTGGATGAGAAGCTTATGGGGGCCGAACTCGGCTCCACGCCATCTATTCCTCCCAACTCTCCAACTCACAAATTCTGCCCCTCTCCGTACGTCCTATATTTCATGATATGGGAGTGCCCTCAAACCCCAACACTGACTCCTCTCCCGACCCCTTCCCAAGAGCAGTTGGATGGAGGGCCAGCTGGCCAGCCCACACGTGGAGAATCCGCTTGAGCGAACGTCCCGGGTGCAGCTTGATACACGTGCCCGGGACATCCTGGACTGAGGTCGTCGCCCAGCGCACTCGAGGAAATGGCTCTTCCATCTTCCGCTATCCTCTTTCGAAAAAATTCAATACCTCCTCCTCATTTTGACAGCAGGACTGATTAAGCTTTTAGTTCTGCCGCCGAGCGTTACCGGAAAAAAAAAGATACAAAATATGCAGAGCGAACGTGAACTGCCGTTTGACACTGAAGATTTCGCGACGCTATCGCATCTCACTGTCTTGCTGCAGGACTATCGAGGAACTCTACTTGAAAGAAGGCCGGCACGCAGCAGGACGACTGAGGCAAACATTTGAAAGAAGGTTGTGAATTACGGGGATTCTCGGAAAGGATGAATTGAAAGCACCGGTGTACAGAGGCTATTTCAAGTGGGCATTGTTCTGAATGTGTTCTCCTACCTCCCATTACGCTCTGATTTGGGGCTTGTGAACGAATGTTCTTGCCTTTAATATAGCTTCAAAAGCTAGGCACACATTGTTTCCCTTTGTAAAAGGCTAGAGACAGTGATAAACACCACGATGGTATTTATTTGCCTTAGTCCTTTGTCTGTCTGTCTGTCTGTCTTGTCTGTATTCGTTTCTGTCGTGTGGTTGCTGTCTGTTGTTGTTGTCTGTTGTCTGTTGTCTGTTGTATGTATGTATGTATGTATGTATGTATGTATGTATGTATGTATGTATGTATGTATGTATGTATGTATGTATGTATGTATGTATGTATGTATGTATGTATGTATGTATTTTTATTCATTTAGTTTATACTGTTATCCTGTACTTAAGAGGGCAGGATATTGCAAAATTGGGGCAATACATATATCAGCGCCTAATTGTTGGCACATTACACAAAAATAAGTGAAGGACAAAACAAACGAGGAAATCAGCCAAACGAGATACAACCATGAAATCATGATCAAACGCCAGTAAAATGACTAGCAAAAGGTAAGTATTACATTTAGGAAGGCAGAAAATTTAGCCTTAGCTAATGCGAAAAATAAACATCAAGGTGTTCAAAAGATCAACAGATCAAAGATCATTTAACGGAAAACTAGACAGCGTAGGAGCGAAATTCTTAAGAGAGGTGCTAGTAAGAAATTAGTTCGCAAAGCAATGCCAATCCCTTATCTCAGACAGAAAGCAAGAGCATTTAAATGGGTCATTGAGGAATGTGCATTCCGCTAGGATGTTTCTCATGCTTCGTTCTTGTACTCCTGGATGCCGGGAGAATGACAATGTTATCACATAGCATTTGGGCCCCCATACATTATTTAAAAAAAAAAGTAATTTGAGGAATAAAATTTCGGCATGTCGATTACGTGTATGGAGCTCAGCTCTTCTCTGTAAATCGGTGGGGTAGTCGTAGCTGTTATATTTACTAATATAAAGCGGATGGCTCGTTCCTGGGCATTTTCTCTAAATTTGCCAAACGCGGTTCTGTGTGCCGGAGCCAAGCCGATCATACCGTACTCAAGGGATCGCTTGTAGGAGACATTTATAAACGGATAATTTTGTATCCGGTGATGCCATGCATATAGATCCTGTCAGCGAATGTAGCGAAGTAATGGTATTGTCCGTAACAAATGCCACTTGCCTGCCCTATTTTAGGTCACCAAATATTATACGTCAAGGCATTTATGTTCTTCAACACTTTCTATTTGAGTTTACTGAATTTCATAGGAAGATTAGTGGTTCTTTATTTCTCTAATTACTCCAATGGTTACGTGTCCTTTTTCTGGGAGAGGGGAGAGGGGGGCGTTAACAGACGTTTTGTCGCAGCAGTTTGTTATTTTGGATAGAGCCTGGTTAGGTGAAATCGAATAGTATTAGTTTTTAATTACTTTATATATAACGAAATAATCGTATGGTATGCTAACTGTAGCATTAGTATTGTAAATAATACCATCAATGCAAAGAAAGAACAGGACTGGCTCTAGAACCGTTCCTTGGAGAACCCCGAACATTACTCCTACGTTTTTTTTTTTTATCATTGGCCTCCACACCGAACAAGCTGATGGCGATCTACGAGATAATGAGGCGAGCCACTGAATAACCGTTCCGCCACCAAAACGGCTTTGAAGTTTATAGAAAATATTGTGATGAGATACGCGATGAAACGCCTTCGAAAGATCAAGGAACGGGATATCCGTTCACCCGCCGCTATCACTCGCCACAGCTAGGCCATGTAGTGTTACACTGCGAGTTGGGTTCTTTCTTTAGCATTCATGGCACCCTGCATTGCAATCTCAGCTCTGCTAGTATAGAAGTGCGAGTCCCCCGCTATATCATTGGCAGTCACACCGCTGCTGCGCTGTGAAAAATGTGACATCCTCGCCTTTCGATCGACCGCCGTACTCTGACCCCGATCTGGCGTAGAGCTCCGGGCAGCAGCATTAGTCATTCCCGGCTCGAACTCAATTGCACAGGGTGGCAACGCTTGATTTGCCCAAGCTTATTGAATAGTATTATAAATAAAAAGAACACTTCAAAAACGTTTATAATCCACCATAAGAATTGACAGATTACTTTTCCCGAGAAAGAATTTGAGTGCATAAAACCTAAAAGCAAGCAATCGAGAAAGGAAGTCGGACTTCCTAGTATGGTGCACTGAGCACTTACTCATTCTAAGCAAATCAATCCCACACGTGTGCCGGTGCAGAGCCGCTTTTTTTTTTTTTTTTTCACGCCAGACTGATAGTCTCACTTCGAGCTTGTTTAGCAACCGGTTGGCATAGACTGATTCCGTGCAAAAATATGCACCTCTGGCAGCTTTTTTTTTTTCTGCTTTAAACGAAGCTTTCTATGCCTCACTGATGGCGAAGGCAACCGAATAAAACGCACTGCAGAAAAGCCACCTTTACACAACAGGTTTAAGAAAACAGTGATGATGTTAAGCGAAGGTCCATCAAGCGCCCCAAGAAAAAAAAAATGGCCGCGCTATCTGCTCCTTTCATTGCAAATGTCCCCGAAAGACCATAGTCGACTGGCGCCCTGCCAAGTAAAGGCCTCCCTTCTTTTTCCCGTTACCCTCTCATGCTGTTTTCCTTCCCCGTCTCGTTCCTCCAAAGGTGACACGCTAGAGGTTTGCTCAAGTAAATTTAAATTTACCGCGTTCTACTGCTCCAAGTCGGGTGTCTTAATGCCAGCGCTGCCGTACGGCGGAGACGCGCGTGAGTCGAGGCACCCTGCTACAACGTTTACAGAACCACCTTGCCCTACTCCACGAGCGTTCCAAGAGCAACGTGGATCCAACCTAGTGGAACCTTTCGTTGCTATTTCCGTTTGATTTCTTAAATGCCGCCAGGAGGTAGCGCGGGCAACAGCAGGCGACGGTTTTCTGGCGTTGATGTAGTATTTCATTTGCTATCGCGAAAACCAAGCATCCATTGAATTTTTTAATAAAGAAACACTGCAAATATCACTCGTGTATTGATCACTCATGCAAATATCACTCGTGTAAGACCTTACGCCTTATATTGGCGTAATGTCTTGTTCTTATTCAACAATGCTGACAAGTATGAGCACTGACACCGGACTTTGACGTTTATAAGACTATTCCGCAGCTGGCATTCGTTTTACTCTGGCCGGGTGGCTGAATCAAGTCAAGACAGACAGACAGAAAGACAGACAGACAGACAGACAGACAGACCAAAATTTCTGCTTTTAAGTAGCCCAAGAAAGACTATCGTCTTTAAAACGCTTCCCGTGGTCGGAATCGAACATGGGTCCCGCGCGTTATGAAGCCAACGTCTAATCGATTGCGCCATTCTGACACGGTCAAATCAGTTTAGACTTCGAAGTTCGAATTTGGCTCCTGGTTGCGTGGGAGAGAGCTTCACGTTTTAACCGTCTTTCTCTTGAGAAAGGGGCTTCAATTTTTGTTTGTACCCATCAGGTGAGCATCCGCATTTATTATCTAGCAGCGGCCCGTAACTTTACTGCGAAAGCATTGTTTAACTCGATAGACCCAAAATCCCGCGCTGTCGTGGTTGACAGACTGCCCACAGAGTGTCCGATGGTTCAGAGATTAAAAACAAATAAGAACATGTCTAAGAATGGTGGGATTGACGCCAAATTTGATTGATTGATTGATTGATTGATTGATTGATTGATTGATTGATTGATTGATTGATTGATTGATTGATTGATTGATTGATTGATTGATTGATTGATTGATTGATTGATTGATTGATTGCAGGGTTTAACGCGCCTACGCAACGCAGGCGATGAAGCGCGCCGTAGTGGAGGCCTCCGGATTAATTTCGACTACCTGGGGATCTTTAACGTGCGCCGAAATCTCGTACACACGGGCGTTCTTGCTTTTCGCCTCCATCAGAAAAGCGGCCGCCGCGGCCGGGAATTGACGCCAAGTTTCTCCCGGAGACTTCAGTAAATAAAGAAAATTGAGTTTGAAACAAAATGAATAAAGTTTGACCTGGAGCCGAAACCGGGGCGTCAAGTTAGCAAAATGCGCACTCCTCCTCTACACCCCGAAACCTCCAATGACTAGCTGACTGAAGGTGCACCTAGAGAATGAGTTGTGGCCTTTCGACTCAGAAACTTGTCTTAGAGACCTATACTGAGGTGTACGTGAGTAATTTGACCATGTTAAATACAGCAGCAGCAATTAGACAAGGGGCATAGAACGTTCGCGCTAAATGTATTTTTTGCTTGCCGATGCCATAACGCGGGAATGCGCCTAATCACACCACGGGAAAAAAAGTGGGAATAATGAGGAAAAAGAAAAGGAAAATAAGGAGAGGAGGCGTTCAGAAATTCGACACCTGTGCTTGCGCGACCACTAAATCATAAGGAGGGCTCGGGTGCCCTCTCAATTTCCTGCCGTGTCCTCTTACAATTCAGGTGAATTTTACGAACCAACATAAATAGCTTTTCCACCTCCTTCACTTCACAATTACATAAACTATCAGCTACAGTTTTAAACAGGACATTAAGGCAAAACACAACTTAGTTCGATTTGTAAAAATTTGCCTTCGGTAACTCACCTAGCTCCATTCCAGCCACGAAGACATTTTTCAACCTAAAAAAAAAGAACGCAAGAAATGTTGAAAAATGTTCAAATTTTGCGCCGCATTCGCGTATTATCCGTAGGAGTGACGTGATATAAGCTAGCACAAATAACCGCAGTTTTCAGTGTGCTAAATGCTCGTCATCATTCAAGTGATGCGATCAAACGAAACTGGAGGCCCCAGTCATTTTACTTGGCGGTGGATTAGTCACAGATGTTCGGACTTTCAAGTCTAAAACCTAAACTAGTTGTGGTCCCCGCTCCGGGTCAGTGTCACTTCGTTGAAGCCGACATTGCAGTGCTGTCAGCTGACAAAAGACATACGTCATCATGAGACTGCAGCGAGTGCGAGTTAGTGAAACCGTGCAGATCTCAAACCCTTTCAGTGGAAAATTAGAGGTACAGGACCACGCACAGACAACGTGTAAAGGTTAGTCTATCAGGCCTGTTATGGACGATCCCCCGGTTGGCCAGAACTGCCATGGTTTATTTAAACCTTGGTATACCTGGAGGCTCGTATAAGCACACGTGGCATGTGCCCACACTGGTAATCCTTTTTATTATTATTTTAAAGTGCCGACCTTTGGACATATCGTCATGTCGCCTCCAGAAAGTCGTCATAATTTGCACAGCTCTGCGCCAACGGCTGCCACTGTGTGTCGTATCCCCTTGGAGTGATATAATCGGGGATATTTTTTTTCTTCGGTTGACGTTTTTCGACTCCACCTCAGAGATTTCATTTTATTTTTTTATCATTAACTGAAGAATGATCGGGATTTTATATGCGCTGGTTTATATAACTAGAAACGTTTTTTTTTTTTACCAGCCCTCTCATTGCATAAATCGAAACCCTTAAGCATCCTTCTGCTTTGTACTTCAACTGAAGCTTCAGATACCTTCACGATATTCCGGCGTTCCTTTTTTTTTTTTTCATTACTGAAACTCTGATAGTTCTCGAAGACGGGTGTTGGGAATGTCAAGGGAAGTGGGGCTGCGGTGATTAATTAGGGACAATGTCAGGTATGGAATTATTTAGCAACCTTTATCTAAACAGCTTATTTTCACACAAAACTAAGTGCCGCCGGCTCTTCCCAGCTTTGAAGCGTCGTGGTAGGGCGAGATGGTGACTATGCGACCGTTAGTTGTAGTGTGACCGATAGTGCGACCGATAGTTGTAGCTGAAATTCATACATAGGCACTGATGTAGTTATTGGTTAACCCATGTATCTGAGAAAATATTGCACTAAGGACAAGCCTCACGACCGTAAACGCGTATACATTCTTTCATGAACAGCTTTAAAACTGCATAACGGCGTCCACGGGAGCCAGCGCAGAAAGAAATCGTGAGGTACCGGCGCACGCCGTCAGGTGGCAAGGTAGATTGAAACGAATAAATGGAGGGAAAAAATGGAAGACTAAATCGTCCGTTAGAGATGTAAGGGCTGAGAATTGAACATCAGAAAGGAACATTTCTACGATAATTCCCCAGGGCAGTGCTTTAGCTTTTGAGGCTAGAGCAGGTTTGCCTGCGAAACTAAGAGTTTTGTGGGAGAAGTATTCACAAAAATGATGGGGTATGTGTGGTCTGCGGAAAAGAAACAGAAACTATGCGGGAACATAGTGTTAGAATGTGAGGGTATCCATACAAATCTACATGAAGGGAATATTGGGCTTCCGAAGCCCTAGGATTTAAGGTATCAGAGAGGAAGTTAACTTCAAGGCTGTCGAGGGGACCGAAAAGAAGATTAGAATGCTGGGTGAGGACGAAAAGCAGAGAGGGAGATATTGCTTAGGACAGTTACCACCTGTAACAGGGGAAAAAAAGTATTTCGGGCCTAATAAGCTTTAGTGCCTGCCCTAAGCAGCGCTAGTATTAAACCAAGAGTGTAAAACATGGTTATATTAGTCCTTTTTGGTAAGATGACATGTCATCACCCCGCTTCAAAGGGGAAACCAATAGCAATCATCATCATCATCATCAACTTCACCATCTTACGTAATTCGCTCGCAGTGCGATCTGCGACTGCTGGTATAAAATGTTGCGGCCGTACCAACCAGTACTAAGGGCTACCGGTCAGTACCTACGGTACCGATCACAGCCCAGAACACACTGGTCAGTCCGGATCCAGCAATGAAGCACACAAATAAACCAGACTGGTATCATATTCGTCTTCTCGACAATAATATTTCCTTTTTTAACATTTCCTTTAGTTCAGACTTTTAGAACCTTTATTAGCTATGGCTTCAGGATTAGGAGTTTTCTTTTGGCCTGAGGCTCTGTTTGTCAACGCACGAAAGCTGGCAGGAAGAGCTCCGAGAATTTGCTTGCAAGCAGACATAGCAGGGCCATTTTTTGTATGGCAACACCATCTATTTCGCACCAAAGATTAGCTTTTTTTTCTTTTTCGCAGTGAAGTGGACACTGGAGGCGCGAACTTAAAAAGGGGCCCTGCAACCTTTTCGATAAACGCTTTCACTTTTCCTTCGCGTCTGGAAGCACTGCGAAAGCTATAGCAGAGTCCTTCAATGCTTTTGAAGGACTCTGGCTATAGTTATCGCCCGCACGGAGTGGCACGGCGTCAATTGCTCCTCGCAGAAGATATGCCTTCCGTTTCTGCGTTGTTTTTGTGACTTTATTTTTAAAGTTGCTATCGAAAAGCGTTCATTTATTGCAACTGAAGGAAAACCGGTCAACAGCCGCTACATGGCCTTAGTGGCGTAATTCGAGCCGTCGAAGAACGTCAAGACCGGGAAAGAGAGAAAAATCTTTTGAGCGAGTTTCCAAGTTATCTGATGGGAATAGAGCAGTAATTCTTGGCTGAGGTACTTTTCGACCCCCTAATCTAAGTACTGGGTGGGTTGGGTGACAAGGTTCTGCAAGCATGTAAGATTAAAAAAAACGTTGAAAAAAGTGTTGCACGGTCCCCTTAACGATTCCGGCTCCTTCACTAGAATGGAAGCCATGCTTGTAGCAGGTCGGTCAAGGTGGTTTACAAGCCCAACCAATGCCAAAGTATTGTTATGCCTGCGATGACAACCGTAGTCATCTTTAAGAAATCTTCTTCAGCCACGGAGGTAGAGAGAGACAGAGAGAATAAACTTTACTACGGGTATCGTAACGTGGGGTTGGGTCCTCAGTCCGGGATTCCATTTAAAGACCACTGCTGCAACAAGCCCTGTATTGTAGAAAACACTGCCGCACTGCTGTTGGCCTTGCACAGCGGTGCATCACAATAAACAATCACGCGCAATAACGGGCTGAGTGATCTCCCGCGGTTCAAAAACAAACTCTTCGTTTAAACACGCAGTGCAGCCACTGCCATGTGTGCGCGTCCCCCAGGGCCAATCGGCAATGGCTAAGCGCAATGACCCCAGAAAACTAATAAAATAAAAGCTGCGACAGAGCGAGCAAGCGCGCATGACCAGCAGACGAAATATGGCGCTCCGCTTATTTGACTTTTAAGGCGAAAGATTTCGTAGTGGGACCGATGGCGTTCTGTCAAAAAAAAAAAAAAAAAAGGCGAAGCTTGCACTAAGTCGCGCAAGTCTTGAACCATTCCGGAGCTGGAAGATTTCTTTCTATGTAGGCACTGAAGGACGCACCCCCGCGCATTGCATTAGATTTGAAATTGTTTGTTTACATGTTCCGTTGTCGCTTTTCACTGTTGTATCATCGCCATGTCTATCTATATCGTCGTCTTCCTCATGCATGACTGGCGTGCCCGGATCGTTCTGTCTGCAGGCTTTCACATTTCTCCCAAAGTGGAACGACTCAGCACGCCAGAACCGGGGGCAACCGGCTTAGTGCGAGTTGTCTTGTGCTCCCTTCCGTGCGGCGCGGACGCACGTGAACTGTTTTCTCGGTATTTTTTGCGTGCGCCACGCGCAAGCCTGGACGGCGCCGCGCGCTCCTCGTAGACCGCGTGTTAACGTGCGCGGTAAACGACGGGTGTAACTGTGACCCAGGGTTTTCTGATGACGCCGCACACATTACGGCCAGCTCCGCTGCTAAAACTAATGCATTTCCCCATAGGCCGGTAGGCCGACCGAAAAGTTCTGGTAAGATCTCTGGACATACGGCGCGTGAGTGAAACCGAGCTTCTATTGCGTCAAAACGCGTACTTGAAAGTCGAGAAAAAGGAACGGTTCTAGATAAGACAATACATGCATCGATCATGAAGGAGGAGCAAAATAGTATACTTTTATCTCACAAACCACGTGCCGGTATACATTTAGATCGTTTGTAGATGCGTTACTTGGGGCGGGAAAAACCGTCGCATGGGTTTGTTCGTTCATTTACGATTTAGGCCTTCGAAGGTTTGGCGATCGATTGGACGCACTTTTAGCGAAGGGTTTGACGCACTTCTGACGCTGTTTTTGATGTGAGAAAGCTTTCGCGCTTCTCTCAACTTACTTTAGGAAGGAATTTGAGAGAGAGAGAGAGAGGAGAGAGAGAGAGAGAGAGAGAGAGAGAGAGAGAGAGAGAGAGAGAGAGGAGAGAGAGATGCATTTATTTGACGCCCGAGATGGGTTCTGAAGGGTGTACGCCTTGGACGGCCTCCCTCCCTGCCTCAGCCGTCAGCCAGAATTCTTTGAATCGTCGCGGCGGCTTCGGCCATCCGGACTGCTCTGAGTTGTGGCTCCGGTGTGGAGCTGAGCGGAGCAGTTTTTCATTATTGCATAGTCTTAATATTCTACCTTTTAAGTTTCTTCATATCGGCCTTGCTATTACACTCGGTCGTTATTTTTTTTTTTTTTTTTTTTGAGCTCTTGGCAGGACCATATCATGTGCCGTAGGTCTGCTCTGCTGTTAAGCTTTATAGTTTTCTCAAATGCCACTGCGTCGACCCGGGCTGCATTTCACCCTGAAAAGCAAGCAAAAGTGGCGCACAGGGATAGCCAAGCATGATCATGTCGTTTTCAAGAATGTACTCGCTTACCAGTGAAATGGCAGCGTGTGTGCCGAGGCAACTGAAAGAGCGAGAGATGGTTGAGCGATATCTGTACTGGATGCCTGCCTGCGGCATGCACGGAATGTGTTCATGCAGACCAGAATGAAACTATGTCCCGAAAACAGGAACAAAAATTTGGCACTCCCGTTGCCTGTTACGGGTATAAGTACAAACATGCCATCTGTGCGCTAGAAGAGTGTGCTCGTATGCGTCCCGAGCTGGCCGACCATGTTGTTGCGTTTACTGTCAGGAGACAAATACTAAAATGGCGGCTTTGAGAGCTGTCCCGTATTATCATTCTATGCAGAACATTCAACGGATTCTTTCGGGCATGTGCCCCATACGGAGTAAAGGTCATTCCGTGCATCAGGTGATGGACAGACAGGAAAAAAGAAAAGAAGGCCAGTTCAATAATAACAGAAACCGATTGACCCCTCCGGTCTATCCTACATCATGGTTAAAAGCAAACTTAAGTAGAGTTCAATTCTTGAGCTGCGTGGTTGAGAAGCAGTTTTGCGGCAGCCGTTTCACGTCATGCGCGCATAATTCTCTCAGGTTTTGCTGCAACGATGATCTCACATAATCATTTGTGGGAACTATTAAAACCAAATATAGATCCGTCTTTCTATCCCAGTAATAAGAAGTCTTGGTTGCATCAGCGGCTCTCAAAGTTGACTCTATCGTTATCAGCAAGCACACCAGCCGGAGCTATACCTGCCATACTGCCTCTGTGAATGAGTTCACGTCAACAGCGTCTGTGGCAATTCTAAGCATATATTCATTGCCCGACGCTTCACACTAGGCCATAAGATAGATAACCTTCACTGCTACTGAATTGGTTGCCATTCGGAAGGCGATTGGGCTATTAGCCGGGTCCACGATGACCATATTAAGCACTCTCTGTGGAAGTTATGACATTGTGCTTTCTTGCCCTGCAACAAGACCATGTTCTTGCCATCCACTGGAAACCCCGCCATTGTGGCCAGGCTGGTAACGATTTGGCCGACGCAGTAGCAAAGAAGTCTTCAGCAGACGCAGTTGTACATTTGTCATTTCAAATGATAAAACGAGACCGCCGCTCTTCCTTCTAGCTTTCCTCGCACCACCACGACAACCTACTAGACCCACCCCGACCACCGTCATAGAAGGCTTCATCGGCTTGACCTTGATTGCCAGTTTCGGTTAGCGAAGCAACGCCATGCCGAAGCACGTCTGTGGCGCCTGCTGCCCGCGAACACATCTCTCCGTACTGTACCATATTCAGCCGACTTTGCATCCGTCGCCTAATTTTCCTGCATGAGGTGCGAAGCACCTCATGCAGGAAAGGCCCTTTTGTATGGGCATTCCCTGAACACCCATTTTCCTTAATCCCGTCAGTCGAGCTCTGCGAGGAGGCGCTGCGTGGCTCGGACTTGCAGAATCAGAACAATCTGGCGGATCGAGCTGCCACGGCCACCGGCAGGCTGCGGCCCAACGCACTTAACCAGACTTTTGAAATAATCTCGCACTCGCTCTCTCCTTATCTCTCTTTTTCTCGCTCGCCGACTGGTTTGCCAGAAGCTACCAGCACATCATCGGCAGCGCAAGTGACGCCGAAACGGACCAGTCCATAGACCTTTCGGCGTGTTATCCGCGATTGTACGTGCTACGTGGATTATCGAGAAATTACCCACGTCGTTGGCTCGTTGGACGATCTGGGTACGTCCGATAGAGTCCTGACTAAAATTTCCGCAAAAACACAAGATATTCAAGGCTGTTTTGACGTTAGTGCGAACCATTGCTTTGTTAGCTAGATTGCAGCTTAAAAGAGTTGCCAATCTCAAGCCTCGTCTTGGAGAACTGCTGTATATGAGCAACATATAGTATGAAATTCATGTTGTGTATTTAGTCATACCCTCCCCAGCAAACCATTAACATCTCTGCGACGTCCCAAAAAGATCTGATAGTCTATGTTCCAGCTACTGCTGGAACATTCTTTTTAAACATTATTAAACATCCGAAGTACATGCAACACTATTATAAAAAAAATTCGACGTTAAGAATATGTTGCTGGTACCTTATATTATATTCGGTCGTTATTTCGACTATATGAAATACGTACTCTCGATGTTGCGATACTTTATTTGTGGACGCGATTTAGACATATTTTGCTGACGTAGTTCAGACGTTGCTGGTATTTCAGTATTTCACTTCGTACATGTCTATCGCAGTTACAGCTATATCTACAATATTTTATTTTCAAACTCCCCGTAGACGTACTTTTGTAAGGTTACCAAGAGGTTTGGAAGCGAATGCGCGAGTTTTGTAATCCATGAATACTGCTTTTTTGGTTCCTCATCTTTTTCATCCCTGCCTTCATGTGTAATGAGCATTTCCCCCCTCCAGCCCACAGAGTAGCCGGCCAGAGTTCATACCACCAGCCGACATCTCTGGTTTTCCTCACTGCCTTCTCCGCAGAGGTCATGAAGCTGTTTGCTGCTCACAACATAACAGGGAATCTAATAAAAAGTATTCTAATTTAGAAAAGGCCAGCCGCGGTGGCCGCTTTTCTGGTGGAGGCGGAAAGCAAAAACGCCCTTGTGTACGAGATTTCAGCGCACAATAAAGATTCCCTGGTGGTCAAAATTAATCCTGAGGCCCCGTCCACTACGGTGCGCCTCATCGCCTGCGTTAAACCCTACAATCATTCAATCAATTTAGAAAAGAAATTAGCTATTATGAACGAAAACACCCTCTTGCTGTAACACCCTCTTGCTGTGTATATTTCGCGTCGTTTTTATTCGATGGAACCACACGCCAATCTTAACACAGCTTGGCTCTGTTTGCCGGGCCAAACAACACTGCGACAGGGTGACGTCCGCATCCCTGTGCGCTGTAAAAACGAAAATGAATGTCCACAAACTTTAAACTAGAAAGCATTTCAAAATTAATTTAACTTTCTTTGCTTTACTTTGTTCTTTTTTTTTCTTCCTTGACCCAACAGTCGCGTCCTCAGAACAAAGATGTCAGAGAGGCTCAACAGCCCTCGGCTATCTCACCGGTATCCCACGAACTCCATCCAGCTCGAAGGCCGTTGAAGTTGATGGCGTGGGGTTGAAAGTAGGCGCGTTGCAACAGATGATCAGCATTGAGTTCGGTGGCCACCGGTTTCAATGGCTAGTGAAGTATAATTGACCGGGGGCTATCAGATGTACTAAACCAGTCAACGATGATAGTATCTCAATAGGTTGCAATACTGCACCAGGAAACCTAAGAAGCTTCCTATTAGAAGTAAATGAAATTAGATTCCGACATAACAAACATGCACATTACTCTAGGCAGCGCGTACATTTAGGGGAAGATTCATAATTGTTCCCCAGCGCAAATGCCCATAAACAAAATAATAAAGTATAAAACTATGACTCATCACCCTACCTTCTTGTTCTTTTGTTGTCCTCATGTACTTCTGCTGTTTTGTAAACACATATTAACGTAGGAATTTCAAAGGCTTCTTTCAATGACCGTAGAGCTAAGGCGTGGCTTGTTCGTAATAATGACGAGCGGGTATTCCAGCTAGTATATGCGCACCCGAACAACAAAATTTGATCTCCGAGTGCCAACCTGTGTGTTTGGGTTCCATTGGTTACTGACAGACTACACGCGCGAGATTTCGAATACACGAGAACAACATTTTGGGAACAAATCCAGTGAAGTGGCGCAAGGCTGTACAGTACGCAGCGCGCGTTTTTCCAGCGACTGGTAGTCAAGCAGGTCGCGCTAAGTGACTGCGTGCACGCGGAGGCATACCATGTTCGTCGTTCTTCCTTTCTTTCTTTCTTTCATTCTTTTTTTCTTTCTTTCTTTCTTTCTTTCTTTCTTTCTTTCTTTCTTTCTTTCTTCGTTTTGTTCTGTGCGAGTGCGTGTCGTTTCACAGTCGGAAGTAGGCGCGTGCGCCAATCGAGGAATTAGCGCGCCGGAAGTGACCGTGTGTGGCCGCTGTTCGGCATAAGGGCAACTTTCGCCGAGGGAATGGGGCTACTGATAAGCGCTTGCAAACACCGCAAGTCGCGTGTTCTTCTGCGTGTTCTTCGAGGCGAAATCCTCGCCCTAATCCTCTGAACCCTTCAACGCTTGCTCAATTTTGACCGCAAAGAAGTTGCGTTTCATTCTCTCCGCTTTTTGACCCCTCACCGCCGGACAACCTCAGCTGCCTGCATACGGCGCTTGTCCAGTTCTTACACGCCCATCCGCGCCTACCACGAAAGTTGTAGTGACCACGTACAATCAGACGGAGTAGAGAGGATTTGAAACAAAGCTAGACCCCCACCTAGGCCTGGTCAGCCTGAAACTAATGTGGGTTCACAGAACATTTTTAGGGCCCACGGATATGGTGAAAATCATAAGCTAGTTTCATCCGCGCTTTATGAGATGGGTACGTAGGTTATTACCTAGGTTGTGTTGGAAAACGAAGGGAAAATCCACAGCATACGCGCGTTCGATTCCCGCCTGCGGCAGCCGCTTTTCTGATGGAAGCGAAAAGGAAGAACGCCCGTATGTACGACATTTCGGCGCCCGCTTAAGATCCCCACGTGATCAAAATTAATCCGGAGCCCCCCACTACGGCGCGCCTCATCGCCTGCGTTGCGTCGGCGCGTTAAACCCCACAATAAATCAAAATCCACAGCATTGTAAATTTTTCATCTAGAGGCAGGCACTTTAGTTGTGTTGGGATTGGACAAAGGTGTTAAAGATAGCGTGAACGAAACGAGACGGCGTGAGTGATAAGAAAACAGCAAGGGAAGGTATATGCAAAAACTGCAACGAAGAGAAATAACTAAAAAATTACGAAGACATCTAAGTACCTCTTGGGATGTATAATCACCAAAGCATATCGAGAAAAATTTCCGATTCTGTCCGCTCACTATTACTATCATCCTTTTCTCTTTGCGTATCTTCTTCTAAAGGTTACTACGACTCGGAACATACCCGCGTTCGCATCGCCAAGAGAGGAGGACATTTGTCGGGAACCTACTATGCTGCACCTCTAATTGTTACTTCTGTAATCAGCTTGCTCAGATTACAGTCGAGTCCACTTATAATGATACCGTTTATAACAATGTATCGGATAGAACGATGAACAGCTGTGGCACCGTCAACTTTTTTATTCTCTCTATGGTGAAATAAACCGCTTATTACAATGCTCCAGTGCCACGCTATCCGATATAACGATTGAATCCGGTGATATTGTGCACCAAAAATACTACAGTGATGACTCTAATGACGCGGTTGCGCAGCCTACTCAGGTAGCTTCGTAGGAGGCCCAATGCGTGGCACAGTCCCTGGGAAAATTTGTCCGCCAAGGACATTTACCTCAGCTAGGTGAAGCACCTATAGATGCTCTTGGAAAAGATTTGCGCTAGCTTCACACGCGGCAAACAAAGGTGACCGACTGTGGCTTCTTTTCCGCAATTTAGTAGTAGTACGACCTTGCCATATGGCATGCGAACAAAACTGTTTTCGAGCTCTGTTCCGTCTTTTTATTTCTCAACCCACTTATGAACAATTTCCGTTATAACGATGGGATTTCCTTGGCACTTGGATATTGTTATAAGTGGACTAGACTCTATACCCCTGTCACACGGCAGATCTAATGACATTCAGAGCAAATGTCATTCGCTTTAAACATCATTAATTCGGCGCTACACGAGAATACCGAATGGCATTTGAGGCGAATGACATTTAGCGGCTAACTGAGGTTCGGGAGCTCCTTCAGCAGCCAAATGAGTAGCCTCGACAGCAGTGGCGCGCCACTAGAGAAGACACTTCAGTAATAAACCAAATAATACTGTTTCTAAAAACTGTTAGTAAACTTATATTTTACCTGTCATGTTGTTTTTCAAATAAAGAAGTACAAACACGTACTAACAAAAAAGAAAATCTCGTCCCCAATGCGCGCGCTACCCTCATACGGATTTTTTGCGGTCTTGTCTCGGCTTGTGATGTCTACTGATGCCACCTAAACCGGCGATTGTCTTATTTTTATTTTCGAATTAATCCCTCGTCGTGCTTTAAAAAGATATTATGTATGAAAACATTGTACGTGCACTTGAAATATAACTTTGCGGTTTTGCGAGCTCGCTAATTGTCACCGCTATCCCTCCCAAATGGCATTTGTTTCGCCGTGTAGACCCGCACGGCCAAAACGAATGTCATTAACAACTAATGTCATCCACTTTGAATGACATTAGATTTGCCGTGTGACAGGAGTATTACTTGTGTGGGCCTCAGTACATGTCTTTAACACGCGTTCATAAGTCAAAGGCTGCAACGCATTCCCTATTTCCGCTACTATCCTTTTCCTTTTGCGTCGTACCGAACTTTTACAGCAACGCCGCCAACTAGATAGTTGTGAAAAGTACATTAAACACCGCGCAGCATGAGGGTCGTCTCAGCGGCCACGCGTGCTGTAGTTATACGTTACTTTGTTGCGTATACGGTTTGTTAGGTGGAGAGGTTAGAAACCAGTAAGCCCCAAGCTACTCCATTACAATGGATGAAGGGTCATGAATCCGATCGAAAAGTCCCAAGCTCGCGACAAAAATGTTCGCGGGGTCATGTTGGTGTCCATGAAATGACGACATTAGTCATATTCACCGGCTCACAATGGGATACCTATATACGCTCTCATTTTTTTCTGAGATTTGAACGCGACGTACAAAACCTTCCATATAAAGTTGCCTTTGCCGCAAAACTTATTTGTTGACAGACGACAACAATGATGAGCGGGGTCACAAAAGACCCCAATGAAGGCAAGACTAACAACTTCTATGCGACAAATATAAAAAAATTAGGGAGAACCACCCATCTCCGGTTACTGTCGATGGGATGAAACTAGCCTTCCCGTTGTACGACGTAGGGAACTAAATTCACTTCCCCCACCCTCCCAACCTTTTTCCCTCCCTCTTCCCCTATCCCTCGGCTTGCTTCCTATTCCTCGCCTTGAACGTCAAATTGAGGTCAAATTGAAGGTCAAAATAACGCACGTGTAGGACAGAAAGCGCGAGGTAGCATCCTGTTTTTATTCCGAGTCTCCGTCCCGCCCGACGTGTGCCAGTTTTGCTCAAATGAACTTTTTTTTCTTTTTTGCAATTGTGAAAAACAGCA
This sequence comes from Haemaphysalis longicornis, assembly GCA_013339765.2. Classification (NCBI taxonomy): domain Eukaryota; kingdom Metazoa; phylum Arthropoda; class Arachnida; order Ixodida; family Ixodidae; genus Haemaphysalis; species Haemaphysalis longicornis. The sequence goes on from CM023450.1 coordinate 124,851,283, forward strand.
AGCGAAGTTACTGATAGGGGATGATGAGGCTGTTGGCCTGATATATAGCACACGTGCGAGATCTCCTGTGAGCGCAAACTGCGCATTAGAGCTAATCGCCGTTTTCACTGCGCACAGAAGGCAGGAATGTGGAAAGACTCCTCAGAAATTGTATACGACTCGTCAGTTATCATGGGTAATAACTTCGGGTCTAAAGTCACCCACATTCGTCATGTTGTTAGAGAGTTTTAGCATAGCGGGTACCGTCCGCTAACGCTACGGCGGTGGGTGGCGGGGCACGACTGGGAAGGTGAAAATTCGTTCCTTTGGGGGGATTAGTTCCGCGGGCCGGCTTTCGCCATGCCCGCGCATTCTCTCCACTGAGGGGCAACCTCCTCGCCCTCCTCGCGCGCGCATGCGCGGTCGGGTCCCGGTAACCCGCCACCGTAGCGTGAGCCTCCGCTAGCCGCTATGCTAAAGCTCTCTATTTGGTAACGTTGTACGTATCCGCGTGCATAATAGGGTACAGTAACTATTGCACATCGAGTATGACAGCTTTATGGGCAAGATCAGCAAACACGACAGCGCCTGTGGCGTGGTATCTTATTTATTTATTTAGTTGGTTAGTTAGTTAGTTGCTTGGTTGCTTGGTTGGTAAGATGGTTTGTTAGTCAGTCAGTTAGATAGATATTTAGTCAGTTAATTGTTTTGTGTGTTTAATTAGTTAGTGAGTTAATTAGTTAGCTAGTAAGATAGTTGTTTAGTTAGTTGGTTCGTTAGCTGTTTTGTTTGTTTGTTTGTTTGTTTGTTTATTTGTTTGTTTGTTTGTTGTTTGCTTGCTTGCTTGCTTGTTGCTTGCTTGCTTGCTTGCTTGCTTGCTTGTTTGCGGAGTGAGCAAAGAAAATTGGACCGTCCATCCATATTATCTTATTCGCTATTTTGCGTGAAGTACCGATACGTATCATAAGTACGTCTGTGTTCAAGTGAGTTAAACGATAGACGAAGAGCTGCTGTCAATGGTGAAAAATGGTGATAATATAACGGTGACATGTGAAGCTATTGCCGTGCTACTTTTTCACTGCTTCAATTTGGTTGGTGGTTCGATCCTGTCCCGTGTTGCTGTAGGCTAGGAAGTTCCCATGTTGGCTGAGGCTGTGAATGGGTAGGCTGGAGGTACGGTGTTTCGTGCTTTGCCAGCTGTCAAGGCGGAGTTCGCGGGGTTGCGCTATGCACAGCTGCTAACGCGCCTACATTGTCATTCCAACGCCTTCTGGCGCCGCTGGGTAATCCCTGCCTGTTTTTTTTTGTTTTTTTTGTCCTTCCTTGCTTTCACCGAAGGCCAATCATTCGTTCAGGTGCGGTGGAGAGTCGCTCGCGTTTAGCAGTCCCGTGTACTCGTTGGGGAAAAAAACGGCGCAAATAACGGGGGCAAGGTGAGGAAACACACAACACGAGCGCTGTTTCTTCCCCTTGACCTCGTTATTCACGCTGTCTTTTTTACCAACGCGTGATAAACCAAGTAGCCCAGTATCGTACTTTGCTGCAGTCCTTTCAGATTCGACAACATGGGCCGCCATTTCCTCCGAATCCCCACACAGTCGACACGACGCATCTGAACCGAAGTAATGGCGACCTCCGTTCATAGCTGCGCCAACAGATGGCGCTAGCTAGCGCATTCGATGACCCCGAAAGCAGTCTGACTTCACTTACCTCACAGGCGCATAGATAAATGCGCTGGGAGCCGGTGGCACGCGTTTATTGGTAAATAACACTCCGCACGTTCGTCGCCTTCGTTGTCCATCCAAACGGATCGAACCACATCATCCCTGGGCCACACCCTCACCCTCCTCACCCTCAAACCCTTTCAACCGCACAATGAAGGCCGAGAACCGCGATGAAACCAACGTTTCAAACAAACAAACAAGCGAATACTATCAGCTTACAGGTGGCAGCATATTCTGTTTTACGTGACAAGTTCTCAAGCTAGGTGTCCAAGGTTTTGTGGTCTCAATACCTGAGTCTCGAAAAAGGGAAGCCTGGGCAGGCACTGAACAGCAAGGAGACGAGAAGTATTTGAGATTGATTAACTGGCTGGCAGTTGAGAAAGGAGGATTCCAAACAAACAACAACAAACAAACAAACAAATAACAACAGGGATAACAGCTAGAAGGGGCCAAAAAAGGGGAAGAAACCTCGGAGAAAATCCTTGCGGCGACGGGCCTCCGCGTAGACGACGCCTCCGCATATATACGCCGCATGGATACATGGGCGCCATCATCGTTCACTCCTTGACTTCACCCGCAAAACGAAAATTTTCATTTGCATCTAATCACCATCAACTCATACCCCCATATACATGCCCTGTGGCAAAATAAACGTTCATAAAAAAATACAACGCTCCTGTCTGTGTCTTTCACGGTCTGTATTCCAGTATGTTCAGTTCCCACCAACCCGAAGGACATAACACTCTAGTAGGAAAAAACCTTTCGATTGATCAGATTACGTGGCCGAGAGAACGTTTCACGTGCGCAACATAATTGCCGAGCGATCTTTCTTTTTTTCTCTCTCTCTTTTGTAGTGTCTGCAAGTACACGTACCTGTCACGAAAAATTGCGTGTTCCTAACAGCGGAGCTGTCGCACAAGCCGTACGTTCGCCGTTGCAGGAAAAAATACCAAGAAAATGCCCAGCGTCTGTGAGCGCGTGCCTCACGGCGACCGCCGAGCGTCCTCGGCACGCGCAGTGGCTTTAGAAAAAAAAAAAAAAAACTACAGCGCTAATGCTAAAGCTGAAGAGGTACCCTGCTTGGGAGAGGTCACCGCGGCCGCCGCATTCTCTGGAAGCCCTTCTGGATAATTGGAGACATGGCTACGAGTGTGCCACTCCTTCCCGAGATGACATGAAGATCCCGCCACCGTCTATGACGAAGAGCTGATGAAAGTCTACAAGGCTGAGAATGACTTTGCATCCACCGCTCGCCGCGAAGAAGACGACGACCTCTTGGATGCATATGACGACGATTACTAGCACCGCAACTATGCAAATAAACGGTGATACTGAAACTTCACTGCGTCCGGCAATGCTCACCTACAACAGCTTCGCTATTCAAGTCCTGCGCATGAGTGCAAGTTTCCCTCAATTTTTAGAGTAAATCTTGTAAAAACAGTGCGCGGATGGGGCGAATAAGGAAATACAACAGGACGAAGTGTTCATGGTATCTACACGACTCAGGGTTGTCGTTGTACACCTATACCGGGACATTCTGCGTCCTAAATTTCAAAATATTTACACTAAGTAATCACAACGAGCATCTCAACCTGCTTGAGTGTTTTCCAATGAGAAAATACCCGTGGCACTGGCATATTGGGGAAATGCGAGAAAGGCCCAATTAAACACGCCAACAAGGCCACGCAGCTGAAACACAAACGTAACAGAATTATAGCGCTGAATTAAGATGCCGCATAATGTATTGACTGAAAACTCTCGGTAGACGTAATTGTGAATAAACTTATTCGCCAGCACAAAATAGCGCAGCGCTTATTTTCCATGTAATAAACGAATATAATACGTGCAATCTGAAAAAGCAAAAACCTAGGACTGGAAAAACCAGCTTTCAGGCTTTAACTGCGCTCTACAACGGCTACGCACAGGCAGCGCTGACCTCGCTCATGGTGTTAGAGCACTTTGAACAAAGCTTTAAACGAATGTTCGGTGTGAATAGCGGCAGCACGTTTTCGGAAACATTTGACGAGGTTTAAAGCGAACATGATCAGATGTCGAGGGCAACGTAGTCGTTGGAATTCTGGCAAGGGTGGAAAAATTGCTTTTGAACAAAGGGCTTCCGGGTCGTATACGTGCACTGGCCTGAGGAACATTTTTTTTTTCTTCATTCGCAGCAATTTCACTCAAATGGCAGACCGTTAAGGAACCTCGTAAAAGCGTTGCAGCTAGGTGATACTTCGCAGAGCCACGAGACACGTTGAATACGAATGCAGCAAAATATTTTGGAGATTCCTGAATAATTTTTGGTAATTCGTCGCCGAAAGTTGCTCCTATTGTGTTTACGGATACCGGATTTCTATGTCGCTGCAACCTGGCAGAACAATATCCAAAATCTGGAACTGCGCACGAAGCAATTTGCTCCCTTCAATAATAGCTGGGTGAATTTATTTGCGCAATACTCCAGAACTCCCGAAATCTGGAACTGCGCACAAAGCAATTTGCTCCCTTCAATAATAGCTGGGCGAATGTATTTGCGCAATACTCCAGAACTCCCGAAATCTGGAACTGCGCACAAAGCAATTTGCTCCCTTCAATAATAGCTGGGCGAATGTATTTGCGCAATACTCCAGAACTCCCAAAATCTGGAACTGCGCACAAAGCAATTTGCTCCATTCAATAATAGCTGGGCGAATTTATTTGCGCAATACTCCAGAATTCCGGAGTAATCAATCCTGAAGAGCTCTGACGAGCAAAAAGCCAGACTTGTTTACATAAGCCGGATTAGCGATGCTTGATGGGACCACACTCTTTTATTGACTCGGGCTTTTGAGCCATTCTTTTCTAGATATATGTGAAACTCGGCTAAACAAAGCTTTAAAGCATTACTGCTGTGACCTCCTGTGGGCGGCTCGCTCTTCCCCTGAAGCTGAAGCACGCAGCAATTGGCAGCTGTCGCGACGTGGTAAATGGAGCGAAAGCCAGCTGCTCTCACGTCAGAATGAGTTTGTTTTCCTTTTTTTTACGAGGGAGGCACTGTGTTCGCGTGTGTGAACTTTTCGGAGAGAACACATCCCTCGCCCGTGTATAGAGGATGAAATCCGCAGCTGCTTCCGAAATGACTCGTGAAGCAAAATACACGGCTCAATTTTTTAAACGTTAAACGTTCTTAGAGCACGTCCCCAGCTGATGCCACTGATGTCAAAGCGGTGGTTGAGAGCGTTTTTATACAAAGTGCTGCTTCTGGATGGGTGGCGGTCTCTGTTAAAGCCATTTTTTTCTCCACGCAGAGAAAACAGGTCCCGACGGAAGGGGTTCCGTAAAATTGGATCTCTTTTCCGTACAACCGGTTTTGCAAGGTACGGAACGGAAGGGGTTCCGTAAAGTTGGACCTCTCTTCCGTACAACCGGTTTTGTAAGGTACGGAACGGAAGGGGACCGGTAATAGAGAGTAGAGACCGTCTGTTCCGTTCCGTCATGTACGTAGTTACCGTTTCTTCCGGGACCCGTCTGGGCATTAGTGCATTCATCGCGGTAGAAGGATTGGTTTCGCGGGCCGGCCTTCGCCATGTCCGCGCATTCGTCACGGCGGAAAGCGCCTCCTCGCCCTTCCTCCTCGCCCTTCTGCGCACGCAGGCGCAGTCGGCTCCCGGTCAACACGGTAACTACGTACATGACGGAACAGACGGGCTGCTGAAACTAGAGCCGGCTGGGCACTTGTGCATACGTCGCGGTAGGGGGATTAGTCCCGCGGGCCGGCCTTCGCCATGTCCGCGTTCGTCACAGTGGGGTGCGCCTCCTCGCCCTTCCGTGCGAGCAGGTGCAGGTGGGTCCCGGTAAACACGGTAACTACGTACACGACAAAACAGGCGGACTGCTAAAACTCTCTAATATTAGGCCTCTCTTCCGTACAACCAGTGTTTAAGGTATACGGAAGCCAAGGGGCTCCGTAAAATTTGATCTCCCTTCCCTATAACCGGTTTTCTGGAGTACGGAACGGAATGGCTCCGTAAAATTTCACCTATCTTCCGTACAACGGTTGTTTTAAGGTACGGAACAGAAGGGGCTCCGTAAAATTATACCCCTCTTCAGTATAACCAGTGCCTTGGAGTACGGAAGAAAAGTCGATTTTTCACGGAACCCCTTCCGCTCGGACCTGTTTTTGCAGCACGGAGAGAAAGGTAAAGAGGTTTTACGCGCAACTGCTGTAACCAGGCACTCACGGTAGTGCATGCATTAAACTCGGACATTCTACAGTTTAATCGTTGCCGACAAACACCACATACGCCTTCTTTTCTTTGAGAAATGCGCATTAGCAGCGCATTGTTGCTTTTTTTCGCTCAGTGAGCGGGGGACGAGTGACAACGTGACAAGCTTTCAAAAAAATAATTAAAAATCGGGGAATAGAATCGACGACTTTATCCAGCAAGGAGGCCAAGATTATATGTTGTGGGATATTAGAGTAAGGGGATGATGGTTCAAGTAAAGCTTGTTCACGGTCTTTAGAGTGTTCACTTGAGCATGCCAGTGCGGGCTACGCCCGTATAGGTGCACCACGCGTTAGTTTGGTAGAGTTGGCGAAGACCCTCTGCGATAGTAATGAGTCATCCGGAACCAGAAAGTGCGCGATCCATGAGTTGTCCGGGAGCCACAGAGGGTGTGCTTCAGGTGGGTCATCTAGAAAGGGTGTGACGATCGGCCATCATACTACAATATAGAGACCTGTTTTAAATCCGAATTTTATGAGTTTGAGTAATATTTGAGCATTTTATCTGACGCACTGGACGTGTCCTTCAGAAGTCCTTGGTCATACGGGGGTTGTAAGAAGCTTATATCGGCCAATTGTGTCAGCTGTACATACCGAGGTCACACGGAAAAGGTTGGGTGTGCTGTCACTGCCACCTGGGCCCAGTAGGATGCCTGGGGACTCAGTTTTGACGCAGTTTTTGAAGTTACAAGCTTTCACGCTTTTCTCAACTTTGTTCAGAAAGGGGTGGTAATTTTTTTAGATTAGACGTGTCCCGAACATATTGTATGCAAAACAAAAATCACTTCGGTTGTTAGTCGGCGCGGTGCATTGTTGAAATTACATCGTCCCGTATTGCATGCGTGAGTATTTTTTGTGAACGTGGCAAATCGCGGTCAGGAATTTGGGAGAGGTTGTAAAGCTAAAACCGTGAAAAAACAGTTGTAGTTGAAGAACACAAGGCCGACAGGAAAACGCTAGCTATATTTCCCACTGTAAAAATGAGAGCTGGGGCAAAAAAAAAAAGAATAAGAGAAGGAAGCTAGGGTCGTCTGTTTGACATTTTTTAACCTGCCTGTTAAGTACATCCTAACGAGTGCAGCTCTGAATAGAACTAGCGGAGTCGTATACGGAGGAGCATAGTAGAACGTACAACAGCAGCTTCCACCGAGCGCCCGGGGCAACGACAGGTCACTCGGCGCGAGGTTCACATGCACTACTGCAGCTTGCATTACGGTACGAGAATTTCGGGTTCAACGGATCGCCGCTACGCATGCACTGCGCTGTGGATTCTAAAGGAAGGTTTTCGGATTAATTTATGTCTCCAAGGGTTAAAATATTGTGCGCTTATGTCGCTGTGTGGCAAGAATGCTTTGTAATTCGTCCCCCGAGTAACAAAGCATACTTACCGCACTGGACAAAGAGAGTAGAACCGTGGGCCTGAAAATTAAAATGCACAAAACTAAAGTAATGATCAATAACCTCGGGACAGCACAGCGGTTTGAGATAGGTGGCAAGGCCGTGGAAGTAGTAAGCGAATTTTTAGGCCAAGTTGTGAACCCGGATCCCAACCATGAGGCAGAAAAATTAGAAGGATAAGAATGGGGTGGAGTGCATTCGGCAGGCATTCTCAGATAATGAATAGCAGCCTATCATTGTCCCTGAAGAACAAAGTAAATGACAGCTGCATCTTACCGGCACTCACCTACGTGGCAGAAACTTGGAGGCTCACTAAGAGGGTTCAACTTAAATTGAGGACGACTAAGCGCGCAATGGAACGGAAGATGATAGGTGTAACATTAAGGGACAAGAAGAGAGCGGAGTGGGTCAGGGAACGAACGCGCGTTAAGGACATATCAGTAGAAATTAAGAAGAAGAAATGGGCGTGGGCAGGGCATGTAATGCGAAGCCAAGATAACCGTTGGCCATTAAGGGTAACAGAGTGGATCACTAGAGAAGACAAGCGCGGCATGGGGCGGCAGAAAATTAGATGGGCAGATGAGATCAAGACGTTTGCGGGGACAAATTGGTCGCAGTTAACACAGGACCGGGATAATTGGAGAATAATGGAGATGCCTTTGCGCTGCAGTTAGCGTAGATAGGATGATGATGATGGTGGTGGTGATCATGATCATGATTATGATGATGTCGCTGTGTACGTGGCGGTTTATTTCGCGCTGCTTTTGTGAGGAGTCACCGTGGCCATCTTTCGGGATCAGCACAAGCAAGCGCATACACAGAAGCCACTGCGACAACCCTGTGGACAGATTATGGAGGGTTAGCCTAGTGGGGAATAAAAGAATGAAATCATGATTAATTAATTAATTAATTAGGCGGTCAATCGGTCAACCAATCGATTGATCAATGATTATGATTATGACGACGACGAGGATGATGACGATAATGGTGGAACCTGAAGGCTTCGGCTTTGCACCGGGGTGATGGCTAATGCCATTTCGTCTGCATAAGTAATTTAGCTGCTGGCAATTATCATTTTAAAATGAGACATATGAGTAGTGAGTCACTGCACCTATGAGGCTGGTCGGTTCACCGACCCTTGGGATACAGGGGCTGTCCCAAAGAACATGTGAGTCAATCTTCGTTGAACTGGCCAGTGGTGACTCACCCCATGAACTTATACGGCTGGCACATTATTCATGCTTTTAACAAAACCCTACGTGGTCGGTGCCATATCCAGGCCAAACATACAAGTCAGCACTGGCAGCAGATAAGATAGGCATTCACGGCAGCCGTACATTTCGCCAGGCTTGCCAGCGCACACACAAAAAACCTCCACCCAAAGTGGTGTAGGGTATTTTCACGATTCCAGACAACGCCCAGTTATAAAAGCATCGTTACAAGCTTTTTCAAACAGAAAAGCTTTGAAAAACTTGTATTTTCAAGTTAGTGTTCTTCCACCTCAGCAGTTGTTCCCACTTTGAGCTGCGCAGGTTGGGATAAAAGTGACCGAGATACTACGGTATGCATTACCGAGTAGCAACTTTTATTTCACATGCCCGGAGCCCCTAAGTGTCGCACTTTTTTGCCCGCACCGCCTCAACACTTCCTCTCTGTGACCTGGTTGGCCGACAGGCTTCCCACTCGTACAGATCGACAAACGTGACTTTACGATATAAGGAAACTAGCGCTCTCGCGTCAAAAATTGACAAAAGCCGGAAACGAAGGACCATAAATATAAAGCTTGGCGTGCTCGCGAACAGCATCGGCGCCCGGGCAGACCGCAATTATCATAGCGTACGTTAAAGGGCGAACGCTGCTGCTACGCCGTGAAGGCACAGCAGCCACGCGCTAGTTTTCTGCTGCGACCCGGGGTCAGGCAGGCCGGGCCTCCGCCGCGGGTTCACGCGGCGGCGGCAAGGTGACCCACGCGAGCACGCAGTCATTACTCGCTACGACTGCCACTGCGACGACGTGTTCTTCGGCAGTGCATGCGTCGAAGCATATGCGCACTGCATGCGGCCGCCCCGACGACGCGCGCGAGCTAAACGCCGCGGCTGCAGCAGGCCGCCGGAGTGTAACAATGTCGCCGAGAACGACTCGGCTGTCAATCACACGTCCCCGCAGCCGTGTGTGACTGCAGGGTAAACAGTGAGCGCCAGGTGCAGCCTGCAACGGTACAACACTACTCTGTTCAGCTATGCGTGTGGTGTGTATGTTTGGATGTATGTGTATCTATTTACATACATACATACATACATACATACAGAAATAATACTTTGGAGAAGGTAGCGGCGTACATACATACATACATACATACATACATACATACATACATACATACATACATACATACATACATACATACATACATACATACATACATACATACATACATACATACATACATACATACATACATACATACATACATACATACAATGTATTGGTATGCTTGGCTCCAAGCACAAAAATAAATATCGTCCGTTCTTTTCTTTCTTTTAGAAAGAAGAAAAGAAAACGTGGCGCAAACTAGAGGTGGACGAAAGAGAAAACATACGACGGATGCCGGCGCCATCCCACGACAGATACAGTCGTTTTCTTCTTTCTTTAAGTATGTATCAACTAGCTCAGCAACAAGTTTTGTTAAATTGTCCGCTCGTACGCACTTGCGTTAAGGCCTTTCCCGCTTGCCATTGTCGTCATGCCTCCGCTCCTCGCCACCGAGTAACATCCCACTCAGCCTCCTTGTGGTACATCGCAGCCACCTGGCACGCAACTTCGGCAGGGATAGTCGTATACGTTTCGTCGTGGACGACTATGGACAAACAGTAGAGTACGGCACGCTGTTGCCGTACACGCATCACTATCTTTTCTCCTCAACCTGGTAATTTATATCATGGTCAGCTCAGTGCGTCAATGTGTAGCGGCATCGTTTTGAGAAATATTACTTGCGGTGCACCAGTTGAAACAGCTCATAATCGCCCCTTGATCGCTATAGTGACAATTGATTGATTGATTGATTGATTGATTGATTGATTGATTGATTGATTGATTGATTGATTGATTGATTGATTGATTGATTGATTGATTGATTGATTGATTGATTGATGATGATTATCATCACCATGGTCGAGTTCAACCCGCCCTCGATAGGCTACATTAGTCAGAGATGCACGCACCGGTAAGCCAAGCGCATCGTTTACGGAGCGAAACCAAGGGAGTAACCCGAGCAATATTATTACACTAATATATAATTAACGGAAGGGACCTGTAGGAGCCCGAATGGGGAGCACAAAAAATGAAATAGACTTCATATATGCGATAACCCTGGCATCGTGCAGGATGTAGAAGTGCTCGGAAGGTAAGGTGTAGTGACCACCGTATGGTAAGATCTCGAATTAGGCTAGATTTGAGGAGGGACCGCAACAAGCTCGTACGTAAGAAGCCGATAAATGAGCTAACAGTAAGATGTAAAGTAGAAGATTCAGGATCGCGCGGCAGAACCGATATTCCGCCCTTAACGAGGGAAGCCGAGCTTACGATACATGACAGCCAGCGACAACCTTACACGCATTCCACGAGGTGTGCAGTAGAAGTCGGGGGCACTATGGCTAGACAGGATACTGGTTAAAACTTTCTCAGAGACGAAAGATCTATCAGGAAACGGCAAACCATGAGAATCTCCACCGCAGCTGACAGAATAGAACTAGCCGAGCTCTCGAAGTTAATCAATGAGCGTAAGACAGCTGACATACGGAAGTATAATATGGAGAGGATCGAATACGCTGTAAAGAACGGAGGTAGCCTGAAAGCAGTGAAGAGGCGTCTTGGCGGGGGGAAAAATCAGATGTAATGCACTTAAGGATAAGCAAGGCAATGTCATCACAAATAGGGATAAAATAGTCACAGTGGCCGAGGAGTTTCTATAGGGATCTGTACAGTAAGCCGGACATCCCAGGATAATGCCGAACGAGACAGTAAGTTCAGAGGAGATAGACATCCTACAGTAACGACCGAAGAAGTAAGGAAGGCTTTGAAAGAAATGAAAGGGGCAAAGCACCTTGGTGAGGATCAGATAACAGCATACCTCTTGAAGGATGGCGGAGAAAATTGTACCTTGAAAAACTGGCAAACTGTATACGCAATGCCTAATGACCGCAATGGTACGGAATCTTGGAAGAACGCGAATATCATCCTAATCCATAAGAAAGGCGACAATGAAGGACTGAAACATTACAGGACCGATCAGCCTTACTGTCAGTCGTCTACAAGGTATTTACGCAATGGAATACACTAACCGCATCTCTGCAACCTTAGATTTCAGTCAACCTAAAGAACAAGCAGGGCTCCGTAAAGGTTATTCAACAATCGACCATATTCACACGATCAATCAGGTGATAGAGAAGTGCACTGAGTATACTGAACCTCTATATATAGCCTTCATAGATTATGAGAAAGCATTCACTCGGTCGAAATCCTAGCAGTCATTCAGGCATTACGGACCAGGGGGTAGATGAGCATTATGTAAGAATACTAGATGATATCTATAATGGGTCTACCGCTACATCAATCCTCCATAGGGAGAGCAGTAAAATACCTATAAGGAAGGGTGTCAGACAAGCAGACACAATCTCTCCAATGTATTCACAGCATGCTTACAAGAAGTATTCAGAACGTTGGAATGGGAACAGGTGGGAGTAGGGTTTAATGGAGATACCTCAGTAACCTCAGATTTGCTGATGACGTTGGCCTTAGCTGAAGTAAACTCGGGGGACGAATTGCAAAGCATGCTTTCCGCACTGGGCGAACAGAGTAGAACCGTGGGGCCTGAAAATTAATATGCAGAAAACTAAAGTAATGATACAATAACCTCGGGACAGCACAGCAGTTTGAGATAGATGGCGGAGAGCAAGTTGGAAAGTGGTAGATGCGAATATATATACTTAGGCCAAGTTGTGTGACCCCAGATCCCAACCTATGAGGTGGAGATAATTAGAAGGATCAGAATGGGGTGGGGTGCATATGGCAGACATTCTCAGATAATGAATAGCAGCCTACCATTGTCGCTGAAGAAGAAAGTGTATGGCAGCTGCATCTTACCGGTACTCACCTACGGGGCAGAAACTTGGAGGCTCACAAAGAGGGTTCAACTTAAATTGAGAACGACTCAGCGGGCAATGGAGCGGAAAATGATAGGTGTAACATTAAGGGACAAGAAGAGAGCGGAGTGGGTCAGGGAGCGAACTGGTGTTAAAGACATATTAGTAGAAATTAAGAAGAAGAAATGGACGTGGGCAGGGCATGTAATGCGAAGGCAAGATAACCGCTGGTCATTAAGGGTAACAGAGTGGATCCCTAGAGAAGGCAAGCGTTGCAGGGGGCGGCAGAAAGTTAGATGGGCAGATGAGATCAAGAAGTTTGCGGGGATAAATTGGTCACAGTTGGCACAGGACCGAGGTAATTGGAGAATAATGGGAGAGGCCTTTGCCCTGCAGTGGGCGTAGATAGGCTGGTGATGATGATGATGATGATGATGATGATGATGAATAACGTGCCAGGCGAGGCAAACTTCTGGCCAGCTCCATGCGCGCCACCATACAGTGGTCAAAACAAGACGAGCGCCGTCGTGTTCCTTGTAAGGAAACTGAGGTAACACGCGCAAGAGAGCGCGAACGTAACGCATTGAATACAGTCATCTGCACTGCAACGTCTAGGTGGGTAACAATGCCATTCTTTCGGTGTGTTTCTTTTTCCTCAAACGTGCCGGAAACGTCCGGAGACAGCGCTACGCTGCGCAGAAAATGAATTGCGCACGCCCGGCGCACCAGGCCGTCCCAGCCAACGGTCCACACGAAAGCCATTGTCCGAGCGCAAGCAAAAGTGTGTAATGATACCTGTGAGACTGCCAGCCGCACAACGGAGCCGCAGCGTTGAATATACGTGCGCGTTCTACTGTCCTTTCGCTCACTCACCCGCTCCTCTCCAAGAAACGAGTGCGCGTCTAGGGTGCAGCGCGTGCGAAAATAAGGAAACGTGCTGGGGCATGAAGTATACGGTATTTAGCTGACTTCGTTATTATAACAGAAAGATGGCCCCACTTCGAACAACGGAACAACACCCGCACCACAAGGCGAAAATTTCTTGAAAACCTGACCTGCTGGGAAAATTAAGTGACGTCTGATACGCTCAGAAGTACGGTGAAAAAAAAATTGAGGAGGGGTTGGTCTATGTTAGAGACAGGAGAATAAACACTTTTTAGTACGCCTTTTTTTTTTTGCTTTCAACAGGTTGCAACCATTGCAGCAGAAATCTGGCGCTTTATGGTGGAGGGCCGGACCGTTGCCTACTTCTTCTTTTGCCGGCCTTTTCTTCAGTACCTTAAGGAAGAAGGACCCAGCCATTCCTTCCCAGAGTCGATCTCGAGACGACCCCACCTGAAATAATAAAGGTCCGTTCACACTTGCGACGAAGCAACGCGATTTCTGTCACTTTCGTCGCCCGGTGATCACTTTTGTCGCCGTGACAGAAATCGCACTGCTTCGTCGCAAGTGTGAACGGGCCTTAACCGTTTATTGCAGTAGCAAGACATGGGCTGGTATTGAAGCTTCAAAGGGCGTCCTCAGTTCAAGGTGAGTTGAGCGCGGTGCAACATCGACAGCCCTGGCCACCTGAAGTTGGTCGTACAAGCCGTTGCTCGCCAGGGCCATCTCCCAAAGCTCAATAGTGGAAAGCTGCTAGCTGGGGGCGGGGGTGAATCGGATTGGTCGTAAACGCCTTTCATATGGCGTAGTGTTCCGTATTCTCGAAAAATCGTCTACTGCATGACAGTGACAAGTGTACATAGCCCGGGACGACGACTAAAAGAGGCGGATACAATAACGCATTTCAAAAATACAAAACTAGATTGACGATACAATCAATGCAAGCAAAAGCCTTATAGGCATTCTTCAGAACGCGCTTATGATCCAATCGCTAGGGAGAGATAGAGAGGGGACAGGGGGGGGGGGGGGAGAAAAAAATATCTGGACGTTTCGTCCTCCTCAGTTATGCCAAACGAGATTTCTATAGCGGAATTAATGACGGCCTCGCATATAGGTGCGTGGAACGACCTGCGTTTGGTGCCGGATGATAGACAGCGAATCCACGGGTGTTTATTATGATGGACAGTTGCATCTCGTCGCAACCATCACAAACGGAACGGCGAGGTCTGATTTGGCTGCTCATTCGGGAACGGGAGGCACACATCCACATCTTGAAAGTAACTTATCGATGTCTTCAAGGTTTAAGCAGTTTGATGAGACGTAATACCTTTCCTACCGATATACAACAATAAAAGAAGAAAAAAACGCCACGCGCTCACCCCAAAGACGCTAAAACAATACAAGGAGGTTGTTACCAATATATGTACACGGCCTCCTGTTACTCTCCACTGTGTGCCATGTGGGGGGCACGGACCTTTGTCAAGCCTTTGTATGGCTTTTTGTCTGTGCCTCCAAACATCCTTGATGTTGAAATAAACTGAATTGAATTGAATCGAATTGAGGTGACGAAAACAAATCAAGGTTCATGTGGCTGCGCCAAGGGTTTCTGCTTCATCATATAAAAGAAAGCACGCGTTGTTTGTAACCACGTATACCAGTGCATTAATGCACTTTCCGACGGGCTGTTGACTTTTCATTGCTTTTCCGACATCCCGTACGCTGTAAACACGATTTGTATTCAACGCACTCTCTTCTGTCCGTCGAGAGCACACATAATAAGAACCCAGTAACGCTGGTACGCATGTATTGTAAGGTTGCTCACACAAGGACGAGAGAGGAGTGGGGAACACAAACAGGTGACAAGCTGCACAGTGGGAAGGTGCAGTCGCGCGCCTTATGTAATAACTCCAGTTTAACGCCTCTGTCTCAGCCTGATGAGCAGCTAAAGCCTGGAGGTCCATGCCCTAATGCATGGACCACAACACGGTCTTAAGTCAGTCAAATACATAAGTACAAAAACATAGACACTACGAGGAGCAGGATAATAGTGAAGCCCATATATATATATAATATATATATTATATATATATATATATATATATATATATATATAATATATATATATATATATAACGAGAGCACAGCTGCAGGTAAGTTGACGGCGTGGGTACAATAAAAATTAGCTCAAAAGGCGGACGACTCGACTCACGACACAAGGTAAAGAAAGAGAGCGTTGCGTCGTTTTCTTCACCGCTATTACGTGTTGAATTTTGTCATACACTTCGCAAGCAGGACGACATAGGAGATAGAGGCGTGTCGCGTGCAATGAGCGGTGTGCAATGAACCCTTCACGGCCGAGCATACGTCCCATGTCGCCTTTCGCGGCCTCTCACTGCGTGCGGGGCGGCGCCGCACGTACGGCCGCACCGCTCGTGACATGTTTAGACATCGTAATGTCGCGCCCAAGATCTGAGGGAAAAGGCTAGGACGAAGCGAGGTCGAACAAAATAACGCAATCCAATTTTTGCGTTGCATTTCAGCGATCATTTTGAAAACGTCGTTTTTCACCGTAAACCACAGCTCCGGTTTTAAAACCTCAACTACCTACGTCCGCAAATTAGTAATCGGTCGAGAAATGTCCCTGTCGCAAGCTTCGTTTTGCAGAAAGGCTTGGCGCCAAGCATCACTGCACGTGTAGTATGAAGGTCGACTTCCACGCAGCTTACAAGGGGGGTGGAGCGGCGTTAATTGTTTTCTGCGTGTCAACAGCAGCTTATTTTGCAGCGCATGTACCGTTTTCAGAGAGAGATAGAGTGTGTGTTCGCGAGTGTGAGTGTGTGTGTGTTAGTTGTGTGTGCGCGTGTGGGTGTCTGGGCGTGTTGTTCGAATTACAGCGCGCCACCTCCCACATAGCTTTGCCTCGCTTAAACCTTGCGGCATTGCCGACACACGTGTACCTGAAAGCGAAAATAATTGGTTCGCTGAATTTTCCATCAATATGTGCGCGTGGCCTTGCTACGGCCTGCTTTTGCCATGTCTTCTTTTTTTTTTTTTTTCGTGCCAGTGAGCTTGCCGTGACGGTTTTTCGAACAATAGAGCTTTATATCGGACAGAACCACATATGATATGAATAGAGAATTCGGATCCAAGAGACCAGAAGTGCCCATACCGAGGATGTGTAGCCTCACTCTTACTTTTCAACTTAGCCATGTTAAACTAGCCAGGAAACTCCATGAAATGCGAAAAAATTCATGTATACACGATATAACCACATGGACAACCAAAGACTGGTTGGCCCAGAAGGAAGAAGCGCTTCAAGAGGCGGCGAACTACGTGGATATCCTCGCTGGAGAAAGTGGTGCTGGTGGATCTGGAAAAGGCCAAAATAATAAGGATTCATACGAGCTGATACAAGAGCCAAGGAGTGCTAAGCATCATGCAGGAAGGGCAAAACATTCCCGAAGTTCACTAATCGCATACAGGCTAGCATACCACCGGCTACACAGACAAGGGAAACACCAGATAGAGGCATAAGAGAAGTTTTTGTATGAAACCGCTTTCGCACCACCCGATTCCCCGCCATGAGTAAGCTACAAAAGTTTGGAATAACAAAGAGCTTCACGGGGATCAAGGAAGCCACCGGATCGGGCAAACAGAAAGGCTACAAAACATTAGAACAGACAGAGCTAACCGAGCCATACTCGACTGAGTAGGCAGGCCTCTACGCACGCAACGCAGAGTTTCTATGTGCTGAGTGGGAATTTTGTTCGTCGACAGAAATATGTGTTACCTCTATTTTTTTCTGGGTGAATCTAGATTAATATGATGGTTGACCTCTGGCCGAAAAATCTTTCGGGGGCAAAGCAAGCAAAACAAGCTAACAAGTACGCAGACAAGCAAGCAAGCAACCCGCGATATACTCTTAGCATCTTCTGCGGAACCATTACTCAGTATCGACCAATTCCGCGATGTTGGACATGGAATATGTTTCGAAGCAGTTTTATTTTTTGCTTGTTTCTTTCGCTATGGTTCACCTGATGCGGTTCTGTCTCCTTGACACCAGAGAACCCTCCAAATCTGCCCAGCGGACGACTGGGCTTGGCCACTCCTTCGGCCAGTCCGTGGCCTCAAGTGGGTATGAGCGTAGGGCAGTACGCTTCAATCGAACGACCTCCAGAATTAAGGCAACGGCAGGATGTCTTCGCAGTTTGTGTATAGTTCCGGTTGAGGCAAATAATGCGGTCTCGTTTCACCTTGCGGACTACAGCGCAACATAAAACCAGTGTATAAGACTCCGAAAGTTCGTTGCCGTTTGCAATTACAATTCAATCCACTGCCGCGAAGCTGACAGTTTCTGGAGCGTCAAAAAAGTGACGATGCTTCCTGTTTATAAAGGTTACCAAGTTCCACGTAATTCATTAATCCTTTCTGGGTGTTGGGGGCGGGTGTACTTCCAGTGAGAATGTGCTCGTCTTCATTATGACGGGAGCTCATTCCCCCCAGAAATACCGCATAGTAGACCATAACGTTCGCAGAACTGACGGTTCTGCACGAACTCATGCTTGAGGAAGCGGACGGCGCAAGCAAGTCCCCCGTGTGTTGGTAAAACTTTACGTATCGTCTGGTTTCCCCATCGGGGAAACTAACCACTTTCTCCATTAAATTAAATCACGTTAGTTTAAAATGCGGCAATAAGACAGCGAAATATCCTCCCTTTAATACAAAGCCCGGCAACCGATGTCAATTGCTGCAAAACGGGGAATTTTCAGCCGTCCCATTAAACGCAAATTCGGCTACACGCGGTGTCCGTTCAGCCCCGAGTGCATGTGTCCTTTAGTCCTGCACAGCCGATTCGAATTTTATCGGGCGTTATCGAAGTGAATGTTCCGGTTGCGACATCCTTCCGCCAGCGCGCCTCTCCGATGAGAGCTCGTTCAAAACTACAACTGGAGCTCATTTGTACCGAGTTCAGGAGAACGGGCCGTATCGCGAGCACTGCCGGACAGACGCACTTACTCGCAGCCTCTTCTCCCTCGAGACCTTGATTTTCTTGAACGGAGACGGTTTCCGCTACTGCGAGCTAACTCGCGTATACCCGCCTTCAATCACAGCCCACACTCTTCACGAAAATGCTAGTAAAAAGGTAGTAACGGGTTGTGATTACTAACTCCTTACGAACTTTACTACCCCCTGAATGGTACGTAGGTCCTGCCACTAAGTATGGAACCTAAATGCTATTAAGGAAGGAACAGCGCACATTTTGACGAAGGACGGACAGAAGTACACACCACAATGTGTATTTCTGTCCGTCCTTCGTCAAAATGTGCGCTGTTCCTTCCTTTGTATCTGACCACCAACTAGCCCAACATGGTACCCTTTGCTAAATGCTATTGTTTCTGGTCTGAACCATGCACTTAGTAACTGCTGTTTTTTTTATTCTAACAGTCCCTGATAGCAACAAAATTCTATGAATTATTGAACATGATAACTACACCACTTTTTCCACTCCAAATCACGATTAAAAAGTTTTTGCAAATCTACATGCTGACTTGTATATGCTCACATTAAAACGCATACTTCTAAAATTATTGCTAAAACATTTGATTCTTGCGACAAGCCCACTGGCTCTACCAGAGGACTTTCCGCTACTGGCTATAAAAGCAGCGAGAGCCCATGTATTACTGAAGTAACTAAGTTATGCTCGCTCTCCTCGTGCAAACTGCTCAATTTATTTGTTGTCTACGTGTGATGTGTCCGTGATGAATGTGTCTATGTAGTGCTGCGCGCTCAGCCGATCCAAATTGGCACGCGTAGCTTTTTACTAGGTTTGCATGACCAGTTAGTAAAAGCACTCAGTGCCTATTGGATACTGTGACAAGTAACTGGTTAGTGTTCTGTTAGTAAGTGCCACGACCTTTTTTTTCAGAGTGACAGGGCAAACAGAGTATTGGAGAGTATACGCTTCCACGCGGGCCGTGTTCCTTACGCCTGCGTACGGCACAGACTGCCTATTGTACACGACCCGCAGGAACTCGGGTGCTGCTGCACCCGGAGAGCCGTTCCGTAACCAGCGGTGCATACATTCATGTCCACGCCTTTCCTTGTACGCACTGTGCAAGGCAACAGGGAGCCAAAGGCGTCTTTGCTTCGCAGCCGCTCCATCACTCGCCCGGCTCGGCACTCGGCAGCCATGAGGCTGGCGTGTACTTACACAGTATAAGTACTCTTGTCACAAGCGGAAAGCGGGAACGCTGCGATTCTATGGTGGGGGGTTGCGTGTCCGTTTTATCTCGTGGCTGGCGGTTGTGGCGTGAGCGCCTTGGGTTGAGTTGCGGTGGGACAACAGACGCTGTTTGAGATATGCATGGAGACATAAATGCGCTCGAGTACCCGCGCATCTTTGGTACGAGTGCGAACACGAAAATGTGAACCAGAACACGCAAATTTGAAGGGATACTGTTCGTGAAAGTCCAATAGTGGCGAGCTATTGGTATATTTGTATATTTGTATAACTGTTTTGGCGCTCTTTGCCCTAGTTGGCCTTGCACCATTAACATCCAACCATCATCCTCACCTTATAATTAGGCCACGCGTCAATTTGACGTGCATGGAAATAAATTGTGGTATTTGTCTGTTCTGGTTCATATTTTTGTGTTTGTGTTTCATTTGTCCATGACTGTATACGTTGCTGTGCGATCTACACCTGATATCAGCTGAAAACCCGATTGGCAAGACCGCGACAGCAGATTTATGAGAGGCAGGCCCACCTATAGGACAAACATGACCCTGGCTTGCTCCAAACCACGGTGTTTTACATCAGAACCCAGTTTAGACGCCTGAATAATCGAAGGTTTAGGTTACGAAGGCGTATTGCCGACTGTGGGGATATTTCCCTAGTTATTTCCCCACGTTAATCGTGGAGCTTCTACCAAATCAATGGCAATCTTATCCTATTCCACTTCTTCAGTCATTCTTCTTCGCCAGGGCAACCGCCAGCTAATCGGAAAAGGTACAAAACGGTTTCTGTACTTAAAAGCGACAATAGCGATTCCCCAGAACCATACCGCGTTGTATCACTAACATTTTTTGTTGCAAGATGTTGTAGCATATACTTTCTTCCGACACTTACTGCCATCTAGAACCGAATAACTTACTTTTTGTCAGTCAACATGGCTTGAGAAGAGAGATTTCCCACCGATATCAGCCATTAATTTGGCATAAACCTACAACCTGACTGCATTTAAACTTTTGGACAGCGTACGTCTTTCCGTCTGAATTGAAAATTAACAGCATTTTTATTACATCATTTAACGTTATCCTGGGTTCACAGCTCATATCCTTTCGACAGCAGTTTACTGTGGCAAAATATTTGTCTCCTATTTCAGGTGCTGCTTTCCGGCGACCCCCACTAGAAGTAGCGCCACTACTTTTTCTGCATATAGAGCAATGACCACCCCTAAAAATTTCCTTCATCTGTACAAGTTTTTGCCGATAATTGCACCTTAAATCGCTCGAAAATTAGAGATGGCTATACTCCCTTCAAAAAGACCTAAACGTTATTGGCAAGTGATGTTGCGCAAACACTTTTTCGCAGAAGAATATAACATAGAATATAGGTGAGTTTAATTACATTCTCTATGCATAGCAAACGTATTTTCATGCATTTTCTATGCATGGAAAAGGTATTTAAACTCACCTAAATTTCATGTCATAATATATATATCCTTTTGAGAAAGAGAACTTGTTTGTGGGCCAGTTTGTGTCTGAACTGTTTTAGCACAGCGCGTATTAGGTTTGCAAAGATAAGTACCAGAACAAAAAAGGCTGTACACGCACACAAAAGAGCATTGTGTGGGCGTGTATCGTCTGTTTCTTTCAGAGTTTCGTCCTTGTAAACATAATGAGTGCGGTATTTTCACACTCCTTTTGCCGTAGGCAAAATAACTGCATCTGCAATAAGTCCTAAATAACATCCACATGTCAAAGTCAGCTTTGTCTGAATACCTCGATAGGCGTATATCTTCACGTCTTATCTCTCACGGGTGACGCACGTTAACCTTAGTATACGTACAACCATATTGAAAACATCTGGATGCTTACGTAGAAAATGACGAAACACCCCAGCTAGCGTTCGTAAAATAGCTCATCTGACGTATGTTCGTCCACAGCTGGGACTCTCCTCTCCGTATGGTTTCATTCATTTTGAAGCATACCTTATTAACTATACAGCTATAAGAGCAGCACACAGCAGAGCCTCGCGATTCATCACGAGCAACTATGGTAGCTTTTTTTTTTTTTTTCAGTCACACTTATAAAAAACATTTCGTTGACCCGCTTCAAAAAACACAACGCACCTCCATTATCTTGCTATCGCTTCACAAATACATTCCGGAATCAAGGCCACCCCTATACCCACTTACAGCCCAATTACACACGTCAAAAGGGCGACACAATCTGCAACACGTTCCCCGCAACTTTTGAAAAACAGACATCTAATCCCTCACCGGCAGTGCGTCGTGCTGTTGTGATCTGCTGTCGTACTCCTGACATGCTGAACTTATCGTGGCATTTTCACGCGACCAGATATTAAAGCATTTATCGCCCTACAGCAGTACAAAAAAAAAAATCCCGGGCCATCTCCATTAACGTGAAACCTGTGGAGGGACGAAGCATGCAGTGTATAAGTGTATTCTTGGCACCTTGGCGTTTTTTCCAACGAAGACAAAACCGCTGGGAGGTAGAGGTATACAGCTTTGCTGTAAAAGTCTCTTGCCTTTGAAGCACGAAGCTCTCTAGCGCGAGGCGCCAACGAGTGTCCCGGTGTTTTTTTAGTACGCGTTACGAAGCGCTCCAGCGCGAGGCGTAAACGAGTGCCCTGGCGTTTTTTTAGTACGCGTTACGTTCTTCTAGCGCGAGACGTAAACGAGTTTCCCGGTGTTTTAGTACCGCGACTGCATGAGACGACGATTACGACGACGACAGGAGACGCCAACAGCCCCAGGCCCTTAGGGGCTTCGCCCCTAATACTTACTTTTTTTACTTCGAAGCTGAACACGGCTCGCTTGTCCGGGTTTCTTCGTGTCGTGGGTGGTCAGCAGAATACGCCTTGCGGAGAAGCCAACCGCCTCGCGATTGCTCTGTAACTCAATCTAACGAAGATACTTGTAAAAAGTGATCGTGTGATTGGCCGCTAATACGACTCTGTCATATTACGCCAACTTTCACTTACTTATCGTAATTAGCTCACCGTGGAGTTGTAAACTATTCGAAATTCGCGTCTGTTTTCAATGCACGGGTTTCTACGGGAGGATATGGTTGTAGAAAACAGCTGCAGTTCGTGTTTTAACGGAACTATTTTGAAACAAGTTGTACGCGTTGGACAAAAGACAAGCACAAGGAAGTTCTGGAATGTGCAGCACCATATGCCTGTCTGTTGGTTAAATCTGTTGTCCTTCAAGATTTCATTAGCCTAATCAACTGAGAAGAATTGTGAATCGCTAATCGCAAAAACAATCGTGTTTTGTTCGCTGCACTCGTCGGTACTGCGCCCCGGTCCATGCGCTCGTAGATAACGTATTGTCATATTGCAATTCCTTTTTATTTATCGTTATTCTAAGTGTTATTCATTTTGTATTACAATTTTGTCGGTATTTTAAAATCTTCGCTGACCAATCATGTCAGCATGGTTAAGTGTAATTTTTTTTTCTTCCCTCATCCACAACTCACCAAAGAAGGAGCGACGCAGTTAAGAAGACTCCAAACTAACTCTTTCCCGCACGCCTCACAGTTGCACATGATTCATCCCAGCCTGTACAGTTACGACTGCCAATTCTGCGGCACCCCCAACACTCTCTACCACATGGTGTGGGAGTGCAAGGGTGTGAAGGAACTCCCAGAGGTCCTGGTGCCATCGACGGAGCAGTGGGAGAGAGAGAGAGAGAGAGAGAGAGAGAGAGAGAGAGAGAGAGAGAGAGAGAGAGAGAGAGAGAGAGAGAGAGAGAGAGAGAGAGAGAGAGAGAGAGAAATAAACGTTTAATAAAAACGAGCAAATTTGGTGCTAGATGGCAGGGGCACCAGCCCTGTGCGACCACCAGATGTGGGGCACCAGCCAGGGGCGTCGAGCAGTGGGAGGCCCTGCTGTCCAGCGAGGTCCTGGATGACCAGCGCGGCCTGGTGATCCGGGCCAGACAAGCAGCTGAGGGCCATGGCATCCTGGACTAGGGACGCCACCCACCATGGATGGTCAACGCTACTACACTGAAGATCATCCAGTTCTCAATTTTCCTTTTATAGGAATCAATAAACGTTTATTCCTCCTCCTCCTTCCCGACTGCTATCGTTTGTTTTGACCATCTTTTTTTTTTTTTTTCATTTATGTGGCTCTAATCCTCAACCGACATACGAGCAGTGGGTGTGACACGGCTGACCAGCTCCGACTTTTCCTCTAAGCGTAGCCTGGTGGAGAGGGCCCGGGCGGCCCGCGCAGGCCAGGGTATCCCGGACTAGAGGAAACCCCCCACCAGGCGGGTGCCCAGACATCAGCACCTAAGGCTCACCTAAATAAAGTTTACTCCGCATCCTCCTATTTGGTACCCAGAGCGCCAAAATGGCATTACAGTGGGGAGGTACACAGGGGGACACAAACTCGAATTGCAACAAGTACAGTACAGTCAAAGCAGACACTAGCGTGTATACTCAACAGCAAGAAACTCAGGTTGACAAAAGTATATGGAAATTCAAGTGACATTGAAGCGACGAAAGGGAAAAAAAACGCAATTTTTAGTCTTTTATGCAGCACTTAAACAAAAGAAACTCGTTGTCAGTTCACCGACTTCGCTTACTCTAACAACGGAAAAAACAATCCCTACCGATAGCAGGAACAATCACTAACGGCAGACAAATCCACTGGAATACTGATCGCTGTTGTATGACTATTATTGTTTTCTCGTCTTTCCCATGATTTTGTTTCGATATTTGCAGCGTATTCTTCTGTACTGCAGCGCTGATTCTTCTTTGTCTGTTATTTCTCCGTACGTGTTACTTTTCCACTTGTATCCCTCCCCCCCCAACCTCGTGCTCCGTATAAGAGCCTGTAAGGTATCGAAGTAAAAAGACTAACGCATTAAAAAAAACGAACTTCGAACATTTAGTTTTCTGAAGCCGTTGTTTAGGCAAACGCGGAACGATTTACGAAAGCAACGAACGCTGATCTATTTTCCCGTCCTCCCGCGCACTTGTTTGCCCGTCATTACTCTAATACGGCATCCTCCAACTCCATCCGCATCTTTTACGCAGAATCCTGCAGGCGCCGCCGACGACAAGCCACCGCGCAGCATCGACCTCAGGAGGGGTGTTGGTCACGATCCAGCTCCTCAACTAGAGTGTCCTCAACGTGAACATCGGAGTGTGTCGTTTTATATGTGTATCTGTTAACTCAACTCATCTGCCGACGTCTCTTGTGAGAAGCCAGATAATCTCGGGATAGCCCAAATCCGTGTCTTGTGTGGTTGCACGAAGGAGAAGGGTCCGGAACTAATCCTCCCAAGCCTACCATTAACTCCCATGTTCTCCCACCCCCCCCCCTTCCACACACACACACACACACACGCACGCACACGCACACACACACACACACGCATCTACATCTGCCCACTCCTGGGGGTAGCGGGATTGCGATCCCACGCATCGTTCCCCTCCTGATGATGACACCGCGTCGTGACGTAGGATGAAATTATGAAATTCTTGCTTTGGGCGACGCGTACACCGTAGTCCCGCCGTGTTAACGTACGTGCTCGCGTCACGCGATGGAGGTCAATTCAGCCGCGTTCCACGCCGTGGTATGGCACTGGCTTACGCCGTTGTGCGCGGGATTGCGGACGATGTAACAGAACCCGAGCTGCCATGAATTAGCCCGGATCGAACCTTACTCTGGGGAATGCCTCGCAGTTTAAGTGTGTGCGTGTCTATATGTCTGCGCGTATGTACGTAGTATGTATGTATGTGTGTATGTATGTATGTATGTATGTATGTATGTATGTATGTATGTATGTATGTATGTATGTATGTAGCATGCATGTATGTATGTATGGCATGTATGTATGTATGTATGCATGTATGTGTATGCATGTATGTTTATGCATGTATACGTACGTACGTGCGTGTATGCGTATGCATCTATATTTACTTAGTGTCCTTTGTTGCCGGGTAAGCTCGATATGGTCCGATATTTTCCCCCGAGCACTGTTGGTGATACTCAAGGTCAAGTTCGAATCCTTCACCGAAAACAGTGCCAGCCACAGACAGCCACTTCTCCTTATAAATGTAAGTATATCCCCGTGTGCATGCATCTATGTTCCCTACCCACACCCTTCTTAAATGCAGCAAATTAAGGAAACACTCAAAACTCATTATTTTTCCTTTCTGTCTCCTTTTTCTTTTCTTTTTGCGTGAATCCCCCCCGTATGGTGTGAAATATAAGGGTAGCAACGCCGCATGTTTTCGTTCTCCGGCTACTCGACCTGTCGTCGCACTGTCCCCCAAACACCTGCAGATTTAATACGCTTACATCTACGTTTAGTACGCTTACGCAACCCCGCAATCCCTTTTTGCCGAGACGACGGAATGCGGCAAAATAACGCACTCGACGCACGTCCCCCGCTCCTTTTATCTGAAATCTGCTGTTTCGCCACAAATCAACGCCACCCATCCCGTGTTCGTCCTAGATTATAGCCGATGGGCTTCTCTGAACACAATGATCGCTCTTCCAGCAAAACAACCTCGCCCGGACTGTTAAAGCGGCCATTAGGACAAAATACTAGTTACAATTTGAAATAACTAGCCTCGGTTAAGTCACTAAGGTCCATTCCAGCCCCGAAAAGTGTCTCATTAACCGAAAAAACGCGAGATAACTGAAAAACTCTCAAATTTCGCGCCACAGTGGCGCAATGCTGGCAGGAGTGATGTAATATGGGACGGCAGTTGAAACAGTTATCAGTGGGTTACCTACACGTTAGCATTCGAGTGGTACAACCAAACTGAACTAGAGGCACCACTAGAATCGCCTAGTCATCTTTCTTGGCAGTGGCTTAGGCAGGGAAATTCTGTGATGTCGTAGAGATGTCGCCACAAAGTGGCTTCGGAAGCTGCGGAGTCGCCATTGTTGTATCTGTCTTTCTTAGCACCTATCTCCCTTATTCGCTCGAAAGTTGCGATAAAATTGGTATTATTTCTATCTGGACAAAGCAGTTTCAATAAAGCAAACTTGTATTTCATCTCCGTGGCCCCTTTTTAAGCTCCAGCCGAGTGTAAGACACCGGTTAGCATTGCAGCGCAGACTATTCTGCAGGAAAGAAATAATACGCCGAGTTTATCGCGCCGCAGCGGAGATCGCGTCGGCTTCCTTTCGTCGCTGAACCGAAGAAGCACAACGCCGTGACGAGAGCGTCGCGACAACAGCAATCAGCGAGCCGTTTAACGAAGCAGAATGCCAGCGCAACGAGCTCGCCAGCAGCGTCCGTAAGTATTCCGTGCGTGGCAACATAACAGGCGGCATCTTTTCCTGCCACACGCCGTCTCAGAGTCATCCATCCCTTTCCCGACGGTTGTTTACTGGCTGTTACGCATCGCGGCCTGCACGCGACCTGCATCCTGTCCCTCGACGTATTTACTGCAAAGGCGCCACAACCTTCTCGCATAGCCGCTGTACAAAATCTGCCCGTCCTCTCTGACGCGTCTTTCACGGTTCCACTAGCACTGCACCCCAACCATTCGCCACCTTCCAAGCGCTGGTCACCATTCGGAGTTAACCCAATTGATGCTCCAATAAAATTTATTCTCTCTCTCTCTCTCTCTCTCGGGTTTGAAAAAGTGCGGAACCGAAAATGTTTAGCGTCGAATGGGCTCTCAGCTTAGAATTTCTCCGCCTACGACGGCCCAACTTGGAAGGTGTAAGCGAGGCAGCCGCTAAAGTTAGTCCCGTCCAGGGATTTATACACCCCCCCCCCCCCCTCCCACCGCCAAAAAAAAAAAAATCGAAATTCCGGATAATCCCCTGTCACTCCCGTCAACATCTCACATTTCCAACACGCGACAACTAAACGTAACCGAAGCGCAATGGAAGTGCCAAACAGGAGCATTGTCCCCATCTACCGTCACACCAGAGGATGTCTTGATGCGCGAAAACATGGAAAACGGCAATTCCGTGCGTGGAAAGGAGTACTGGCATTATTTTTGTTATTTTGCAGTAACCCTCACGCGTGCCGGCACTGTGATAAGGGAGAGACGTTCAGACACGAAAGGCCAGGGACTACTCCGTGCATTCCTCGCCCATTGTTAACCAGGCAGGCAGATAGCGGGGCGAGAAGTGATGAGGAACAGCAATGGCCGAGGCGCGCGTGCCGTCCGAAATATCCAGAACAGCTGGCGGAGGTTCGTTGCAGGCGCCGCATTCCTGCCCGCCCGCGGACGGAGTCGGAGGGGCGAGCGCTCCCGAACAGCGAGCCAAAAGGCCAAAAGTAGCGTATCCAGCAACGCGACGGGAGTGGCAGGGCGAGGCTACGACGGGAGAAAGGCAAAGGTCATTGCCACCCGTCGTCCCAGCCCCCCCCCACCCCACAAGCGACGCTCTTGCGTGAACGCTTACCATCCGCGGTTAGTTCGCACACACACCCCCGACTATCATTAGGCCCCGAATGAGTGTGTCAAGGTCAGCCAGTCTGGGTGGGATCGCTGTGCGCATTGTAAACATGAAAACGGTATGACAGCGTTCGCGGCCCGTCCGTCTTTTGCGCAAAGAAAACATAAACATACGTATTTTTGTGAGAATGAGTGTAGGCTTAGTTCCCTCTCTCTCTCTAACCCAGCCTTTTTTTTTTTTTTGCTACAATGTCACTGCTGTGACAATAAATCAATGTAAACAAACAACATTCCACGGGTATCGTCGTACACGCTGCTGTCTGTCTGTTTACGACCGAACGAGAAAAAAAAAATAGACAGCGCGAACCTTGAAAGTAAACGCTCCTCCGCAGTCTGGTCGCTTCTATCGGCGACAGTGCAACGAGCGCTACACACAAGCGTGCGGTTAAGTGGGCCACGACATTGACGCAACCGTGCTGAAAACGAGGCCACGCTCTGAAATGTGTGCACCGCTCAACAAGTTTGAATCTCCCGCCGCCACGCGCGCCCGTTAGGCCTAACCGTGACGACGGGTAACGCGAAATCTCCCTCACGGGCCCCGTCCCGAGTGCAGAAGTGGCAACGAACCCCACCACCCGCTTCGTGACGGGCTCCCGTCCACAAAAGAAAGAAATGTGCTGCACGACTTCCGTTTCCAGCAAGGCTGGCTTCTAATTCTGGAGTCGCCTCGGCCGGTGAAGGCAGCGAGGAAGGAGAAGACACAGCAGACCAGGCTTTTTTTTGTCGGCAATATAGCTCTCTTTTTTAATTGTTTCTATCAAAAAAGAACAACAAAGTTCATCGAAGGCTTCAACTCTCTCTCTCTCTCCAGTCTAAACGAGTAACAAACAATTGATTCTCTAATAAAAAAAAATTTTCACAAAACTTTCAGCACTTGTTACTCTACACATTTGGCTTACACAAACCAACAGGACGAGGTAAACGTGTTATAGGTCTAAATTTAGTCCATTCCTCTTCCCTTACACGTCTTCATTCAAAAAGCCCAGATGATAGGAATATTTACACTATGTACAACATACACAGCCACTCACGCACGCAAAATGATCCGCAGCACACAATCCCCGAGAAAGCTATCCCGCGCAGCTACAACTTCGAACGAAAGAAAAAAAGCCACAGCCGTTACCGGGTAAAAGGAAAGCTTCACAAAATGCAATTGTGCCAGGGTAACAAAAAAAAAAAAGAAACATCGGTTGTGAGTATTTTTTTTTTTTTGCAACTGTTAGCTACGAAAGCGGCTGCGGCTTGGAATGTTGTGCTATTTTGGTTACACCGTAGGTCAAGCTTGTTAACAGCAGCAACACCTTATCACAAAACACGCAAAAAAAAAAAAAAGGTATGAACGTTCCGTTAAATGCAGTGTCGCAGGACTTGGAAACAGCAAGGACTCTTCGTGCAAATCTTAATTTGGCGGCGGTCCCGTTGCGAGCGCATCACGGGCCGTTAGCTAACTGTTACGACAGGCTGCTTTTCGGCCCCCTCTACTCCTAACAAAAATAAAAAAGGGGCAACGGCGGCGGGAGGAAAGAAGAAAAAAAAAACGTGACAAGAAAGAAGCTTCGGGCGAAAGAAGTGGCCGCCGAGAAACGCAAGGCGCAGCGAAATAAGTTAACACACTACTGGCCCACATACGGGACCTCCCGCAGCCATTTTTCGCGGAGTCTCGCCAGGATCACCCGGAAAACGAAAACTTCCTGCTACGCAGGCGACGTGCTCCTCATTCGGAACGCCACAAATAAATAGACGACCCGCCATCGAGTGGGGGCGAATTTTTTCGCTGCGCAACCACAAAACCCTTGGGGGGAGATGAGCAGGCAGTTAGGTCAGACCCCTGGACAACTGAGCGGTCTTGCGATTAGGACAACGCTTGGGCAACAACCTCACAGGCGTACCAGCCGCAGTAAGGGGGGGGTGGGAAGATGAAAAAAAAAAAAAAAAAAAAAGCGTTTTGATCGGACTTGGGACGGGCCTAATCTAAACCTGAACAAACAGATCACAGAAACAGGCACACCAAAACCTCTCTCCGCGTTTGCAGCTGCGCTCGGCGACCGTCGAGCGCTAAACCGAAACTGGCACGGACAGCAGGGTGGCGACCTGTCGCGTTGCATCATCATCCACGTGTCACGACAAAGCGGGGGGTGCGAACGAAAGTTTCTCTTTTCTTTTTGTTTCCCTCACACAGGCGGATTTGGGCGTTCCTCGGCAGGATCGTCGGGGAAGCGGCGGCGGCGAATTTTCTGGCTCGATGCGCGGGGGGGCTGGCGAGAGGCGACACTGTACATCGTTCGACGATAGCACTGTACTACATCCCGTTGTGGCCTGGGTTTCCGACGACGCGCACCACCACGTAGCCGATCAGAGCGCCGACGCGTCCACTTCTTCCTGGTACCTGCACGCCAGGTAGTCGGCCGAGTCGGCGAGCTGGTGCAGGATGGCGTGCAGGCCCTGCAGGTGGTGCCTGAAGGCGGCCGCCAGGTGCAGGCTCTGCTCGAGGCCGCCCTCGCGATCCGTCACCACGCTGTCCACGTCCGAGTCGGTGTCCGACGTGGAGCCCGTCGAGCCGAGGCTGTCATCCGACGGCTGCCGCGTGTGCTTCGGCGGCGGCCGCAGCAGCGCGCCCGTGAGCGGCACCACGGCCGAGGTGCCGCCCGCGCTGGGGCCCCAGAGCAGCTCGTTCTTGACGTCGTTGAGCATGTTGTAGAAGGAGTAGAGGTCCGTCTGCGACAGGTTGGCCGGCGGCGCCCGGCCGGCCTTGTCGGCGAGGTCCATGTCGCGCAGCCTCGAGGGCACCAGCACCGTGGCGTCCATGTTGTTCACGGACTTGACGAAGCGGTCCATGGCGCTGAGGATGCTCTGCTGCGAACAGGTGAACGAGTCCTCGTTGCGACTTGTCCGCCTCGAGGACGAGGAGCCCGGGCCCCGGTGGTTGGCGTCGAGCCGATACATGTGGAGGTTGTCCAGGGCAGACACCGGTCCGCTCACCGTGGGCACCCGCTTCAGTTGGCCGGCAGCGGAGTCCTGCGAGAGAGACTGTCCCGCGTAAGACTGTCGCCGCGACTTTTGACTCGCTCCAATGGCGGAAAGTCGCCGGGGGCTCAGACTGTTTGCACTCTCCATTCGCGAGGAGGTACGACTTCTTCTCTCGGGGGGCAGATACACGCAGCGTGCACGTCTCGATTGACCACTTTTTTTATGCCCCACGCCAGCCGCGACCGGAAAAGGGAGCCCCCACCCGAACGACGCAGGCGGGACGGACCCACTCGCACAGCCGGGGGGAGCGCGCCCCTCGCTGCTGACGTCGACGGGCCGCTTCGGTGCCGCGCCGCCGACGGCCGCGCTCGTTAGCGCTCGCTGTTCGCGTTCGAGGTCGCTTACGTGAAAGGCCGATGACGACAGTGGGAAACACGGCCCGGCGTAGCGCTACGCGGCCGCCCGGCCGCCTGCCTTTCCTACCTCGGCTGCGGAAAATGGGTGCGAACCAGTTCCGCCGCGATGTCGCCCCACTATCAGGTGATGAGCGGGCTTTGCCATTGGCCGGCCGCTCTGTTCACGGGGTGCCGCCTCGTCACGTGACCGGAGTGTACACGTGCTAGCCGGCGCGGCCGCGGCGTGCTTGGCCGCTCTTCCGATGGGAAGTTTTCGTTACAATTCGCGCAAACGCTCCCTTAATCGTTTTGTTACTCGTTTGCGCCTCTGAACATACCACTGGAGAGGGAAACCGCGACGAAGTGACGTTTGTTACTCGGAAAAGAACGGGAAAATTACGGCCGTCGGACGCTGCGGCCCTATTGTCGTCTTCCACCGTATCGCTACTGTAGGTGGCGGAATTTCAGGGCACGCCGCGATAACAGACGCGTTCGAAATTTTGGACCAGTTTTGTTTCGTTCCACTCAAAGAATACGGCACGAACCATTATGCGCGATTTTAGTGAAATGCGTTGCGCGCGATGTACTCGGCTTGGTGGAACGGTGTCGCCATCTGTAGAAGCGGCGCCGAACGACGACCCTAAAATCAGTGTGGCTAGAGGCGTGACGTGCGGCGCCAAATGTGCGCGCGGCGCATTGAACCCGGTTTACTCGTGGAATCGCAGCTGGGCACGAATTCTATGATTGCGCGCAGGAATAAAATAATTTCCTCGCAGCCACTTTCGACTCTGCTCGTGAGCATGAAGCCCGCGCTTTTAATATTCAGGTGATATTGCCGCGAGAACCGGAAACTGCGTTTAAGCCGACGTTGCTTTTTTTTAATCGGTCTTCCTTGGCAGAGAATGGATATCGCTTTCTTTTTCTTTTCTTTTTTGTGACACTGCTGCCTCGCAAATAACTTTCGATTGGATTTCTCTGAGTGTTGACTCCCGCACCGCAAATGAGGGCTAAGAAAAATATGGCAATTTCTACTCTACTATAATTGATGCATGCATAACCAAGACGCTCAGTACCCTGCCCGTTAATTGCAAACATCCAAACTGCTATCATTAATTCGTTCATATCCCAAAACTCGTCCTGGAGGGCTTTTAAGTTTGCGGACATGCATTTAAATACCCACTTCATCATCATCAGTCACTTCGCGTAAGTTACAGTGAACTAGTAGCCTGAATGTTGCGACACCGCAGTGAAGAAATATATGTGTGTATGTATAAATCTTTACTGGGCAAAAAAAAAAAGATATTATATACCAAGGAAGGGGAAAAAGTGTGCGAAGAAATCGACGTTGTAGTGTGGCACGGGTAGACATCGTTAGAATATACGAATTTCGCATTCCTGTCAGCGACATTCTGCGGCCAAGCGATATTAAACCTGCCTTAATAAACATTTTCTTTTGTGGTCAAACGAGAATTCATTCAGCTGTTCAGTGCACACATCTTATCTGCGACTTACAGGAATAGAAACTAACGGTTCATGGCTTTATGCAAGCCTCGCTATTTTATTTTTATTTTTGTGCTTGGTGTGATGAATTCCTGATCAAAATAGTTATTTTTTTATAGATGTAAGATATACGGCAGGCGCCGCACAAACTTGTGTTTTTTTCTTTCTTCCTTTATTTTTTATTTCCTTTTTGAGCGGCAAATGCCAATAGCAACGCTACCTTTGTGCAAATAATTTAAAGGGTGTAGCGACTGTATTTCGTTAGAGGCTTCATACCCGGCCCCTCGACATTAACGTTAAGAAATGTATCCGGGGATGGGGATTGCTCTACACGAAAGTTCGCCACAAAACAGATGTTTATAAGCTGTATACAGATGTCAAACGTTGGGCCACAACATAAATTACCACAATTGTTGTTATACCTTTAAAACTCAATGCTCTAAAAAAACAAGAAAGAAAAACAACCATGTCTTGTTGACATACAGCTGCGGCATATGCTGTCCTTGACTATTGTATAGTACTCAAACAGCTCACAGCGGTAGACTACGCCGCGATGATCTGCTGATCGAGTGGTTTTCATCTCTCTCCGGGCCGCAAAAAAAGGGGTCTAACGGAACGTGTTCCGTAAAAATTCGCTCCTGAAACGAATTCGGCCTCTCCTCCGCATAACCGGTTTTCGGGAAAGCAGAATTCCTTCCGTTGGGGTCTGGTTTTGGCATCACGGATAAAGAACAAAACAAATTAGCAGATTCCTTCGTATGGCGGCTAAGTGTGCTTGAAAAAATCTGTTTTACCGCTGAAAGCTGCTTGAGCCGCTATGCGCCAGCTACATGTCAGCAGGAAGACATTGTTGTTTTAGGCTTAAGGCCTGAATGGCGACCACACTGATACGTTAGATTTCAAATTTACAATAAGGCTGACAAAAATTATGAAGGTCAGCTCGAACATACTTTCGCAAGAAGTTCGTAGCGCAGATTCGCACGCACCTACACTCTCGGTATCGCAGTTTCGGAAACGAATTAAACAAAAATATATTACCTTACTGCTTACGTGTTCCTCCGACTTGCCGCGCGACCTGCTATAGCTTGCTTCGTCCCTCGATCGACTGCTTTACACACACCGCGGCTGCCCTCTGCCGCGCGCAGAATGTAGCTGTATAACAGTCTTCCAAACGTCACACACGTGGCCTTTGCGTTATTAGTTTTTTCCCCTCTAATATGTCAGCTGTTTCGCGACATACAGTGGAGAGACAGTCTGTATAAAAAATTCCACTCGTTGTGTCAGGCGGCAGCGAGGCGGGGACATTGATCGTATTATTTTCCACGGACTTGTAGTTCAATTAGAACAGCATTCCGCGAGCGAATGGGGGAAAAAAAGGAAGGGGGAAGGAAGGATATGGAAGGGCTGACATGAAATTTCGTTGAAGCGCGAATAATGATAACAATAACATTTTTGAGCTGATCGTAAAATGTATGAAAAGCTCTGATATTAGGTTGGAAGTTATTTGGCGTGCACGGCGAACGGGACGAAGCATTCTGCACTAAAAAAGAAGGCGAAGTGAAATAAGAAAGCAATTGTGTGCTGCATTACGATGTTCGTTTTGTTATTTTACGGCAGCTTTTGGCATAAGGACACCATGGAAGGATATCTTTCTTGTCTGCCCACCAGGATCCTCTTGTCCTTTTTTTTATTTATTTTAGTGCGGTAGCATTATTGCACTACCTTCCCGCCGTCCTTCACGCGTCGTGTTCTCTCGTGCGTCGAACTTCTCCGAGATGTGTGCGAGACTCCCGGCCGTTGGCGCGAATCGACGGTTGAGACGAACAGGCACTTTTGCTTTCTTAAAACAGATATACAATTGGAAAAGAAAAGGAAAGGGGAAGATGAAACGAACAGGCATTCCCGTTGTTCCAACAGGGAATAATTTCTAGGTATGGGTCGGGTATGTGACCGTCTCAGCTCTGTTCGTCTTTCACTGCAGGTTCTGTTCCCCCTGTCGCACAGTGTACCTGCGCTTTTCCAATAATGACATACAGAGCACGCCGGAACTAATGGATCCACTGATTATCTTGCGTTTCACACCTCTACCACCAGCCCCCTCCTCTCCCCGCGTTTTATACTGGTAATGGGGTTCGGCTATGCATTGCGATATACGTTAATAAGAGCTCCTAAACCACTATTCGTCCACTTTAAACGCAGCACAGTTCCGTACAACCCATTTTCGCGGTTTCATGCATGCATACGTAACGAAACGGAACTTTTTCTTTTCAACTTTCCACCGTAAAAACGGTGGGAGGTAGGGAGTTGGGTATGTAAAAAAAAATGGGAGTAACGTGGCGTTTCTATGCCTTTTTTTTTGTTTGTTTGTTCTGTGATGGCCCTTCCTGCTGTGGGTCATGATTCGTCTAGTTTATTACTCCGCTCTTTTTCACGAACCTGTATTGAGCCAGAGAAAGAAAACGCGTGTCACTGAGTTAACCTTGAATGTCAATCAGCGTTAAATGTTTTGGTTCCCCGTCCACAGAAATCAGCCAATACCAAAAACAACAAACGAGAGGCAAGTTAGAACAGATGGGCGAAACTTGTTAGCCATATACGGACTGAATCGCAGCATGTGTGCGGCTGAATACATAGTATCACGTATCACGTCTGGCATTACTTCAATGTGTCAGCCAGCGACGCCGCACATCATTGCTGGCGTCATTGCTAACCTAGTTCAGCATCCAAGTAAAGAAGAAAGAGAATTGCTTACCGAAGTTCATTTTCTACTCTCGTTAGGATAGAAACATACAGTAGACTGATACTACGCAATATGCATGACACTGTTCGCGGGTATTATCACCGTGATCCTATCCTATAGCTGCGCGGGGGGAATTACAGGACATAACGAACCGAGGGCTATTCTAGAGGACCGCACGCCTCATGCGGCATAGCGTTCTGCTTTGATATTTGTGCGGTTATGTCACGTGACAAGTTTATTCGTGCGACGTTGAAATTCCAAACAGCCGACTGATTGCACGGATGACGCTGCACTCACTACGCACGCCTCTGCAGCTGGTACTCGTAGATCACCAACAACCATGCTGTTTTTCCCTTCAATTTGCACAGGCCCCCACTCTCCACCCCTCGCCCTTTTCCTCGCGTAAACAAAACTTAATATCAGTGTTGTCTTTTGAAAATAGCCTGGCCTTTTTGATTCCGTTCTCAGAATTTGAGAACAAAATTATGACAAGTTGGTACGGCTGACAAGAGGTAGTGGTATAGCTACATTCTGTACCAGGATAATTTCCCAATTTCCTCTCTTGCTTACGCTATGACTTCCCAATCGCTTCCCCTCTCCTATTCCCTCATCTGTTCCAATTCCAACTGCGACTACGTAAGTTTTCTTCCTCTCAGTGCCGCAAAACTGGCCCCAGCGAACGGCTTCTGTAAAACTCTTTCCAGGAGCCAATTCGGCCTCTATTCCGTATTGCCGGTTTTTGTGAGTACAAAACCACTTCCGTTGGGACAGGTTTTTGCATCACAAGGAGACTGTTTATTCCACTCCTTGGGCTGCAGAAACGGAGGGGTTCCGTAAAAGTAGCTCCTCAACTTAATTCGGCCTTTCTCCGGTATCAGGGGAGAGGCCGGATGTCGGGAGTACGGAACCTTTTCCCTATAATCCGTTTTGTATATCACGGAGAGAGAAAAAATCAGGCCACTGCCTCCGTGCTACAAAAACGGGCCCCAAAAGAAGCGGATCTGTAAATGTAGCTCCTCTACCAAATTCGACCTGTCATCCGTTTAACCGGTTTTGGAGCACGGAATTTTTTTTTCCGTCGGGACACGTTTTTTGGCACAGAGAGAGAAGAAAACAGGCTATTCTTTCCGTACTGCAAAAAGGGACCCCAGTCACTCCTGGAGCGGAATCAGCCTCTCTCCCGGAAAACCGGTTTTTGGGAGTACGGAAACCCTTCCGGAGGAATCCGTTTTTCGCATCGCGGAGAGCGAGAAAACAGCCGACTGCACGCAGTGCGCAGGCGGAGCCGTTGGGGGTCGTCCGGCTCTGTCAAGGTCGGCGGAGTGCGATCCGATTCCGCTGGTTTTGCATGCGTGCAACTCGCTGCCGCCGAGGAAGCTTCTGCGCCCAGGAAGATAGAAGATTGTCGGCGTTAGGCAAGACGAGTGAAAGAAAACAAAAGTGGCGGGAGAAGGAGCCCGTCTCAGCTGCAAGTCACGCAAGGGACAGAGACGGGAAGCGGCTATACCGCTGGAAGAGGGGGTCAAGAAAAAAAGTACCAAGTCAAAGAGAACCGAGTTGCAGAACAGGGGTGTTTTACCTATGCTCGCGTGTTCGTGTTCTTATCCTTTTCTTTAATATTTTTCAGCAAGCGGAGAATATTCCTGGACAGTTATTTTCACCCCCCCCCCCCCAAGCTTAATTACATTTCTCACCGAGCTTAATCAATATTATTTTCTTGGTTTGATTTTTTGTGCGTGATGAACGTAGATAGGTGGTATAGCAACCACAATAACGGAATACACGGCGCATAGCTATCCAAACGTGACCTTAAGCTATACGGGGCCGCAGTATAGAAAAGTAGTACAGACTGTCTGTACCAAAGCAATAACAGTGCTCGCCACCAGAAGAGACATAAACGAAACACATAGCACATGAAAGCGATTCTATGCGCATTTTGCAAATTCATTCAGCTCCACTCATGCATTCATTAGTTATTAATTAACTTGGCAGGAAAGTGGTACTTGGGAACTGAAACATCAACTCGTGTCGTCGCATTTACCTCTGCGCGGCGACCTGCGTATTCAGGGAACATCTAGCTCGCAATTTACTTTCCCTTTGCGGGGACAACAGTAAAGACAACCTAGTTACAATGGGCCCCCACTTAAATCCAGCTAAGTCACGCCTAATCTGAACGAAGGGTCTCCTGCAATTGGACTTTAAAGAGAAGAGAAGTATTCAAACTGGATAAAGCACACCGACCTGCATACCTCGTGGAAGTTAAGGGGAATGGAAGGGGGGGAGGGGGGGTAGTGGGGGACTGCAGAATCGTTTGCGCCAACCTGAGGGTTCCTTGACGTGCGAAGGAATTGCGCACACACAGATGTTATTGTATTTCAAGAATAGCTTGCGCCGCCGTCAATCGAATCCACGTCACAATAAGTTGCTCAACTTGCCTCGGCTCCATAACTATCGAGAGGCAAAAAGAGGGACCTTTGAACGAGAAGTAAGCATGATAATCACGAAACGCGCAGGGAATGATTCGAAATTGATCGCCCCTGAAAAGCGCCGACCAGCAAGCGCCACTTCCATATCATTACCCTCCGAGTCCCTTTGCACCGAGAAGAGGCCTTCCGCTGAGTAGAGCTCCACGGAAAGACTCCTCTGCCATTATCAGCCGCTGATGATGAGGCGGCAAAGCTTGCGCTAGACATCTAGCAGACGAGCGCACGACAACGACGTACGCGCAACCGCGGCAGCAGAAGAAAAAAAAACGCACGCAAGAAAAACGCACGCAAAGAGCTCCGAGACACGCGCCTGTTACGATTGGGCGAGCGTATCATCTCCCGACGAGTGCGGCCAATCGTAGCTCGACAGTAGCTGGCGCGCGCGATAGTCGCGCGATCTCCCCGCTGCACAAGTGCCGCACTGCCAGCTGGCATATTTCGCTCGGCACACTCCGCGCCGCACTTGCAAGCTCCTCGCGGGTTTTGCGCTGTGATAGTTCCGCCGCTGCTGTGAAAGTAGCCGCAGGGTCGGACTGCGCGACTGGTAACGTATAGATTTCTGCGGGACTCGACCGACTGAAGCCCAGTGTTCTGCGGTGGCGCTGGAACTTTTCCGGCGGGGTTGAATTCTCAGGCGGCGTGACGCTATTGGTTGTCACCACATTTTTTTTTTTTGTGAAGTTGTTTTACGCGCGCAGCCAATCGCGTGAGAACGCGTGAGAATTAAATCCCGCCCCGGTAAAGTTCCAATGACACGCATATTTCGGGTTTTGTTCGTTGTATACGTAGGGTTGTTTGTTTTCGGTGTTTATATGTTTAATGGGGGGGGGGGGGGGGGTAAAAATCGGGTGCTATTTTTCGAACTGATAATCGGGAATGGAATCGGCGTTTAAAAAAAACATTCCCAATTTCGGGTTTTTTCGGGTTGAATTTACAGATATACAAAATAATACACTCAGTTTATTTTTGGCGGTATCTCGAGCTACTGTAACTTGAACGGGTTAAAATTGGTGTTTGTTTCAAGCTAGTAATATAGGGGACGACAGCGATTTCTAGAAAAAAGCTCTCCGAAAATTGGCATTTGTTTGGGAATGAATCTGTAATAGTGACAGTAAAGAGCATTGATAACTTCTAAAAATTTATACATTTAATCGCGAAAAGCTGGTCATCGATTTTTCACTCATCCTTGTTTACATGCATTATCATCTGCTTGCGCACCATGTCGGTCTTCATTCGATACCTGTCTGATCGCGTAATATATGTCTCAACTGAGAGGAAGTTTTCTAGGCTACACAGCTTAACAACAATGCCAGTGCAGCATTTTCCAGCCCAGGTAGCCAGCGGTAGAGACGTGCCAATATTCAATGATTTCGACAGCTCTGCTTGAGAGGATTGCTGCCGGCAAGTACTGGTTGAGAAAAGCG
Source organism: Haemaphysalis longicornis (assembly GCA_013339765.2). NCBI lineage: Eukaryota > Metazoa > Arthropoda > Arachnida > Ixodida > Ixodidae > Haemaphysalis > Haemaphysalis longicornis. The sequence continues at coordinate 124,890,874 of CM023450.1, forward strand.
GACCGTCAGCGCACGATTGTGCAGATCGCTACTTTGAAAAGGGCCATTCGGGGAGAAATCGGGTCTAACTCAGTTCTCCTGAAACATGTTCGGGGTGTAAAAATGGGGTAAAATCGGGTTTTAGCCGAAAACGAACCCTCTGTATATGCCATGGGCTGAACTCTGGAGCGGAATATGTTGAGTTGCGTCCGTTTCAAAGATGTCCATTTCGTCGCTTCCGGTTGAAGACGTGATGTTGCTGCACTTGGTTAATTGATAAAACGTTTTTATTGAGCTTTCAGAAGCTTCCAGTCGATCTCTCGTTGTTCAACTTCAGGTCTTCTGGGGCTCAGGGAGGTGTGAGAGGGGAGGGGTCTGGTCAGATCCCGCAGCGTTCTCGGAGTCGGCGATCTGAAAGATGCCAGGGTGAGGAACACTCGGCGGAAATGTTGAACTGGCGGCCGGACACATTGCTCAAAGGTCCAGCTTTGACCGTTGCGTGGGCCGTGCAGGGGAGCCAAGGGTCGCCGCCGGCGTCGGTCGTGGAGAAGGCACTCAAAGGAGCAGGTGACCCGACTCGGCTGCATGGTACACTGCATAATGGGGCGAAGGCGACTGTGTCCGTAGAATGTGACACATGCGGGGCTTTTAACCCGCACTAAGGCACAGAAATATTCCTTGCCTTGCGTCACATGCTCACTGCTCTCTTCCGCTCAGAGCTCGCTCGAAGTGGACACTTTGCAACGGGCATGAAAGAGACAATACAACACTCAGGATTCCGTCCCTGGCTTGATTGGTCGGGCTATGCAGTGCTCTTGATCACAAGTCAAAGGAGCAAGGAACTAACCTTCTTGATACCAAGTATAGCAACGCATACTTCGCACAGGTGGTTGTATACGTGACTCGGTTTCTAATGCTTTCGTCTGCTGAGCATAAAGTCGGCCGGGTGTGGTGGTTGGATGCGGTGGATATGTTGAGAAATAAAAATAATTACCGCTCAGCACTTCTCTCATAATTGGGCAGCGAAGCTATAAAATACCAGTGAAGATTATGTTACAAAATAAACGACAAATACGATTTGGGCCGCAATTTGACGATACTCCATTTGCGAGCTTGTTGACCGGAGCGCGGTCCCGACGAGTGCAAGGAACAAAACCCGCCTGTTTCTGATTCGCGAATTAAGAATTCTCCTGAAGTAATTAGCGTAATGAAATTTTGAAGGACTACACTTCTATCGTAGCAGACTATAAACGGTGCTCCTATTCCCAAGGAGGTTTTGTGATGCTTCTGGAATGGCGTAGGAGCGGCATGTTATTGGTATACAGTCAACGCCCTAAACATTTGGTTCGGGATAGTTCCTATGAAACACGAGTTAGAGACCTTAAAAGCCAGTGTGTTAATTGGCAGCAGACGGGAATTCCGAATCGCTGACAACTTGACTGAGAAATAATTATGACAAGTAAATGAAACTAAGCTCAGTGATAGAGTTGTCTTAGCGGCAATTTCGCTATATAATTATTTTTGAAAAATTCTACGTTAGGTTGAGAGCTAGCACTCGCAAGAAAGTCGGCGTTGCCGCAGAGCGTGGTCTGTTGACGGACCACGGCACGAGCGGCCCGGCACGCCCAGGAGAGAGCCACACGCAGCTTCGTTGTAATGCAGTCGCGTGTATGGTGCTTGGGAGTAGGCTAACGAACTTCAGATGGCTAATCCGTAGCCTCTTTCCGAAACAGCGCGCGAACGTCAGGCCAGGTGTAGCTCCAACCTCCAAAGGGGGTTGGAGGTTGCGAGGTTGAAGGGGAACATTAACTGAGCAACAAAAAACAAAAGCAACAAAACTAAAAACGCCAACCCCCACCCTTAAAAATATAGCAAGTCTGGAAAGGAGCCCATGAAAGAATAAAAATAAAAAATATGAGGCGCCATGGGCGCTATTTTCGTGACCTTCAATTTGATTTTTTTAGGTTCTGACAGAAATTGCGGGCGTGTCTGGTCACGTCGATAAGGAATCGCGCGCGCTCGCTGCCCAGCTAACAAATGAAATGCTTTGTAGCTCTCCGTATTTTGTAGGTATCTTTAAAAATCGTACTTCTATCACTATGCCGAGTTTCGTTCACCTGTCATAATTAGTTTCCAGTAAAGTTGTAAATGTTGCAGAATTCCGGTCTGCCGTCAATACATAGCCATCTACGGAGGAAGTACGGTTACAGAAAACGGCTGTAACTTTTGCTTTACCAAAACTATCACGAAACAAACTTATGAGAATCAACCAAAAATTATTTCAAAGTTATGCGAATGTGTCTTTATTCGATCGATATATTGTCACCATACGTAACTCCATGTAGTTATACACCAAAACAGCCTCGTTGGCCTTTCATCTTACAGTAGCGCTAGGGCTGTATATTTTTTTCACTGTGCCTTTTTTTTTTTTTCAGGAGCAACTACGAAATGCCCGACTATGTTGGTCATTCTTGATCAGTCTTCGGCGCCGGTGTATCGTCAGCAGATGGGGAACTTGTTAACTTCGTGGTGGCGCTTCGTGCTGGCTCCGGATAAGACACATAATCTTACCCTTCACAACTGCCTCAACTGAGTAGGCATATTACCGTTAAGTCCCGCGGTAAATGACCAGAAAGGCCATCATTGAGAGCATACTTGTTTGTCCGCCGATTTCAAAACCCATACATGCAGTCCGGATGTGAAACAAAAAGACGTCAATTGTAAACGTGTAGTGTGACTCGACAGGATTTACGTATAAAAAAAGCCCCCCCTTCACGCCGCAGTCATTTTTATCTATAGTTACGCGAAACTATGACTGGGACCGTAGGGGCAGCACGTCATGGGTTTTAATTGCGACCGGACAAATGTGCACGCAGTGGGTATACAGATTGGCCTTCGAAGACGCGGGGGAAACCGCTGCGACCATTTATTGATGCGCGCATCTCACAAAACCGCGCTACTTCAGCCGAAGGTACGCACGATCTAACGGACGCGCCGGTCACACTAGTTTTGAAAACGCATGAAAAGAAAAAAGCGAGACGAGCATCACGCGAGAATCAACGACGCGGTTGTTCCCAGAACGAGGAACCACTCCTCCTCGCACGAGAAAACCCGGCATTTCTGAGCGGGAAATAGGGGGAAATGGTGGCCGTTGGCATTAAGCGCTTACGCCACGCTGTTACGCAGACGACACAAAAATGAAAAGTGGGCAACTTTCCAAGACGCGACGGAGCCGCGAAGCAGAGAGGCAGGTATTCTTTTCTTTTCGCAGACACAAGCGCATTAACGTGTATACATACACGTCTATAATGCGCACCAACACCAATTACCTCCCTTCCTTTTTTTTTTTTCTTTTCTGAGTGCGTGCGCGCGAATAGGCGAAGTCCGAGGTAGGCAGGCGCGGGAGCTTCTCAAACAATGACGTCACGACGAACGCTTGACGCCAAGCGTGACGTCGTCGTTCGGGGGACCGGCAAAGCGACCCCCCTCAAGTTCGTGACGGGGGGCAGCGCTTCCCCACTTGCGTGCAATGTAAAATAATCGTGGAACCGTCCTGCGTTTGATTTCGAGCCAATGTCCTGAAGCATTTTTTTACTGAGTAAAGGATGCACCCGCGTTACGTCATAGTGGCCGCGTCCTTGGAAGAAAACCTGAGGGTCACCGCGCGTGAGAACAAAAAAAGGATGAAGACGTAGACTCTTATAAACATGCGTGGTCTGAAATATAAAATAGCCCTCCTAGCTTGAATTCAGCTCCCGCCTTTTCCGCGGGGAAATTTTTCGTCGTCTGGGAACGTAGGATAACTTTAATGACTACGTAATCGTTCCAGACACCGCGAGTTGGCTGAGATTTTACTTATTCTCTGGCAGTAACAAGCTGCATGCGTAGTGCATCAGACGTCATTAATACGAGCCGAAGCGGTACTTCGTAATTAAATGAGGTAACGTTGAATCTTCGACGTGAGGATATTTCCACTCTGATGTCAGAAAGTTCGTGCTACTTTTTCTACACCATCCCCCTTCTATATTCACCCTTTCGGAAAGGGTATGTCTCAGCGAGGGTGCCTCCGTGTTTAGACTGAAGTCCGCTGAACGCCGTAATCTTCAATTCCGGAATGTGACACGACATCTCAATGGAAAAGTAGGCACCGAGCACACGAGAAGCCAAATCCTCCCGTGTTTGTTTACGTAGGTTGGTTACCGCAGGGAAAAACCAGACGTGCGTCCGCGCATGCGCGCGTGCGTGTGTATAGGACCACTTTTGTCTTCAATTTTTACATGTGCTTCACCCGAGGAAATGATTGCTGGAGGTGGGACGGCTTCACTAAGAGGTGCGTTCACCTACACCCTTCCGGACACACATACCCTCCTCCAACGACCTCCTGTTTTCCTGCTCCAAGTAAAGAAAAAAAAATCTGGAAAACGAAACCCCGGCAGATTGCAGTATCGATAACTCTTTCCTGTGCGTGCGTCGCATATCTGCTTTACCGTGAACCATGACATACAACTCGGCTTTTATCAGGGGAGCTATATTTACGACCGTAACATTCTTAAGACCGGAGAGACGGAGTCTCCTCATCGGAAGGCACTCCTTGTCAGCACTGGCGGCTAATGCTCTGCGCCTATATTTCCTTCTGCGAACCGACGTGAGCGACCGAGCGCGTATGGCGTGTTTTCGCCAGAGTTGTTTATATATGAGAGGGTAAATACCCCCCTCCCGCCGCACATACTGGACGCTTCATTCCCAGTGACACTTTACGGAATGGTGCTTTGCACGAGGTGGAAATCTGAATTCTTGAGTTTAGAGAAGGGCGCTGCACAAGGAGGACATGGTGGCACGGTGTTGGAAAGTGGGACGAGGGGGGGATGATGCGCGTGTACGTTTTGCGATGAACATCACATGCGCGGCTTGTACCTCTGACTTCTTTATCATTTGCACGACAAGCAAAAGAGGGAATGTTGGCGCCATTTAAAAGCGCTACGAACTCGAAAAAAAAAAAAAAAAACTCCGCCGCGTTTTGGGAGAGCCACGATTGCAGTTTAACCCTATAGATGGTATTCACTGAAAAGTTTAGCTGTCGATTTCCTCTCTTGGCAACATTGGAAACGGCCACGGACATGGCCGAAGTGCTACGGACATGGCGCGGCTTGTACCACGGCGCCCGCACGCCGCAAAAAAAAAAAAAAAAAACCGGCGTGTGTCGTTTGCCCCGTTTCAACCCGATTCGCAACGGTGGTGTCAACAGAGATTTTATTAATCGCACTCACATTGGAGCCGAGGCATCACTTTGCGTTCGGTAAGGTGGAGTTTGTAACGTGCACCAACACAGCATGTGTTTAGCGCGGACAAGAAGCGCCATCCCGCGGAGCCCGACGTAACCAGTGACGGCGCACTCCCATGGTTGCCCGCATGCGCGCCTCGCCAGTGAATACAACCTATAGAACATCATGAATGGCAGAATCAGGCTCTTCAAAGATTAGAAAGATGATTGTAGTAACGGTTAGATATAAGGAGCAAACGTCTTGGATTGGCCGAAACGGTGAACCTTGGTAGCAACGAATGAATTCGGACCATGCAGGATCTAAGTTAGAATTCGGGTTTTAAATGTCGCTCTTTGCCTTTTTTTTGCGGACACGCGCGCGCACACACACGCGCACACAGAAGAATGCGCGCACGCACACGAACGCACCCCCACACGCATGTTGTGTGAGTGCGCATGGTAAGACATTTGTATTGTGCGTATATGTGCATTGTAATGAAACGTTTTCCGTATTTGAAAGCGCTGAGCTTTTGCCGCGCGCGGTATTCTTTAGTGAAACAAAACAACAACAAAAACTGGCCGTGTATCTGCTCGCGTTGCTGCAAATGTCGAAAGGCGTTGGCCTTCTGCCGCCCGTGTTACGCAACTGCCCCTCCTGTTTCATCCGCCCACTTGTCACGATGTTCCCTACCTGCCTCGGTCCACCCCACTGCCAGGTTTGCGGAGTTCAATTTTGGCGCCGTTCGCACTGCCGGCGGGCCATTGTTGGGTTGATACCTGTATGGGAGATAGCGCTCGCGTGGCTTTTTTTCAGGCGCCAATCCTTTATTGAATTAGTTTTTTGTTAAAACGTTCTTTTCATCTCGCTTTTTCTAATTTGCTCTCGCAAAAATCGAGCACACAGCTACTTTTAATTAAAAACACGACTGCAAGCACCACTTATGTGTAGACATTCTTCCTCAAAAAAAATAATATTAAGTTTTTGTTGAACAATTTTGACAAATATGGAGCATATTTCTAGATTTCTTCTTCTTCTTAAACCTGGTTATGCCCACTGCAGGACGAGGGCCTCTCCCAAAGATCTTCAGCCACGCCTATCGAGTGCCTGGAGGCCGATAGTGTGATTGTATAATCATTAGGAGGTTTCTAGCAAATGTACTCAACCAGGGTTGCCAAATCCTTGTCTAGTGAGGAAATGCTGTCTGTGTCCCAGGAAGCGTCACCTAGCATGGTTGAACCTGTCTAGTACAGCGTCCCGTGCTATCCGGTTGGCGTTATATACCGGGCCAGGCAGCATTTCGAACCTGGTACAACGCTCTAGATTTATTAGATTTATTAGGTCTAGACTAAATCTGAATTAAATTAAATCTAGAAATATAGATTTATTAGATTGAAAATGTTTTGCCTATATAAACGTCTCGGTCAAGAATTCTTTCAACTTTGGCCGTGCGGCTGAATCGCGGACGGACGGACGGATGGACGGACAGACCAAAATTTTCGCGTTTGAGTAGTCGAAGAAAGACAATCGTCTCTAAAATAAGGCCAACCATTACAAGCGAGACTGCGACGTTCCCCGTGCTGTATAGACGAGGCAGCCAATTACGTGATGCGGGAGAATTCTGTAGCGTGGCGCGATATATGCACCGGTGCAGAATCTGCGTGCACCGATGAGTGTAGTCGTGCGTGGTGTAGCAATTTAACTCCGACGAAGCGCGACTGTTAATTGCTCGCCCGTGCGCGCTGTTACTCATGCCGCGCGCGATGTACCAGGCCGGTTGTTGCTCAACGCATGCATGTTCCTCGCTGGGTCCGCCGGGACGTGCTTCCCTTTTCCGCCGAAGCGTTGAACTGGTTGAATTATCGATGGCAGAGTCAGTGCTGCAGGCTCCACGGCTGCCTATCATAAAAGAAAAAGAACGGGAGATACTTGCTTGCACCGGCTTCGAAGCAGGGATCTGCTCCTGCAGAGGTGATTGCCCTCGCCCCGGCAGGCTGTATACCCTCGAAACCACCACCACTACGAGTATCACCCATTGCATTCCCTTCACTGTATAACTCATTCGGATTAACACCACGTTTGGGAAGATCCCATGTATAAAGGGCCAGGTCACACCTATTGTTAGCATATTTATTTACCGATATCATACATAAAGGAGTCCTTCGGTCTCGTGTTATGCAGTTGACTCTGGGTAATTCGGAGTCGCTTAACTGGATTTTTCGGTTAATTAAAAGTGACGTGCTGGTCCCGGAATTTTCGCGTGCAAATGAATGGCAGAAATTGCTCAATAATTCCAAGCTAAAATCCGTTATATGGGTTAAGTAGAAGTTATTTCGAATGACAAGCGCCCAGGTGACCGGCATTTCTCGACAAAAATAACAGCATCGTGTTCTGTACTGATTTCGGCACCATCGCAATTGAGGCAGCGCACAGTTGGTAAAGCGGCAGCCCAGTCGAGGACTTGTTGCGGACGTATATGACGGTACTGTTTTTCTGATTTTTGTTTAATTGGAAGTTCCGTTAATTCGATGTGTCTTGCGCCCTCATAGACTTCGTATTAACGGGAGCCGACTGCACACAGTTTTCTTCAAATTCTGCAGGAAAATCTGGCTCTTGATTTGATTAATAATTTCGATGAACGATTTTTTGTATTCATCGCCGCAGGGCATCCATCTTCAGCACGGTCCTCCTCCACCATTCAAATGTCCCACGAGATGCTATGTGGACGAAGGATGCACACGTGATGGTGTTTCCTGCACAAGCGGCGCGACAGCAACACGGCCACGATCCACTCCTCCCGCCGGCCACGAGGAGCGCGCACAATGGCATGTGACTGCGTCAGTCATCAATCTGACGTTTGAGTTGTAACGCGAAGTTTGTGACCGAACGAAGTTATAACCAGAGTCCTTCAATAATTGAAGGACTCTGATATAACTAAGGCTCATTTCTTTCGGTATTTAGAGTTCAGAGGGAAGCAAATGCACAAAGGTGAAACTATACGCTCCAACTCCTGAAACTTGCGAGTGGCAACAGTTGTGGACTGCGCCGCACGCCCTGTTACCTTGAGTCGCTATGACATATTTTTAAACCTTACGACATATCTTATGTTGGGGACAAGAAAAGCCGGGAACAATTAGAGCACTGTGCGCGCCCGCTGACGCATCGCTATCTTGCCGGGCCTGGGCCCGGGACCGCTTAGGGTGTTGTGGAAGTAGAGGAGGCAGAAGGAGGCATGAACACTATCATCATTAGTAAATAAAGGAGGTGGAAGTGTTTTCCAGTGCTGCCGATTGATTGATTGAAAACACGTTTATTCCATTTTCTTGCGCTTGCGCGCTGCTATGGATAGAGGGTCGGTAGGGGATTGTTAGGGAAAGGGAAAGTGGGAAACTGCCGTATACCCCTGGCGTCCTGGTTTCTTGCGGTTCGCAACAAACTTTGGTGCTGAAATCGCCCCGTCTTCAACCACCCGGCATCGTCCGGACGAGCCATCGGGCCTGAAAGATGACGATGGACTGTTTGGAGCCCAAGCGAACGGCACGGGGCGGGCCCTTCTGACGAAACTGGTGAACGAAGCCAAGGCTGCGCTCCAATCTCCGGGGCGGGGACTTTAAACTTTTTCGCGCCACCCAATATACGCCTCCAGACTTGGTGAGCTTGCAGTCGGCTGCTCCAGCGCTTGACGACTTGCGAGGCGGAAACTCCGCGTGATCAATACCGAGATGGAACCTTTGATACCTGTCGAATTACTGAAAGCTGAGCTAGAGGCTGTGCTACAGTACGAAGATGAAGGCGCTTAACGCGATATCAAGCTTCAACACAGTCATAGAATCTCTAAAGAGCCTGACTGCGTCAACTGCAGCATCTGCGACTTGTTTGACGGCTCGTCACGGGAGACGCTTTCCCAGGTTTCCACAATAGGAGCCTGGGAACAAATGTAAACCCAGGCTTCCGCAATTGAAAATCACGCCATTTCGCGGTGACATAAGCAAGTGGCTGCCGTTTTGGGAGCAGTTTGAGGCAACTATCGACAAGAACCCGACATTGAGCGTAACGGAGAAATTTCACCTTTCCGGAGAGGCCGCATCAGCAATTTCCAATTTAGAGACAACTGAAGCATGTTATAAAGGATGCCATCGAGATGCTTCGCTTTAGGTTTGGAGATCGTTTCGCATCGAACAGGAACATCTCTACCGTCTACGATCCCTATAGCTGCTGTTCGGTCTTCCTCCGACGTGACTGGGTTACGGCCGCCTCTACGATACCATCCAGGGCCACGTTCGAGGTTTGACGGCATTGAAAGTGCCCACTTCATCATACGCCTCGATGCTTATGGACATACTGCTTCGGAGTCTTCCTCCCGACATCTGTTGTTCAGTACCATCGACGTTGTGCTGAAACTTCAACGTCGACTTCTGGGGAGCGCGCTCAACCACCTGATACGAGACTGCAAGATCTCATGGATTTCATTCGTATCGAGGTTGAAAGCCGTGAGAAATCACAACCAGTGCTTGACAAAGCGTCAAGAAACCTCGACAAGACGTATGGATGGCGCAACCAGGACCCTCACAAGCCAAGTCCTCCGACAGTTGCTGTCTTTCACAATGCACGAAAGCCACCACTGAAAGAAAGTCCTTGCCTTTTCTGCAAGAACAGACAACATATGACCGAGGAATGTACGGCGAAACTAACGAGTACTGACAAAAAGGAGCTTCTTTGCATGGACGCACGCTGTTTTCGCTGCACAGCCAAAGGGCACCGCTCAAGCGAATGCCGGAGACGTATCGAGTGCTCACACTGCAAACGAAGACACGCGACGTCTCTCTGCATGCACTCTGGACAGCAGAAAACTAACGCTGGAAATGCGTACTACACGTCTGCGGAGGTAAGCCAAAACATGAAAGAGGGTCCCACTGTACTTCTTCAGACCATACGTGTATGGGCTGTTTCCGACCAAAGCAGGATCTTTTTGCGTGTTGTCGTTCAGGGCCGTACCAGATGGAGGCGTAGGGGTTCGGGAGTTTGAACCCCTCCCGAAATCGTTACAGGCAGCGCGCAAGCAATACTTACTGTTGCTTTCAGCAAAACCACCCTTTTTCCCTAAACCAAAACCAACCCCCCCCCCCGAAAAAAAATTTCTGGCTACGGCCCTGTTGTCGTTGACGGGGGCAGTCAGGTAAGCTTTCTTCGAGAAGATATATCCTAGAAGCTGAAACTTCCGGTTGTCAGAGATGTAAACTTGGCGATTAACACGTTCGGCAATGGAGAACCAAAAGCCGAAAATATCGGATAGTTCGACTCAAGCTACAAAGCCAATTCGACAGCGGTGAATGTGTCTTGGACGCCATGGAATTCCAGAAATATGCCAAGATATCTACTCCCATTTAGCTGATATCCCATTAGTCAAGAAATTTGAAAAAACAGGAAAAAACATCGCGGACAGTGACAAATTTGGGTGAAGTGTTGGAGACAACAGTATTGGACTGCTTATTGGCGCTGATCAGATGTGGCTAATCATGACTCCAGAGGTGACCAGAGATGCCAACTCAAGCCTTGTTGCCATCAACACAATGTTTGGATGGACATTTCATGGTCCGACGCAACACCACACGCCCGCGTGCTTGGTTAGCGTTTTGCACATGCGACAACGGCAGACCATGAAGTCCCTGAAGACAAGCTTGGACGCAAGTTCTGGGAACTCTAAACCATGGTATACTGGGAGACGACCAAGAACGCCACACAAGCACAGTATTGGAGTTCTGCCCTACTCTGGCGTCCTGGTTTCTTGCGGTTCGCAACAGGGGGAACCCGCACGCAGGACTCGTCCACAGGCAGTTCTGCCCACAGGCCGGGATCGACTCGTGTGCACGGCACTCTTCCGCTTCAATACCCTCCTCCTCACCCATCCCTCAGCACACAGGCAGCTCGCATTTGGCGACGACTACAGACAAACACATACTACAACATTCACTTACCCCTACAACTACCCCTCTTGCTCCGTCCCGAACACCACTTACACCTAGCCTGACAATGCCCTTACTCGCCCCTCACCCCCCCCCCCTCCACCCATTTCCTTTCCCTGAGGAGTGCGAGCACTAGCTGGAGAGCTCGCGGTGCGAGGACCAGGAACGCCTCACCGCCCGCGCCCAGGATGCTGCTGCGTTGGCTTGCGGCTTTCCGGACTAAGAAAGCCACACACTTTTATGCTCAATAAATTAACGTTTTCTTACTCCTTCTTATCCTTCCCACAGCCCGAGGACGAGCAATGAGACAATACTAGCACGGCAACTCACCCAGCGGCCGTGATGGTAGTACATGTATCGCTCTGGTCTCAATTAAGTTTACTCGCAGGACATTAGCAATGCGAAAGGCACATTTGTTATTACCATGGGAGACCGCACTACACAGCGAAAACCCTGACATCTAACAGTCAGCCGTTCCAAGGGCTGAAGACGCCGCCGGGAGCCAAGGCGTCTTGGTCTCCTCCTCTGCCTCCCTCTTCCTCCTCTTTCGACCTCCTCCCTCTCCTTTCCGACAACACAGAGATAAATATACATAACTGTGAGTGAATCTGGTGATTTTTTTTTCACTTTTTATGCTATTTTGTAGCCTACATCCGTATTGCTGAAGTTATCTCGTAGAGTATACATCAACCATGGCGTTGAAATTAACTAGGCGACAAAAATAAATGAACAAAAAGGCGAAAAACTTCGGCCACCTTCGCAATGGAGATGCGAAGGCTGAGGAAACAGTGGAGCTTGGGGTCTTTACTATATAGACTTACGTTTTCTTAGGTATGCCCCCTTCTTAAGAGAAAGATGGTTAAAAAAAGCGAAGCTTGTTTATTTAAAAAATAAAAACGGAGAAAATTTTGACAAGATCATTGTTTTCTGTGAGTAACCTGCATGAAATTGGACGTCGACCTTGTAGAACTGCCTGAAATATTTTTTTCCCAGGCGCCTAAATTTCGTACATGAGAGTAAGATGTTTGCTGTTAGCTCTTGTTCACGTTATTTACATGTTGGTTTATCTTGTTTCATAAGAAGAAAGTTATGTCATACGTGTACGTCCTATGCAGAGGCTACACAAAGTGACTTCTGTGAGGCGTTCTTCGTGTCTGCTTGATTCCAATTCTGCTATAGTGGGTTTAACCATGTCAAGTTTGTTGTTTTCATTAAGAGGTCCACCATTTGGCTATCAGAATACAGCCTATACATTTCATACAATCACTGTGAGGATCGTGTACTTGCTTTATTGTTCCGTTATAAGCCTCTGCGGCACATGCATCGGCTCACTCATTTCCGATGACTGCTACATGGCAAGGAACCCAAAAGAATTTTTTTCGTGGTCTGAGTTCCGGCCGTTACTACATTGCGTGTAAGGTTTCCTATTATGGGCTCGGCTGCATTTTTGTAATTCAGTGCTGTGATAGCGCTGAGATAGCCTGTGTAGATAACACTGTTTTCCATGTTTTCATTCATTACTCTTTCTACAGCCACAGCAATGGCGTAACACCTTGCAGTGAAAACCGAGGCGCACTGAGATAGTGGTGGTGGCGATGATGTTTATTAATGGATGGACCTAGCCCTGCATGGTATGCCGACAATAGATCCCCCGATCAACACATTTCTGCCGATGTGCGCGGGAAATCACCAGGAGTCACTGAGGCTTGTGTCCCTTAAAAACAAGAGGGCCAGGCGCAAAATGTCTCTCCTTGTGATCAATAGCCTTTAGGGAAAATGGCATCATCAAAAGAGGCAAGCGGAGCGGCTCTCTTTCGAAGTTCTTTAACCAAAGATAATCGCTCAGTCACATGCTCTCGGCAGTCCATAAGAAAATGTCCGATGTCACCTGTTACAAGAACACGTTGCGCACAGAGGTGAAGAGACAAAGTTCAGAGCTTATGAAGCCAGGCCGGTGTCCGCGCTGAGTTGGTCCGGAAGCGGAACAATAAGGAACCTCTGCCCCCCTCCCCCTTCACCGTTGGATCCGCCACTGCTGCACTCCCAACATAGCATGCTGTTTTAGAACCGTCTGTGTAAAAAAAGCCCTGTAGTCTTCATAATTTTCGTTTAGAGCCAAGAATTGATATGTTAACGTGGTAAAGAATGCCAAGATGGTAGCGGGTGGCGCCTTTGCGCACTTTTAGGTAAAGTGTCCAGCATACTTAACTCTTGGCACTGTTTTTCAAACCGAAGAAGCAATGGTCTGGTTGCTCGGGGTTTGTTATTAACTCATTAGACACTGTCCCGGACAGGCATTTTGTAACTACGCGGTAAACGCAGAACGCGGATGTTTTGGCAGTGCATCTTTAGGACATTTGAGTCCATGCAAACTGCATGAGTTAAATCAAAGGCCACAATCCATTCTCCTGGAGTCCTAAATCCAAACTGCCAAAGTCTGACGCCAAAGTCCACTTTTACTCAGCCGAAGTCCAAAGCCAACGCCCGCGCTATGAACTCAGGGGAAATGCTGTGCGCCCTGAATGCGGGGATAGCGCAGTCGGATAGACGTCGGTTTCACAACACGGGGGATCCAGTTCGATTCCTATCACAGAGAACCTTTTTTCTTAAGGCGCGCACTCCCCACACTTGCCCGTGTGCTCCTTTCCTCTTCGCTGCTTTCCCTCGCACTTGTTGTTGTTGTTGTTGTTGCGCCTTTAGATATGGCACATACCTAATCAGGTGATCGACCAATCAACGGAGGACGGTTAAAATAAATGCAATTCTTATCTAATTACGAGACGCTTAGAAAAGATAATTTAGACCGGTTGGAAAGAGTTCTGGTTCCATAAACGACAGAAAAAAACTGGAAAGCTAAGGCGAGGGTGACCAATCGCAATCATAAAGTGAATCTATTGGAATTTTCAATGAAGCGCCGGAGGGCAGGGCATACATCCCGGCGGCAGAACCCCGTTTCGGATGCCCCGAACGATAGTAGAGCCGCCACTGTTCGGGATATTCCCAAACTGCAAAGCGGCACCTCAAGGGACTGATGTCTGAGACGTGAAAAACGTCGACATGTCAAGAGGTAGTGTTCTACAGACTCGTCTTCGTTACAATAGCTGCAGGCGCCAGACGAGACCTGTGCAAGTACCTATTTAAGTGGGGTACTCGACAACGTAGGGCTTGTTACGAATGGGCCAGCGCCGCAGTACTTCCCCGCATCACTCCTCGGCTGTGCGGCGAAGCCACTCGGGCGCCTTCGGAAACAGGCGCAATCATGTCGGCAACAAGTTGCGACAAAGCCTCGTCAGACGCTTCGCTCTCTGCGCATTCGGCGGCTGCCTGCACGGCTCGTCTCCACGCTCTTCAAGGACACAGAGGCAGGCCCCGGTGATCGCAACGGAGTCCTCCTCTCTCCCCTCTCTCGGACTCAACGTGCCCGAGGCTATGAACAGCTTACGAACTCTGGAAAGAGTGTTGTACGTGTTCCAGCGTGTTGCGTTTGACCGTTACCGCTTTCGGGTATAAATAGAGCTCCCAAGCGTTGTAAACCATTCCTGTTAGAGCAGCGAATCGATGTTGTCGCTCTGCTCGAGTCCTGTATTGTAACCTCGCCCGTCGGGGCATTGTTCTTTGGCTTCGGCTCACCTCTCGCTATGAAGTAAACAGTTACGTTAGCCTATCGGCTCCGGACGTCTTCCCGGCTGCAGTCGGCCCGCCCGGTCGCAACAACTGGTTGGCAGCGGTGGGATGGCAACTTCGTAACACCTGAAGCCAACGGTGCGAGACCCAACACCACGGACGTCAAGGCGGCTTTGGACTTCGCAGAATTCACGGCGGTCAAGGGTGAGTGCGGGACTTTTCTTCACTGAGTTTTACCAGGCTTCTGAGGATAGCTGGTAGGGCGTGTGTTTTTGTCGCATGGGTTAATCGCGCAAAACATTTTTGGAGCAGTGGGAAAGCAGTACTCTAGACCGGCCATGAATTTGAAGGCGTTGAAAAAACCGCAGTTGTTGGAGCTTGCAAAAGAGTTGCGCTTGGATGTTACGGACGCGCTGAGAAAGCCAGAGCTGATACAGGCTATACTCGCTGTCGGGGCTGACGATGAGGAGCTGTCGGAATGCATTGAGCTGATCAATGGCAGGGAGACCGCGAAACGTCAGGCCGCCGAGGCAGAGGCTGAGGCTGAGCGTCAGAAACGACAGCAGGAACGCGAGGAAAGAGAACGACAGCACGAGGAAAAGATGCGAGGGTACGACCTCGAGCTCAGGCAAATCCGACGGGAAAGGAGGAGGCTCGAGCTAGAGAGACTCCAACGGGAGAGTAAGGCACTAGAGCAAGAGATTCAACTCTTGCGCGAAAAAGCGAAGCTCAGAAAGCCAGAGTTAGAAAAGTTGCTCGAAAAAGACTTCGTTGTCGTGGATAGAGAAACTGGCCACGGTAACGAAAAGAAAGTAGCAGACGCTCGGGAGCGCGAGTCGGAAGCGACCGTTGCTGCCCCGCAGCGCGTCAAGGTTGCTGAGAGAGATAACGACGGCGCATTAGCTCAGACTGTCGGCAGAGGCGGCAGAGGGCAGTACGTGTCCACTGAGTGCGATAATGTGTCGGCGTTTGTTTCGGAGATCTCGGCGGAGTGTTCGGACGGTTCAAATTCGCGGGAGGCCTTAAGGCCCAACCACATGCACGCGTAAAATCGACGTACTCGCGCAACGACGTACGCCTGCGGCGGCATACGCCGCTGCCTTTACGCCGGCCGACGACGTCGGAGAGGGCGAGTAACCACATATCGCCGCAACGCGCGCGTAAACCAATGCGCCGCGCAGTGTGGCTCGACTTCTTCGGACTCAGCTTTGTGGCGACCAGTTCAACTACATTTTAACTCAAATAAAGCAAATAATGCCTATTCTCACAAATATACGTATATTTAATACAGAAACAACTAAAACAGCTCTCGGGACATTAAAAAACGTTAAGGATTAGTATGCATACTTGGCAGGCACAAAACTAACGAATCCCTTCCGCTACATTTGGCGTAAAACTGCCTTGCTCCCATAGTTGCTCGTTGCTTCGCGTGTTTTGTCCGGTTGGTTGGCCACCGTATTTTACAAATTACTTCGTTTCATCGCATAATAAATAGTGAAGTTAGCTTATTTATCAATTCACTGTCTTGTTATGCGACCTGACTGCCGATAACATCACCGCCAGAGGTGTACGTCAACACCGTACGCCCGAAAGTTTGCGTCGATATCTGGCGCGCTCTGACTTGGGCGTAACAAGCGCGTACCAATGCATTCGGCGTACGCCGGAGTACGCCGGTTCCTTACGCGCTTACGCCGGTTTACGTCGTTGCGCGAGTACGCCGGTTTTACGCGTGCATGTGGTTGGGCCTTTAGGAACGGCTACCGGTCTGAACATGAACAATTCGCGAGATAGCGAGGTTTCGCTGGAGTGCGTAAGCCATGGGGCTACCGAAAGGCAACACGAGTCCGCTGAAACGGAGGTTGTTCCTTTGGACGGTAGCACAGAAACGAGCGATGTGGTGGCAAAGCCTGCAGTCGAAGCAGATGCGAAGCAGCGAGCGGTTTGCACAGCTCAGCTGGGAGTCATGACGATCTCGCAACTGAGCAAGCCGATTCCGTCCTGCCACCAGCTCAGGTAGCTGACCTCGAGCAACGGCCAGCCGAGCTCGTAGATATTCAGGTGTCTGGGGAGGCTGAGCCGTCTGTTGAGACAGGGCAGCTTGGATCTAGCGTAGCCTTGACAGCCGCAAAACAGAACGAAAACACCCTTCGGTGTTCGCTTGCTGAGGCTGTCGCCGAAAGCGCTAGGGACAACGAGGTAGTGACTGCTCAAAGCTACCAGGTGCCTAATGAGCACGTCGTGCCCTTTTCACTCCAAGCTGATGCTCCCGAAGATAGGCCAGCATCGGCGGAGCTAGCTGAGGTTGCGGTGTCGACTGCGGCTGAGCCGAAGTCGGGAACCGATCAGCCTAGAGGAGAGAACGTAAACACGTTCCGATGTTCGCTTGCCGAACGCGTTCGTAAAAAGGCGAGCAAGAAGGATAGAGGGAAAACCTCTGCGCGCACTTGCGGCGCGTGTTTCAGTGCAGGCACGCGAAGGGGCGAAGCCGTGAGCTCGCATCGAGCCAGGGGGACGCCGCCTCCAAAAAGGATTGCACGCCTTACGTTCGAACGCTGGAAAATCTCGCTCGCTTCTCCGCGCGCTCGGCCTTTGTCGAAAACAACGGCCGGTGTCATTTCACGCGGTCGCAGCGACGTCGAGGGAACTGCTGCTGACGTGAACGTGAACACTTCGCGAGATAGCGACGTTTCGCAGGAATGCGTAAACGATGAGCTTTCCGAGACGCCGCACGAGTCCGCTGAAACGGAGGTTGTTCCTTCGGACGGTAGTGCGGAAACGAGCGATGTAGTGGCAAAGCCTGCAGCCGAGGCAGCGAACGGTTTGCACGGTTCATTTGGGAGAAATGACAATCTCGCCACTGAGCAGGCCGATTCCGTTGTGCCACCAGCTCAGGTAGCTGACCTCGAGCGACGGCCAGCCGAGCTCGTAGAGATTCAGGTGTCGCGGGCGGCTGAGCCGTCTTTTGAGAATCAGACAGGGCAGCTTAGTTGTAGTGTAGTTCTGGCAGTGAGGAAGCAGAACGGGAACACGCTTCGGGCTTCGCGTGCTGAGGCTGCCGCCGAAAGCGCGAGGGACGACGAGGTAGTGACTGTACGAAGCTACCCGGTGTCTAAAGAGCTCGTCGTGCCCGTGTCACTTCCAGCTGATGCTCCCGACGATAAGCCCACATCGGCTGAGCTAGTTGAGATTCCAGTTTCTCTTGTGGCTGAGCCGAAGTCGGGAACCGATCAGCCAAGGGGAAGGAACGCAAACGCGTTCCGGCGTTTGCTTGCCGAACGCGTTCGTAAGAAGGCGAGCAACGAGGAGATAGCGAAAACTTCCGCGGGTACTTGTGGCGCGCGTTTCAGGGCGGGCACGCCGAGGGGCAAAGCAGTGAGCTCGCTTCGCGCCAAGGGAACGCCGCCTCCTAGAAGGAGTGCGCGCCTTACGTTCGAACGCTGGAAAATCTCGCTCGCTCCTCCGCGCGCTCGGCCTTTGTCGAACAAGACGACCGGTGTCTTTTCACGCGGTCGCAGCAGTCTCTTTCAGAGAACGGGCGCACCTAAAGTGCGATACAAGGGGAAAACTCGGAGCAATGATGAGAGCTCGAATCGCAGCTCTCAGCGCGAGAAGTGGCTTGTAGACGCCTGACTTTCTCAATTTCATTGTTTTTCCTGGAGCAGGTTTCGCCCTTTACGATTACAATTTTTTTTGTGTGGGACATTTCCAATCAAGCGAAATGTCACCTTTCGGGTTTGTCACTTGTCTAAAGTACTGCTGGGCCAAAATATAACTAGAGTAGTTAGTTATTAGCGTACTTTTTCGCAACTAGAAGCCTGGAAGAGCTTCAGTGTGGATTTGTCTTCGCACTTGCCGGCGATGCGGTTGTGTCTTCCTGTGTTGTTCTGTTGCTTGCCTGACCAAGCCAGAGACGTTCTTGGGGAGCCACTACTCGTCCAGTGACCCGCCCGGTGAAGCTCCAGCACGGTGTCGTACAGACAAGGCCTGGAGTCGAGCGTCTGCCGAACACTTCACTTCGACAGCATCCCTCCGGACAACGGTTGCAGACCCTTATCCATCGGGATCTCGGACCCCCGGCGGAGAAGCTGTTACGAATGGGCCAGCGCCGCAGTACTTCCCCGCATCACTCCTCGGCTGTGCGGCGAAGCCACTCGGGCGCCTTCGGAAACAGGCGCAATCATGTCGGCAACAAGTTGCGACAAAGCCTCGTCAGACGCTTCGCTCTCTGCGCATTCGGCGGCTGCCTGCACGGCTCGTCTCCACGCTCTTCAAGGACACAGAGGCAGGCCCCGGTGATCGCAACGGAGTCCTCCTCTCTCCCCTCTCTCGGACTCAACGTGCCCGAGGCTATGAACAGCTTACGAACTCTGGAAAGAGTGTTGTGCGTGTTCCAGCGTGTTGCGTTTGACCGTTACCGCTTTCGGGTATAAATAGATCTCCCAAGCGTTGTAAACCATTCCTGTTAGAGCAGCGAATCGATGTTGTCGCTCTGCTCGAGTCCTGTATTGTAACCTCGCCCGTCGGGGCATTGTTCTTTGGCTTCGGCTCACCTCTCGCTATGAAGTAAACAGTTACGTTAGCCTACGGCTTCTGGACTTCTTCACGGCTGCAACAGCGGCTGGCCGCTCGCATCATACACGCTACCACTCGTATGTCGGAGGCCACGGAGCTCGGATCGGGTGCCCCCGCCCGGTCGCAACAGGCTGTAATGATCACCTCTAAGTTGCGCGAAGGGCACCATTCAGGTTTCCATGAGGATTTCAGATGATTAAAATCTCTTGTTGGCAATAAAACTGATTCTTGCAGTTCTTTGAGTTTCAGCATCCTGCGGTACCTAGCAGCGGTTATTAAAGGCATCGGCTCAACGACGCCTACAACAGGCCCAGAAAGTGCGATCATTGCTAGAGAGTCGGCAGTCTCGTTGAATGTGATCCCCGCGTGACCAGGAACCCAAAGAAGGTTAATTTCAGTTAGGTGAGGTGGCAGGAGTGACGGAAATGTCCGCAGAAGGGGAACGTCTTTAGGGGAAGAAATGGCTAAGCATACAGAAAAATAATCTGAAATTATGATTGGAGATGTAATTGATGCATACAGCTTTCGTAGGGCCAGGACAATTGCCAGTAATTCCGCGAAGAATATGGGGATAAAATCAACCAGACGAACCGAAAAGGACCAGTTAAGGGAAAGGGAAAGTATACCTATACCGGATTTTTCTTGTCGTTGAGAGGCATCTGTATATAATGTTGCACCTGGCTGCATGGAGGCCAAATAATCTTGGAGAAGACGATTGAGCAGTCGGGCTAGTAACAGTTAAGCATTTTTGGGAAAAATTTCCGGAAATTGATAGAAAGAGGAGAACTCCTGTCATGATATGGAATAACCTGATTTATTGCTACACCCAATGGAGAAAGGAAGCTCTGTACCAAAATGCTTTGCGGACATAAGGATCTGGGCCATTGGTGCACCAGAAACGCGTGGTTCAGCAATAAAGATAAACTGCTCCCTGTTTACCCCACAGTTATAAGCTATCAGAAAAGTTTCCACAGTAAGTATCCGAAACCTATTAGGCAGAGGAGGAACGCGCGCTTCCAAGTAAACTACTGCAAGCTGCATTCTTAGGTAACCCTAAGAAGCAGAGAAGAGCCTGCCGCTCCAGAAGAACCAGACAATGCAGCTTATACGTCGCGGACCCTGCGAATAGCACACACCCAAACTCTAAAATGGGGCGAACGTACATTCTGTATATCATAAGGAGGGTCTCTGCGCATACCCTTCTTTCTATGACTAAGACGCCTCAACATCCCAACAGCACGTGCACCTTTGACCTCTATGAGGGCTATATGTGGGATCCAGTCAAGCTAACTGGTGCATATTATCCCAAGATACTTTAAAGAAGGAGCCTGAGGAATTATGCACCCTCGGTAACTGAGAGTACTGTTAACAGTGGTTGAGATCGGAAAAACTAATAAGGAACATTTGTTGACATTCACAAAAGACAAATACTGTCCAACCAGTCCAACCAGGAGGCAATAATGTTCAGATATGACTGCATTAATGCGTAAAGTGCTTGAATGTCAGGTGCTGATGCAAAAAACGCAATATCGTCCGCCTAGACATATGTAGAGACACCAGAAACCACCGAAATAGTGCTTACAAGGATGTTAAGAAGAACCTGGGAAAGGACCGCCCCTTGCGGTACGCCTCTAGACTGTGGCAGCTTGTGAGATAGTGAGTAACATTAAATTTTACACAACTGAACTGCCTGTCTCTCAGAAATTCGCAAATCCAAGCTATAATGTACCTTGGGAAGTTTAGGACTTGTAACCGGCACAACACAGGCTATTCCACGCTATCAATAGCTTTTGCTACATCTATACGGTCACAAGAGCCGCAAACTGTTTAGTGCGACGGGCTAGTTTAATCCGGCTTTCAAGGTCCATATGCGCACTCCAAATCGAACACCCAGGGCGGAAACCAATTTGTCTGGGGCTAAAGATTCTAGAACTGGACACCAATTGCATTCTTTGCCTAGCATTTTCCTCCTCTTCACTTTTCTGCGCCGAGTTTTGCTGGCCCGTGCAGTGCTAGGAGGGACAATTGCGGAATGAGCTGTCCTTGAATGTATTTCCACTGGCCTAACGCAGACTGACCCAGACACGACCCGTGCCGTATACGATAAACCCCCTGTTACACACGAGGTCATGGGTTCGATTCTCGGAAGCACTCGGCCACAGCCAAAGTATTTCCGATGGAAGCGGAGGGCTACTAAGTTGGCATAAAAGTATCCTGAAGCCCTTTCTTCCCAGAGTAATCGCGCAATACGAGATACCTTCCTTATTCCACTGACGCTCGCCAAAAGCTTACTTCGTAACACTTACAATAGAATTTCACCCGAGGTGACACAAAGGTGAGCCACAAAAGTGAGCCAACAAAATTTGTCAGGCAATAGTTTATGGTCAAAAGTACTGACTTTGAAACCCAAATCCAGTGCACCTTTATTCAACTTTCGGTTCATCTGGGTTTTGGCACGGCCCTCGGAGCACTCTTTCCACGTCCTGTACATAAACCCTAAAAAAAAGTACGGGTGAGTATGTTCTCCTTACGTGAAAGCTTGTTTTCGCTAGGCTAAGCTAGCTATTCACACCAAGTTTGGCGCCGTTAGGTTATGTATCCAGCAATACAGTTGAAGTCAT
The DNA here is from genome assembly GCA_013339765.2 of Haemaphysalis longicornis. NCBI lineage: Eukaryota > Metazoa > Arthropoda > Arachnida > Ixodida > Ixodidae > Haemaphysalis > Haemaphysalis longicornis. Next base: position 124,912,891 of record CM023450.1, read on the forward strand.
TGCTACAATCATGGAGGAAAGGAAAGCTGCTACATTTGTATGAAACTCCATTATTGTAGCACGAATCGATGCTGACATCTACTAGAACAAGTTCCAGTGACTTTAGGTAGGCGCGGTCGACTAGCGACATCTAGCCGCCATAAGTTGAAGGCATGTTTTTACAGTTTCGGTGCTGATAGCGATAGCGTGGCGTTAGCCACCATAGCGTCAACGTTACGGATCCGGTGTGGGCTGCATTTTAGATGATTTCGAGCGACAGTCTCGTCGCACGCATAATCATGTGCGGGCTGTGCGCTGATGACGTACGTGTTTGCGCTACTTTGGCGGGAAATTCAACACTGTAACCAGCCCCTCCAAGTTAGTTTGCCGCCAAAAACGTCGTCACTGCATGCAATGGAGGAAAGAAAGCAGTGCCACGCACGGTGGCCCCACCCACCGTTAGCCTCGCATTTAAATGAGGAGAGGCGAACTTAGTAGTAATGATTTACAATGGTGCAAATCACAAACTCATTGCCCTGTGGACGTCGATAACCCGGGGCAGTCAATCACAAACGTGAGTTAACTTTAAACGACGAAGTCCGCAACCTAACAGGGATTTTTCAATTACACAGAGCGTCCGAAAAAAAAAATTGGAGCGTGAATTTGTCTTCAGACGGGATGATTGAGGAGAACAACCGCAGATTGTGACAGCAGGTTGTGATGTCCAGCGCGTCATGCTCCCGCCACGTGTGAGCGGCGTAGCGACGCGCGTTATCGCCTTGGCTGTCCAATTGATAAAACTGGCATCTGCAGGCGCGGCCTTTTCCCTGCTTGAACTGTCGGGCTCACATCCGTCCGTCCGCCTTGAGCTGTCGGCCGAACAAACCCTGTTTCGCCCGTCCGTCAGCTCGCCACACACGACATAGATATTGGGAGCTGTCATACACACGCACGCAAATTCATGACGTGCTTGTGCAGACTTGATGCTCCGTCTGATTGCCCGCTACAAAGACACTGGACCAAATATAATAAACAAATTTTCTTCAGCGTCTAATACCGGGCCTTGTCACACACCCGCGGGCCCTCCCTAGGCTCAAAAATAAATGGGCGGGCCCGGGCCGGGCCTGGGCTTGAGACGACGGGCCCGGGCCGGGCCCGGGCCAGGCTCACTTATAAATGCCCGGGCCTGAGCCGGGCCCGAGCTCGGTGTTACGGGCCCGGGTCGGGTTACTCAAAGCGGGCTCGGACCTTAAAATCAGGCGCGTGCAGTGCTCTAGTTCGGATCCCACCCGGCGGGCATTTTTTCACCACTTCCTTTCTGACTAAAAAAATTCTTCATCTGTTTCTATGACCAACCACAACCTCCCCTTTGCTTTCCGAGGTTTTCTTGACTGCCAACCCTTATTTTCTGTCTTATTTCACCGAGCCCCTCATTTTCCATTTTCTCATTCGCTATATATATATAAGTTGGTTTAAAAACCTACTGTTCTTCCCTAACTGAAGATAAAAATAAATACTTTTCAAAAGATTTACCTTCTCTTCTACAAACGAATCCGAAAAAGTTCTGGCAAATATTATCCCCTGACCGCGACTCAAATCGGATATCTTTACATATTAACACCAACAACGCCCCCCTTTCAGATAATGATTGTACCTCTGCTTGCAACTTCTGCAATTTTCATGTAACCCCCCTTACTCAATGCCCCCGGGCCTGTAAGGTATTTTAAATAAATAAATTATATATATATATATATATATACTATATATTATATATATATATATATATAGATATATATATATATATATATTATATATATATATATATACAGCAATAGGTCATGTAATGTCTCACTCCGCTGAGGCCACTGACTCGGATGACACACCCGGACAGACCTGCGCACTTTTTGAAATAGGATTTGCTGACGCGTGACATCGTCTGCTTTTTGCCATATAGTTGGCCACGTGAGCACGTGCTCAATGGTAACGAGCTCATGCTACCCCACTTTAGATCCTGGGTGAGAGCGTGCGAATGCAGCCTGTTGGTCAATGGGCATCAAAGGTTTAGGCCATGCCATTTTTTGGGTCTTCAGCTTCACGGAATGCTCGACAAGTATCCTGACAACGTTCCACACTAAGGATGGACCAGGCACACGGCTTTCCATGATTTCCTTCGTTGCACACCAGCCTCAGACATTTCGCCATTTCTCTAAAATCTTTGTGACACTATCTACAGGCATAAATAGGAAGTAACCGCTTCAGTTTTTTTTTGCCTGCAGTATGGACAGCTACATATCATTGTTGCCTTGTTTCTTTTCTTTTTGGACGCCAATGTGAACTTTGGGACAAAGAGGGACAATGGACGTGCCTGGAGCAAATCTGCGTAGCATGTGCAATGGTTTTGGGATCCTGTATGGTCCGGAAGGCGGCCCAGAAGCAAGGGATCTTGGAATACGTCTGCTAGCTACGATGGATATACAGTCCAACCTCGTTAATTCGAAAGCGCAGGGTCCCGAGAATTTGTTCGAATTAACGAAAGCTTTTCAAATACACATAACTTTGCAGGGACCGCGGCTTCAGTTAACAAGTTGTTCGAATTAACGAGGTTCGACTGTAGTAAAAATATGAAGCCCGTGTGCGTGGACAATGCAGGTCCATATCAACACACGAGAGTTGACAACAGACGGGTGGCCTGCGTAACGATATGAAGAGGCAATAAATGTTACAAAATTTACCTTCGCATGTTTGAAGAGTTTACAAAATATCCTGCAGTAACGCCAGCGCCAGAAGCAGCGCAATCCAGCGCCAACACACGCGAATTCCAGTGCAAGGACCAGCGCAATACAGCGCCAGTGCACGCGCATTCAAGCGTCAAGAGCAGCGCATTTCAGCGGTCGCGCACGCGTTTTGCAGTGAGAAGCGCCGCTGGATTGTTGGATTGAAAAAAAACTTTTACTTTGGAAAAAAACTTCTATTTTGGAAAAACTTTTATTTGCTGCTGGAAAACCCGCGCTGCACGCTGCATGTCTGCGCGATTGGGCTAGCACGTTTTCTTCTCATTTGAAGTAGATAATCTCGTGTGTGATGGAATTTTCGAGCACAAATCAGGTGAAGAAATACCATTTGGTTGCTGCAGTCGTACTGCGTGGACTTGTGTGGTCGATGGTAGCTTCCATTTGGGCAAGAAAGAAACAGGTCAGGGCGCACGTTGTGGAACGCATTGCAAATAATGTACCGGTATTCAATCGCGACCAAGAGTTGCGACTATTGGTAATGGATGGGCAACAGGGAGACCAGAACTCAGGAGGCATCACTTACTGTGCTACTACCACCATAAAAATGAGCTAGAACTGTACGCTTTGGAACAGAGTGATGGAATTCTGGCACATAGAAAAGTTTTACTAAGGCAGAAGGGCACTTAATGAATATGGCACCTCTACCGAATCGTCTCGCATTCCGGAAGTTTCAAATTGCAGAGTAGACTCCAACAATAGCTGACTAGAATTCTTCCGAACTTCCCAGCTTTGTGATGCTGCATATTCTTTTACCGGGATTGTCAACATTGACAGAAACAATCTGTATTTGACTGCAAATATGTGCAAGCACAGCACAGAAAACAAAATGTTTTCCTCAAAGCTTCTAAGCAGTACAAATAGCAAAGCATCTTGAAGGGCCCATGAAGACAACATTCATTCAAAATAATGCCTCGTTGGAAGAACGATTATTGAAGTATTAATGCAAACTTTAATCCGTGGAGGAACTCTTGTCCGTCTCGAAGTGTCGGATTATAGAGGGCCCTGACTGGCTGAAAGCAGGCGATCATGTGAGGCGCAGCACACGCAAAGCGAGGCGTCGGTTGCTACTCGCGTCATTGGTCAGGGGCCTCGCAAGTGGACCTACGTCACGGCTGAAACGGAGATTTTTGAAACGGCCACGGCCACTCAGAATTCCACCCCAGATAAGTAATGTTACGAGAGGACGAAGGGAACAGCGGGACACAAAGCTGCGGTGCTGGCCAGCCGAGGTGGGCGCAGCCAGTGCTGGCTCAGACATAGCCGCTATGTTTGATCAGGTATTCCAAATCATTAAGCCAGTGCATTGTATGCCCTGTTTTCGCAGCTACCTTAAGTACATCACTGGGTTCTTGTGACACCATATAATGGAGCCATAAATGAATAATTTGAATCCCCCCTATTGTAAACATACTTTGCCACTGAAATGTTACAGTATTAACATTGTTCGCCTCCCTCATGGTTCATGTTTTTCCGCCTGCCACCACATAATATTGAGGGTAATAGAAGACTAAAAACTTAACAGCCGCTTTCCCTCACTTTGTGAGGGAAAGCGGTTGTTAAGTCTTAACCAGGCACCCTCACTTTGTGAGGGCGCCTGGCTGATGCTGACCAATATAAGCGATTATTGAAAGTTTTGTGGGATTGCAGGTATTTCAAATAATTTTTTAAGGTCATATGGCGGCAAATGAAGGACTACAGCGAAACAAAGTAAAGGAAATGAACATAAATCGGAGGCGGATATCACAAGTAGCTTTACGAGCTACGAGTAGCCCTCGTAACAAATGTGACAGCATATGAAGTCAAAATAAATTGCGGACATTCGCGCCCGCCACTTATCACAAGGCACGGAGGGTTAAGGTAAGCTTAACTTATCCAATTTCAGTTAACTTTCATCGTCTGAGGCAAGAACAAAGTCTAAGGCTACGCTGCTACGCGACATAGGGTACGCTAAAACATTGCTATGGTTCACTGTTTGATCAGGTATTCCAAATCACTAGTCAGTGTATTGAATGCCGTTTTCACAGCTACCTTAAAGTACATCACTGGGTTCTTGTGACACCATATAATGGAGCAATAAATGAGTAATTTGAATCCACCCTATTTTAAACAGACCTGAGTGATGGCAGCAACGTTTCCCTTTGAACAAAATTTTTGCGGGATGTGCGCTGCCAATGATTTAGAATAAAGAAAAGTTGCATGTTGCATTCATGGTACTTTAAAGTACAAGCGGTACCACCTCCCTACTTCATATATGGACAAATTTTACTCAGGCTTGCAATATGGAGCTGCTTGTATTTTGTACCATAAAACCAACACTGCTGTTTGGTGTCAATGTACCACAAGCCCTATGAAACTGAAAGAAACAACACCATTGCAGAACCAACATACGGGTTGGTTTTACAATGCATCAGTTCAGGCAAACTAAAACTTCACAGTTTTTTTCAGGCTAAAGTCATGCAAAGGTTAACTGCAGAGATCAGATCAGCAGTGCCTGGATAAAGCCATTTTCTACCTAGAATCACAATAGACAGTTCGTCTACTGAGGTCTGAGGGAGCTAAGAGAATAGATTCGAGTAAACTACCAATGACGCAAATTCCACAAGACCACAAAGACAACAAAAATGACACGAGAAAAGAAGCTACTGTACACATGAACTTTATTCTACTGCTCAAACATGACTGTGCCCGGTTGTTGAAAGGGCTGGCAAAGTCTCGTCCAATTCACTTCTGCTCAGGCTCATCAGGAAGTCCTTCAAGACCCTAGGAAGAAACAAAACAGGAAAGCTGTAAGCTGATATGCATAAAAGAGAAGACCATTAGAACCTGATACTGTCTATAAAAACTACTGAAATATGCTATCTAGTTAAAATGTCGCTTGCTGCAGCTGCTTAATTCGCCTGCCAGTACAGCCGACACTCCTTGAAAGCTCATCTAGGCACTTTTTGTGGTCTATCATTTTTTCTCATGCAGAGCCACGCAACTATTGCGATGAAGATGCCTGACGAGTGCTTCCAACGAAGTTTGCAATCTTTCAAGCGATACCTGATTGTTTAATCCGAATAATTAGGAAGACTGCCAATGAAATAAATGAATAATATGTATGTGTGTGTATGTATGTATGCAGTTAATAAATTGAAGAGACTGGGTGTTTTTATGTGGCTATATACATCGTAAAGAAAGCCTCCGCTGCAACAGAAGATCTGGCAGTGCATAATAATCTGGCCTTCAGCTGCTTAGCAGCTGTTTTAGCTGCACAGCACTAAGATGCTTCAGGGTTGTCTCAGACAGCACTAACCAATTGGCATAAGCGACGATATCTTACGTGACCATATTTGTCGAGTGAACACCATCTTTCACGAAACGATTATTCTTTTCTACCTTAAAGAAAAACAAGCCAGGTACAAATACGGTGAAAAAAAAAAGGCAGAAAACCGTCTGCCGCGGTATGGTGGTGCCATTTCGTTTGACTAACGGTAAACAAGGCTCCCCAGTACACGACATCATTGCAGACGTCATGAAAACACACGATTTGGTGGGGGAATCAAAATTTTAACTTAAACAGATTAATTTGTCAGTGAATAAAACATCGCTTGCTTCCGAACAAGTGCTGGGGGCACCACAAATCACGAAATCTTTCAAATAAAACAAACTTGTACTTTGTCTACATGGCCCCTTTAAGGTGAAGGTGACCTAGCGGCACTGGGTAGTGAACTTAAGTGCAGTAGTCTAGTGTTTGATGGAACACTGTCTGGTCAGGTAAAAACATGTTTGCAATGATGAAACGGAGGTAACTGACCAAGTGAAAAAGCAGTTTGACATTTCGGTACCCCTACGGGTACCTTGTTCACAGTGAGCCTTTCTATATAATGAACAAATTTCCTTACTGTCCAAGCCTGGGCCTGGTCACGCACACACAGGACCCCACTATCTTTAAATAAATGACTGGGCCCGTGCCGAGCCTCTGCTTCCAACAATGGGAACAGGCCGGGCCCGGCTGACTTATGGATGCCTGGGTCGGGCTGGGCCCAGGCCTTAACGATTTTTGGAAGTCGTGTGACAAACTGCAGCTAAAAACTGACTGACTGAAGTATGCAGGCAGCGCGACAAAGAGGCAGCATGATAAGCATTGTTTTATGCTTTGGTTAATATACAGATCTGTTAAAGAGGGCTCACACTTTATACTGCAATGTGCCCATTAGTGCCGTAATTACTACGTCAGTTCTCAAGTGATGATCATTTTCACAAAATAAGTGCCAGATGCGTTGACATCTATGAGTGGTATGTTTCCGCCCCTTGGTGGCAGAACCATGCAGAATGTGTCCAGCACTAGTCTACCGCCAAAACTAGTCCAGCCCAGACCGCCAAAGAATATGGTCTCTAAGGTAGCTACTTTTGACGCCGCACCATACCCCGGCAGACCCGATGCTTACGCGGTCGCCGTCATATCAGCTGCCATGGGAGCCCTCAAGACAGCCGCAAGCATACGTACAACACACACGACTCTGGCCGAGGAGTTCGCTATCGCTCTGGCCCTCACCCAACTTCCATGCACCATGATCCTCAGCGACTCTCGCTTAGCGATCCTCCGTTTCGCCACCAACCAGTTAGCCCCCGCCACCCTACGGATCTGCACCCCCTCCCGGGCACCCGCAAAGCTCGCCCGAATCACATGGTTCCCGGCCCACACCGACCTACCGAACGGCGGAACTGTTAACAGGAATGCGGAGGCGGACGCTACGGCACGCGCGCTCACCAGTCGCGCATCCGTACACGACCCCGCACGTTCCGTCCAACAGCCCCCCCCCCAAAACCCACGCCGCTCCTCACATACGGTGAGATTCTAGCCTGGTACCGCGACACCAGACGAAAGTACCCACCGCCGCACCCCGACCTCCCACGAGCGGAGTCGACGATACTCCGTCAACTCCAAACGGAAGCGATATGGACCCCCGTATTCGCCAAGCACATCTGCCCCACGGTTTACCCGACCAACCACTGTCAACACTGCAACGCAGCCAGGGCTACAACACCACATCTTTTATGGGACTGCAGGCCCCCAGAAGACACCCAAGACCCAATGCCACCAAGCATGGCACTCGCCATAAGAAGCAACGACATCGGCCATCAACGCGGCACGGTCCGGCAGGTGATGGACATCCTCGCGCGGCAACGGCCGAAAACGCCGTCTCCACCGAGACGCGCAGTGAGTAGGCGGCCGTAGCGGGGAGGTCCACCACACACCTCGCCGCCCCATCCCTTCTTTCCCCACCCCACTATTGCTGGACATGATAATAAATGTTTTATCTCTCTCTCTCTGTGGGACCTTCGCTCAAAAGGCAACATTTAATGATCGAGAAGACTACAACACGGCTAAAAACACCACCACTTTCGTCGCCTGGGCCCATACACACTCGCAGACAACTATACAACTAGGTATAATCTGGCATGGTGCTACCTAGCTGGAGCATCGAATTTAGAACACTCTTACGACCATTTCACTGTGCTAATCATAGGAATATTAAGAGTACTGTATGCTTGGGCCTATCATTTGGTGGAGTGAACGATCGCGTGACAGCCAATCGCTGTGCACGAGATCCCTGCTTTGCCACTTAGTGTGAAGATTCTGAGTAATTGTCCATTAGCTTCCAGTGCTTAATTAGAGATTATGGAGCAGGGAATAGGGGGAAGATCATATATGCATTAAAAGAATAAAGACGCTTGACTGCCGCCGGTGTAATTAAATGAACGGCGCTCTGCCAGCAGCTTGCGTTGGGCTATGAGTGTCCAAGACTTCTCATGGCAGTAAGGTATCTGGGTTGTGTGAGGTGAGCTCCGAGAGCCATTAGGAAGTGAGTGCCGGGGTAAACTATTTTCACACATTCTCCCTCATGCTGGTAGAATAGACACTGCCTATAGTTGAACCACAGTCTCCTAGTCTGTGCTAGAAAATATCACTACTATATTTTTTTCTACTTCTGAATGACCTTTCAACTACACCCATGTGCAGCCAATGGTCCTTCTCTTTCCGCTCCAGCTTCGTCCATAGAACTCACTTTCTCGTTCATTACGACCACTTTCCAGAGCACCAGGAGCAACCCCTATCGCAATTCTTAATGCAGACAGTACTTGTTCAACTGCAGCATCAGTGCCCTAAAGGTAAACAAACAAACAAACAAAAAGCAGAGAGCTTACAATGGTCTTGTACGGTGCGCCTGACAACCTGTGATCCCGCATGGCTTCATTACAGAATCGGGGGTCATGAAGAGTGCGCCTGTAAGGCTGTAACAACAACGACAAAAAACATTTAGAGACCTGACACAGCTGTGAAGATGGAAGACGATAGCTGTTGGTGGATAAATATTTGGAGTAATGTCAAAAGTAATTAGAACGCGGTCTCGTAAATTTACAGGATTGATTGTAGGGTTTAACGCGCCAACGCAATGCAGGCGATGAGGTGCGCCGTAGTGGAGGGCTCCGGATTAATTTTGACCACCTGGGGATCTTTAACGTGCGCCGAAATCTCGTACACACGGGCGTTTTTGCTTTTCGCCTCCATCAGAAAAGCGGCCGCCGCGGCGGGTGTAAATTTACAGGAATTTCTTCATCTGGAAACTGCCTGGCTGCATTCGTGTGCATTTAAAGGAGTCGTCCCTAATAGAAAAAGCTTCCTGTAACCGGTAATGGCTGTCATAAAGCTAGTAAGACAAATACTTTGTGATACAAATCCTTATTCCCGTAACTTATGACGGCACCTGCCCGGTGACTTAGTGTATTGATCGAACAAAGATACATACACACAACTTCCTTAGAATTGATTCGAAATTCTCTCATACAATCTGCTGCCAAAATTTCGATAAAACAAGAGTTGCAGCCGTTTTCTGTAGACTCCCTTTGTAGACAACCACGCATTGACAGCAGACGGGAATTCCACAATATTTGCAACGTCACTGTGACCTAACTATAACAAGTAGATGACACTCGGCGTAACAATACGGTCGTCTCAGTGGCCAATTCAGTATGATTCCTTTTTAAGGTTACAGGGCATTGTACAGTAATTCTAGAGCGACTGCGTGCGATGCCTTGTCGACGCGACCTGATAGAGAACTTAGCGCAAAGGCTGCTTCGCTGTAAGCAACAACAAATGCAAAAATTCTTACCGCTTCGAACTATGTCCTTTCTACCAACACATTAACCACACCACCATGAGGCTGTGTACTTCAAGGGACCGTTTTTTAAGGGAAGACTCCAGTAAAGCTGCGCAGCTAACTTGCAAGCATACGCGCTCGCTATGTAGCCACGTTGCAGCATTTCAGTTCATAGAAATTTCGCTGTGTCCAAAGGTACGTCGGATGTATCCCGACCTCAGCGGCTAAAGATACCTCGGACGTATGCCGATCTCAGAATCTAAAGGCCCGTCTGACGTACGCCGACCCCAAAAATATTACGGTACGTCGGACTAAAGTCCGTGCTCCGATGAAGGGACTTTACGTCGGACGTGCCCGATACCCAGAGGCTAAAGAAAGGTACGGCGGACTTAGCCGGCGGATGAAAGTACAGGCTGGTCGAACGCACCCGCAGGCCACAGATGTATTCTGAGGTTGTGCTATGAGGTTCCCTCTGGAAATGCAAATCCGGTGCCACGGAGGAAGAGCCTCTCGTTTGGTCTCATGCGATTCACACTGGATGAGATTGCCATAATGCAGGGGTGCCTAATGTGGGAAATTTACCACTGGGATATTGGTCGCACGATAGTTCATCTTGCTGGCTCTCTGTTACCCTGTACAATGCTGCCTGGCTTTGTGGCAATGAGACACCGCCTCGAATTTTGGATCTGAAGTCCTAGGTTCGAATCCTCCTGCCCCAGTTTTTTTTTTTCCTTCATTGAGTCTGCGCTTTCTGGACCCAAACTGGTCATGCCTTGACCAGCCAAAGCAGTGTTTTGCAGCGGCACAACCCACAACTGTGAAAAATTCACTCTGTGTGCACTGCAATTTATTTACCTTTTTCTTGCTCTTTCGTAATGAGTTTATGATGAGCCTGTCCTACAATTACTCCTTAGCGGAGTGACTGGCTGGCTGAATTCCAGCAATTTAAAAAGCATTTTGTTCACGCAGTGTGTACCGCGGTACCAATCAGCCTTCAATAATCGAGTGATTGGTGCAGTGTTTCGTATAATGAAAGCAGCATAATACCACTGCAGTCCATCATCTAAAAATGACGCAAAAATGCGTAGCAATGTTTGTTGTCTTCGCAAAAAAAAAAAAAAAAAATCGGGAAGGAGGATTTGAACTTAGGACAGGCAGTATCTCGTCGCCACGAAGCCAGGCAGCATTGCGCGGCGTAACATAGGGCCAACAAGATGAACAATGGTGCTTCTTTTTTTTTAATTTCCGTTTTTCAAAACACATGTCAAGGCAAGGATAGATTAAAAATCGTCTGCCATGCTTTGGCTGACGGAGAACTTAAAATAAACATCAAAAGTACACAGATCTTCCAAAACTGGCAGCCATTCGTGGTCAGGGTCTTGTAGCTTGTGGATTTCGTACAGTATGGTTACTTTGTGCAAAGTATTTGCTCACAGTGAGCGCTTCAGGATCAGCACGGCGTACGGCCATCCTCGACCTCCAAATGGCATGCAGGCCTAGGGCCATGATAAGATCGTACGGCACACTGCTATCACTTTGTACTGACAGAAACCGTATACCATCTGGTGAAACGGGCAGGTCTTTCTTTAAAGTCCTTTGCAAGACATCCCAGAAAAAAAATGGCGTCCCAGCTACTCCGTGAAAACATGCTCAACTGTTTCTGGCTTCCCACGTAATGTGAAATTTGTTGACCAGGCAACAAACAAACCTTTTTTTTCCATCCAAGGGAGGGTGTTGGTGTGTAACTTAAAGAAAAATTGTGCGACCAATATCTCAGTGGTAAATTTCCTACATTATGGCAATCTCGTCCAGTGTGAATCGCATGAGACCACACGAGAGGCTCTTCCTCCGTGGCACCGGATTTGCATTTCCAGAGGGAACCTCGTAGCACAACCTCAGAATACATCTGCGGCCTGCGGGTGCGTCCGACCAGCCTGTACTGTCATCCGCCGGCTAAGTCCGCCGAACCTTTAGCCTCTCGCTATCGGGGTACGTCCGACATAACTTCAGATTCTGAGATCGGCATACGTCCGACGTACCTTTAGACACAGCGTAAAAATTTTCAGAATGCTTTGACGATCAAGGTCATGCGTGTACTCACCTTGCCGTCGAAAAGCCAACACAGAGGCCGGTCGATTAGGTTAGGAATTCCCATCATAACGAAAATAAGACCCGCAGATGGCAATATTTCGTACCACATATTTAGAAGAGGAAATGCGGCCTAAACGCGGGCTAAAATTCGGCGATGCCGCCGCACACAACTCACGACGCCAACGATGAGAGCAGAGCAGTGAGGACACGAAGTCAAGCCACTGCTCAAGCCAGACGAGCCATGCAGTTACTGATTAGACGAGTAGACCGAATCATAAACTTTATAATTGCTGTGCTACGCATAAGTGTAAGTAGAAAATGACCCAATTTGGTATGAATCAATAATAACTAAAAATAAATAATATTAGTCCCATAGCTTCATCTTTTGGTTTCGGTTTCACACTGGGTTGCCACACTAGAACATCACCTGAAATCCCTTTCATTGTGACAGCTTGACGCCTGACGATGTATGGGGTATGACCTGGTATGATCAGTACGATCAGCATAACGAAGCCGAGGCTGTGAATCGGAAGTAACGCCGTCTCCAGCTGTTGGCGATCACGATCTCTGGACTCATTTTTTACTGCTGTGAAGCGTGAAAAGTGAGTAGAGGTGGTAAAAGCTCCCATTTTTGTTTGTTTTGTTGCAGGGATTCCGTTAGCTGTGTTGAGTATCACTTGTTTCACATCGGTGTCTTCGGTTGGGTACCGTTTAATCGTCGGCTATGGCAATATAGCAGCTGCCAGCGCCTTTAACTGTGAGCGACAGGCAAGCCCATGACCTGTGCATGCTTTATTGGAAGGCTTCAGCAGTGGAAAATAACAGCGGAGTGCAACAAACGCCCCGAGTGTGTTGTTCACTGCCGCTATTGTTTTCGTTTGTGACGCATACATGTCGTCTGTTCGTGTGAGGGCGCGAAGCCTGCAGGGCGCTTGTACGTAAGCAGAAAGGGTAGCGCTAGAGCCACTAAAAAATAAGCTACGTTGCTCGAGGTAGCGCGAAACCACTGGAGAGTACTGTTTGCTTGTATTCCAGGGGCCCAAGCAGAAGAGGTATGCGAAGCGCCTCCCGGAAGGAAGCGGCTCACTCCGCAATCGCTATCAAGAGTTCCGTAAAAGAAGCGATTGTCAACGAGTCCGGAAGTTACGGCAGATCGCCCGTCATTGATTTCTTCGCTTCGGCTTGGGAGCGTCAGCCTGTAAGATAATGCTTCCATATCATCCTTTTCAGGGTTGCCTCCGAGCTTAAGTCAGTGTCGCCGAACGAAAAGTAGCCACTTCATGCGCAACTTCGCCAAAAAAAAAGTCGCCCCGTTATATACGTTCGGGACATAGTAATCATAGCTTCTGAATGTTGTCTCCACAGCCCCGAGATTGTGTTGGCGCGCGGTGGCGGCGCCGCTTTTTGTAACAGTCGTTTTTTGTGAATACTGCTCCGCCATTTTGAGATGTCCATGGAGCTGATTACCTCTGTTACCTCCGCTACCCTTTCTTTCTCCTTGTGTGCTTCTTTGGACTCTTGTCTGTTGCTGTTTCCGGTTCGATAACGGGCTGCTGGAAAGCGCACGAGGAGAGCCGTGTTTGCGTCCGCACTACACAGCGGCGACGTGTTTCGCGGTTAGTTTCAAAGATGCCTCACTGCTGCGTGCCAGGATGCCGGTCGCATTCGCGGTTGCGCGTACCGGGCGTCACTTTTCACAAGTGAGTATACATTCTCAAATTCCTTGTTTGCCGAGCACATTTGAAGTGCGTGCCTGCCTGCCTAACTCAGTCTTTTTGTCCTCTGAGAACAGATTCCCCATCGAAGAGAAACAGCGCAGAATGTGGGCGGACGTTGTGCGATGTGATCGCCAGAAATGGGAGCCGGGGCGAAATAGTCGCGTGTGTTCCAAGCATTTTCTTCCTCAAGACTTCGATCGCAGCTCGCCACTGAGGGTTCGTCTGCAGAAAGGTGCCTTCCCTACGCTCTCGGTACGTGAAAGACCATCCCTGCGTTTTGTGCCGTTTTCCATAACGAATTTCTAGGAGATAAGCTTACTTATGCCAGTTTTGACATGTGATCTTATTTGAGATAAAATTATCGATTAAATTGAATGCCAAAATTGAACACTTTACCTTTCAAGCATTCTTTAATTTATTTGCCATCGCTGAAATGCACAGCACTTGCAAGAACAGAAAATATGCCTGTTCACACTTACGCCGGGAGCCACAAAAGGGAGTGATGTGACTGGAGCGACTCCCAACTCTAGTGTTCGCATTCGCACGCAACAAGAGTGATGGTGACGACCTATTTTTGCTTTTCGTGTTATTGCCTCTCGCTTTGAACGTGACTTCATGGGAGTTTCGTCTTCAACATCGCACAGTATCCAGGTGCTAAGGCAGGATATGATGTTGGGAGCTGTTGCCTCCTTCCGCGTTGAGAGCGACTGCGGTAGGGTTGCCACCTGCCCAGTTTTTGACCGGCCGAACCAGTTTTTTAGACAGCGGGCCGGTTGCCGTACTTAAAACCGGCCGTCATTCGCTGGTTTTTTGGCCACCGTGCTTTCCTTGTTTTGGCATTTAATAAGCGTTAATTCAGCAACTATGATGATAAACAGGTGTCGGCAAGCTGCGCCAAAACACGCGAGCAGAGAAAATATGCGGGCGAGATGCAAAGAAGAGCTTTTAATGGACGAAGCATGTGCGGTTACTTTTCAGTGCAGCACATTCAGAGCAATAACCAAAATTTCAGTAATTTTCAGCGCAAACGTTTTGTTGATTCCTCTCTAGGAAAACGCTACAATGCATATGGCTTTGCATGTCATAAATCATGGATTCTTTTTTTTTTCACCACAAATTCAACCTTCTAAATACCGCACCCCCCCCTCTCCCAGAGGCCCCCCCCCCCTTTTTTTTTTCGGGAAAGGTGGCAACCCTACACTGTGCGATGGCATGACAGCAACTACAAAAAAAGACCAATCACTCTTGTTGCTCGATGAGAGCGATGCCGAGTGACAAGAGCAACAGAAATTGTGTCACTTGTCGCTTTTGGTCGCTCCAGTCGGAAGTGTGAACGGGCCTTTACGTGTTCATTTTATGCACAAACCGTTCTTTCGCAGTGCAGCTAGTCTGTGCTTCCCAATTGCAGATTCGGTCTTGACGTTACTACTGTTATTACTAGGGTGGGGTGGGGCAGGGCTCATAATGGTGCTTGTCATTTCATTCGGTAGACAGATGCAACAGTGGCAGAAGCCTTCTTTGTTTTCTTTGGCTGACATGCAACCTCTACTTTGCTGTTGCTCAAGTTGCGCTTCCCCTGTTGGCTGCCAGTTATCAAGTGTGCCAAACTGCGGCTGCTTCCTGCCCGTTTCTTCTGCACACAGCATAGCGATGATGGAGCCAGTCTGATCGCATAAATGAATGTACAGAGTACAGCTTTTGTAGAACCATTTATGTAGAAGGCTGCTATTTCCCTCAAAAATAAATGCGCGATTGCCAAATTACCAATGCTGGAAAATAAACCTGTGTTAGGTAAGGTCCCTTCGTATGCTAGAGGCCCTTATGTAAGCATTTTCTGCGACGCCGTGCTGTCCCCGTTTTGGGCAAGCAGTTGTGGTTGCATTGCAAGTGTACGAGAGAGTGAAACACTCATTTCTAAATGTTATAGTCAAATAAGCCACTCAGAGAAAGAGCTTTATGAATGGTGCAGAAGCACGAGTCATCGAAAACAAATGCATAGGCTGTGCATTCTCTTGCCATGTTCGCAAACGGTGTGCAACGTTGAGAACATTGCACGATCGCAACTCGTGCATTGTATGTGCCAGACATTCTTTTCGAACAAAGGGACCACTCACATCGGCGTGTTTATTCAGTTCCTTACCTGATTAACCACGCACTTGTGAGGAGCACGACACATCAGGTTCACACGATTCAACTTGCACGTTTGTTCTGCTTCTCTGCATCCTTGGCTAGGAGTGCAGGCAAAGCCGGTAAATCATCTTGTACTTGTCTGCACTGCCAGTGAATTGAACAACACAGTTGGGGTGCCCAGAGCTACGCCACCTGGACTAGTTCGAGTGGTGCAGTTGGATCAGATGTATCCATGGTCGCTGGCTTCACTCACTGGAGTCTCGCAAGAGGCGGCAAATGGAGATTAGTCACCTTGAGCACACATGGATGCATTCAAGGGCATCCACAAGGTGCACTGAGGGACCGGGCAGTTGAGGTTATCACATGCGTGAATGAAGAGGGCACCTTTCAAGTGCAGAGATTTTAAGGGCTCGCCTTGTCGTCGTAGCTTGCTCGCTGGTCCCCAGTAGAGCCACACGGCATTCGGTCGTAGCGGCTGTCATTGCGGCGTAACCCAGAGGCTTGGAAGGCCAAGTGGTTTATATAGTCATAAGCGTTCAAAACTCGTGAACCGTTTGCGCTTGTCATGCATCTCCCCGTTGTTTAGCGCAAAGAAAACGGCAGGTACATTTGAGGCATAATATACGTAATTAACCGACTGCACCCGCATTCATTTAGTTAGGAACGCTCGTTGGGTTGGTTTTTGTGATAGTAAGCGAAAAAAAGTGGCAGTGCAGCGATGGCACATGCGGGAGGAAAAGCAAGCGCAAAAAGATCAGAACTCCTGCTGGCGCAGTTTCAGGCAGGGGCGCACGAGCACTATGAAGGCGGGAAATTTGACTTTCATTGGGTGGTAGCAGTGAGCGGATAATGGCGCTACAGCCCATATGGCGAATCAGTGCTCTGCACTTCCGACAGCTTTCACATTCGGTGGAACGGCTTTAATTTTTTTTGTTGTTCTATAGTCATTCTAGAGGGGAGAGTCATCTGCATTGGAGGGCTGATGGCATTACCAATTCCTTATTTTTTTGCACCCTGAAATAACATGCCAGCTGCTCCAGTTTATCCGCTAGTCGCCTTCTTCTTGTCCCGAAAGACCTCACGATTACCAGTATTGTGTTTCGTGGGTGCTGTGTTCTAGGTGGTATGCAGATTGAGTTCTATGGAAAGCGAACAGTGAGCACAAGAACCCGGTTTAAATCGGTTCGGCTCTGTAAGCAGTTACATTGTAAAGGTTCTCCCTGGTTACATAATATAATAGTAAACTAAAGCAAGCCATTTTTCTTGTCCTTCTCTTTCTTCTCAAGTTTGTCTTATTTTAAAGCGAAAGCTTTCATTGTGGGACCGATGGCGTTCTGCCAGAAAACTAATGCATTTCCCTATTGTCGACCGAAAAGCTCTGATAAGACCACTGGACACACGGCGCGCACGTGAAACTGGGCTTCTGTTGTGTGATAACGTTACTTGAAAAGCGTGAAAAAGGAACGGTTCCAGATAAGACAATACACACATTGATCATGATGAAGGAGTACAATAGTATACATTTATCTCAAAAGCCATGTGTCGGTATACACTGAGATCGTTTGTAGAAGTGTTGACTTAGTGCACAAACATTGTCGCATGGGTTCGTCTTTTGTTTGATGATTTGGGTCTCTGAAGGTTTGATTCGACACTCTTGCAGTGACAGTTGCGAAAGATATCCATAACTGAAGTAGAATTAATAAAAAAAATTCATATTTTGTTTAGAAAGACATGGTAAATTTTTATTAATACTACTTCAGTTATGTATATCTTTCGCAATCTGTTCTTGCCCTTTAGAGTTGCGTGTTTTGCTCGTATCATTTATTATTCCGGAGCATGTGCTCTCGTCAAGCAGTGAAATTGCAAAGCCATATAAAACTCGTGTCAGTGACTGCAGGAACTTGCCAAACGTGTCGTTGGGACGGGATAGTTCTTGACCATTTCTGACAGTGTAGTTTCTTTCATTTTGTCAATTTCAGACACCGCGTTTGGTGCAGCAGACTCTCGCTGATCCTGGAGCTAGAGGGCATGGCTACTGCTTTGTACCTGCTGGTACATTATGCACTGTTTCCGAAACCTCACAGGTAACCAGATCATAACTTTGAATTAACAAAATTCGGTTGTAGTATGAGTAAACAGTTGGAGACATGCCAAGAACAACAACAACAAAGAAGTTTACTGATGTGTTGGCAAAGGGATGTGCCTTCGTCAGAGTAAGGTTTACATCACCTTACTCTGATGAAGGCAAGTCCCTTTGCTGATGCGTAAGTAAACTTCTTTTGTATTTAAAGGGGCAGTTGGGTCTTTGGGGCCAAAAAACAGTCAAAAGGAGCTTTTTTCTGAAAAATGGCATTTTCGGCCTTCGCGACCATTTTTCTATCAGTCTGTAAATTTCCTCATCGAAAGGAACCATGTTTTGTTGTTATATAGTACACCTCAGTGCAGAATTCGATGGTGAAACGGCACTTTTCTTGCAGTGCAAAGCTAGCATTTCGTCCTCAGATATCTCGGCACCCAGAGCAGGTACAACTGTAATACTTTTTGCGTCTGATACCGAAATGTGGGGAGAATACAATGTTGGAAACAAATTTTTCAAATGGAGGCTTTGGAAAATTATTATTGTGTTCAATTGGAACCACCCGCGAGCCACTCCTGGCAAAGCACGGGAGAAGCGAAGTTCACTGCATTGTAAAACTACCAAAAATAGTTAAATTAAAAAAGTTCTTCCTACGTTGTATTTTTTAGTCATTTGTCTGCCTAGCCACGTGGTAATTGCCATTCTGTATGGAGTTATTTCGTAACTGTGACCCGAAATAATGGCATTTAATCATTAACTCAAAATGTAATCAACTCACAAAAAATCTAATGGCAGATTTGAAATCAGCACAGAAAACTTATAATGCAGTGCAGTTTCATTAAAATTGGTAAATAAAAAAAAAGCTCTAAGACCAGTCTGCCCCCTTAAAGAGTTTTAGTACAGCGTTTGTTGCCTTTGCATACGCCAAACGCTGAATGTTTGTGTCACGCTACGTAAACACCGTGAGGGGAGTTCTAGCAGAGTGTCTCGTCAGTTTTGTGTGGCGACACGCTAATGCTTACAGCGCCATCTGCCGAATGTTTTGCAAAGTGACTCGCCACCTGATCTGCCAGCGGAGTGCTGGAGTGCTTGGACATTTTACGACTATGCAAACAAGTGCAAACAAATGCTTCCCGGTTAGTATTAAATGCTACATGGCCATAACATGACATGAATTTTCTCTTACCTGGGTTTGTTCCATAAAGAAAGTGTTGAAGCCCTGTGGCACTTCTTTCGGGCAATTGCACAGAATGCCCTGATCCGAATGCCCGGGTTTGATGCACACATTTTATTCAACTTCAAAACAATCCAGAGATGCTTTTCGAACGAACACAACGTCACGACATGCGTTGCAGGTCTAAACCGTGATTGACAGGCGATCGGGTGCCTCCCCCTGCCGTCGTAAATTCGACACTCACCTCTCGCGGTTTGTGGGGCCGAACAGCAAATACCCGATGCGAGAGGTTTGTTGTACGTTGCTCGAGAAAGATAATCCCGAGCATGGCAAGCACTTTCCAACTGCAGAAGCACAATGTCGCATTTTATGGCGAAGTGAATGCGTCCACAACACACACACACACACAGCTCTTTGCTCGCTGGCCTGGCTAAAAAGCTTCGTTCGTACAATCAGCGATGTCACGACGATACAGAGCTGAGCGAGAGCGACGTGCTAACCACACGGCATATTTAACAACACTGGAGCAAAGAACTCGGTCCATCGGAAGCAAATTACTGTCCACAGAAGAGTGGAACCGTGGATGATTGTCGATGGTTGTCGTGCTCCTTGCCGCCATGTTGGAAACTCAAGCAGCTTCGTGTACGCACGGTATTTTGCTGAAATAGCGTTCGCTCGTCGTCTGTCTGCTACACGCAGAAGCGGCTTAGTGTACGACGGATGCACAGTACAAACGACGCAAAGAAATAGTTTGCTGACACTTTGCGTACTGTTGCGTACGTTATTCTAAAACTCTCTCTTGTTCTTGCTGTGTCTGACTGTTTACAGATAGTATTTCTACGCGCTGTTTGTGAGTTTTCTCTTTTCCTGAATTTATATACTATAGATGCATTCACACATGTAGTGGTAGAGTGGCTTTCAAGGTACCACTGAAACCTAGAAGCTTGCTATTTTTCTTTTTAAAGCAGTACTTCCACTCTTGGTTAAGCATTTGTTCCCATAGACATCAGGCTTAAGGTACTTGGAAACTCTTTTTAAAACCTTCTGCGTCACTTGGGGAAATTGTTTCACTACCCTGGATGATTTGCAAGTGGTCATTATTATTGCAATGTAACAACTCCCCTTTGGGGGGGGGGCAAAACATGATGACCTCGACACTTAATGTTCTACTAGGGCAACCGCCTTCAATTGTGGATAACAAACCAGTCAGGCTGTGTTATGGAACTGCTTTTTTTTTTCTAGCTTCTTATGTGTTTTGGTTCATGTACATAAGGAACTGTTGTCATTGCTTGTCCTGTGGCGACAAGTGTCTCCAGCGGATGGGAAAATTTTTAAAATTCCAACACAGCCAAGCTTGAACACCGTATGATGCGGGGAAGTGGGTTTTTAAAAAAAAAAAAACCATGCCTATTGGGACAAGAGCAAAGAGCAAAAATAGAGCACACCGCGGCTATTCAAGTGAGGATGAGTGGGGAGGCGGCTCATTTGCTTTAATTTGGCTTTAAGTGAGGAGAGTATTTGCTAGTTGCATCAGTTCAAATGTGGTGAAATGTAATTACTGCTTCACTATGTTTTTGAAAGTATTAACAGCTAAAATTTGCACCATGTGTTGTTCCTTTTAATAAATGAGTCTTTTAAAGCTCAATCGACACCCAGGCATTGATCAACTAGCAAGTGCAGTCCCATGTATGTTTCCAGAAATATGATTGTGAAATGCATGTCTCACTTCTTGGTGGCAGCAAAGTCCATCCCCTTCTGCCATGGTGTCATGGAGGAAGAAGATTCGAGCCCGGCTGTCAGGTCCACTGGAGGTCTCCATGCCTCCTGAGGTAAACTGACAGCCTCCAGTACTGGGGTGCTCTTATTCAAATGTTTTTTTGCGATAGCTGTAATTCATAATCCCACTTACTTTCTTCTATTAACACAAACCAGATTGAGAATGTTTAACCACGCCAACCTCCAGCCTATAGAACGTCAAGATTTGAAAATGACTGCTATTGTGAATCAGTAATTGAGCTATCAAGCCGTAAAGCATGAGGTGGCAGGTTAAATCATGTCTGTGGCTTGTTTTTTCTTTTCTTAAAACTCGAGATGGGTACACAAGATTTCAGCATGACTTAAGCGTCCCCAGTGGTCCAAACTAAGCTTAGCCCTCATTTATGTCTCGTCCTTCTAGCTCGGGTGTATTCTTGCCGCATTAAATCTGCAATCTGAATTATTCTGGGCATAAAAACTGTTTAGCAACCACTTTGAAATGCCTAATTGAAGCAAAACATGGCTTGATTTGCATTTATTTTGACAACCGAAATGGGCTTATGCACTTTCGTCTTTACGGGCAGGGTAGCATTAACACCTCTTTATTAAGGCGACGTAAGGTGCAGGATGTAAAAATGAAGGCATATCTACATTAAAAGGGTCTTGAAAAAAACAAAGCTCTGCTTCATTTGCAAGCATATTTCAATACAGTCCTCTTGAGCAAGAAATTATTCTTTTATGGTTCGCACGTGTGAACGGAGGAATAGTTTTCTAAACCGCCTGCTTTTTCACTGTATACAATACCTGCCAGAATTAGAAGCTGCCGAAACATTTTTTTTCGTACCAAAAGGTGTGCCTCAATTGGAAGTGGAAAATAAGGTTCCGCCAGTAGCAAATCTAGCAGAAGCTAGCAAGGCCTGTGTAATGGCGTGATCATGAATTTGGTTTCAGTTCAGAAAATCCCATGAAAGGGTGAAAAAGTTAGGCTAAAATACAGTACTTTCAGTGGAATCGAGCGAGCGATGCTTCATGAAGCCGTACAGCTACACCACATATTGTCCAGCCAGCAGAGCTTTTGTGCTCGTGCATTGGTCACTCAGATAGTGTGCCACATGCTAGTTGTGTAATGTAGTGCTTTTCGGCAGCGATACAATTCGCCATCACCTCGAAATTAATTATTGGTTTCTGGAAAATTCTTGCGTTGCAGTGAAACCTTGTCATTACGTATATATTCGTGTCGAAGGCTAATCCAGCATTCCAACTTTATCGTAATGGGTTTTAAAGGAGCCATGAAGAGAAAATGCAACTTCATTTAATTGAAAGAACTAGGATTACAGTAATCTCACTCATCTCCATTGCAGCCACAGATGTTTTTTTAACGAAAAAAAAAAGAAAGAACTATTTGAAAACTTTCAAATTTTGTGCCATAGTGGTGTGTTGTGAGCAAGAATGATGTCATACGGGCCAACAAATAAAATATAATTTTCAGTGCGTTAACTGCACGTTAGCATTCAAGTGATGCAGTCAAATGGAACTTAAGGCCCCATTACAGACGTCCAGTCATGTGTCGTCGTGACAGGTCAGTTAGGGCGGCCGCCAATCGCACAAACAAGGTTCCGTGACGTCATAGAAAAGTTGCGGGAAATTGGCTAGGGGGTCGCGACTGCTTCACACGTTTCTTTCATATCTCCGTTATTTGTTCGAAGATTGCGATGATATTGGTATCATTGTTCTCGGGACTAAGCAGTCTTTCTAATAAACCGAACTTGTATTTTTGTCTTCATGGCTCCTTTAAGCCATACGCTTCTGCTTGTGTGCAGCATTTGTAGTTTCCTGCCAGGTATGGCTTGTTGTACCGTGTAGAAATTGTTTTCTTCCATATTGCCCTAAACGACAGCACGTTGTGGCTCTTGCATGGCAATCATTCAAGTGCTAATGTGTAAGTTGATATTGCCACCTGGCTAACTGAAGTGTGTTCACTAATATTTTACAACACACTGCATATTCATGTGTTGTTTCGAAAGGAAGAGAACTTGATCGACACTAAACTTGTTGCTACAGGACGTGCAAGAGTCACCGCTGAAGCAATCCCTTGAAAAGCTGCTGAACAGACTAAAGAGGCAAAGCTCGCAGTCAACACCAAGTGCCATGACAACTCCAAAAAGAAGAAAACAGGTAATCGTATCCATATCCAGCCAGGGCAAGTGCCCTAGAGATGAGATTCAACTCTATCGCTGCAGCCTGTCTTTTTTCTCACAAGGCTTTGAACGTATTTTCATTATGGGTGTACCAGTGTAACCTGGGTAAACAGGTTTTGTATGCTTTGTGAAGTCTATTAATAAAGGAATGAGTTTGCAAGAGTGAGTGACCTGCTCTTCATGTGGAAGTGGCTGTGGAGTTTCTACAGACGGAGCATTTTTAGGGGACTGCAATCAAGTTGGTAAGTTTCAGATCGGTTTACTGTATTTGTATTGTCCAGCAGCATTTATACATTTGTGTGGAAGAAGCCTTTTGATTTGCAGCTGTGTGAACATTTTTTTATACGAAGTAACTGGGTGCAAAGTTAAAGCTTACTGATACTCTCTGAGCCAAAATATCCTTCTATTATTTCTTGGCTGAGTCTAGCATTTTAGGTTCGCAACATTGAGTCACGTTGCGAAAAACACTGGCAAAGTGTGCTTGTGAAAGGCTTCTCCTACATTCAATATCAGTGCAGGGATAAGGAGCTATAAAAGGAGTAAACAAAAAATTGCCTGCTTACATTTTCCTAGGTTAATTTGGCATTTAGTAGAAATTTTGCCGGCTGCCCGCGATGGAGTGGAGAATAAGCTGACGACCTAATTTAGCTACAAAAATTTATGAGCTGGTTTTATACATCTATTTGGTACACAGCCTCAGTAATTGTGACAATTGTTGCACCATTTATTGTAGACAAATAGCTTCTGGTTGTAATTTATCTTTTAACATCTTCATACTTTTTGTTTACCTCTTTAAAAGAAATGTGCCTATAATGCAGGCTTAAAAAAATATATAAGATGTAAAATTGTGTCTGTAGAAAAAGTATGCTTCGTTATCTAAAAAATGCTTTGATTAGAGCATTATCAGCTTCCCCTGGCTGTGCACTTGCTGGTACCTGCACTTGCTGGTAACTTCTTGTTACCAGAAAAAAGTTGCTGAAGTACAGCCACGAACAAAAGTTTGCACACCATGAAAAGGTCAATTTAGGTTATTCTCTTCTGGTAGCAGCCCGACAAACTGCCGTGTGCATGCGAGATGTCCGTATAGTTACTGAAGAAATGAAAAATACTGCGCATAGTACCCCCGGGCTGCTGTGCCGCAGAGAAATAACCCAAAAATTGCTGCTTTTGTGGTCCGTAAACTTTTGCTCTTGGGTGTACTATCAGTGCACAAAAGTTTGTCAAGATACCTGAAACTGTTTTTGGGAGTGATTAGGGATCATGGTGGCCACAATTGGCAACCTAAAGGCCCGTTCACACTTGCGATGAAAGCGATGGAAATTCTGTTGCTTTCGTCGCCTGGCATCGCTTTCGTCGCGCGCCGAGAGCGATCAGACTCGACCAATTTTTTTCGGCTCCGTCGCGCCGTCGCTTTGAAGCGGAACGCAGGAGGCGAGACTTCCTGACGTCATATCCTGCCAAAGCAACACCCGGATGCTGTGTCTCCACAAGCGGCGAAGCTCCCGTGAAGTCTCACTCCGAGAGCGAGACAATAACAAGAAAAGCAAAAATAGTTCTCGCCACCGTTGCTCGATGTCGCGTGCAAGTGTGAACAGCAAGGGTGGCGATCGCTTTCGCCTTCGTCTCTTTCGTCGCAAAGTGTGAACGGGCCCTTAAAACCCAGCAATTTCAGGCTGCATTTAAAAAGGTTGTCGTTATGAATGAGCTTTCAGGACGCTGGCACGGGAAACTGGTTACCCCACGGAGAGCATTGCGGTGTTGTCATGAAACAGTGCCATGGAGGCTACGCCAGCTGAAGTGATAAATGCCTCATCACCAAGAAGGGTGCTTCCTGATGGGTCAAGTGCGCAAGATGATCTTGCAGAATAGATAGTAATTACGTCACAAATTGGGAACATGTCAATGAATCAGAATGGAATGGTAGAATTGTTCCATACTGGCTGGCTATATTGCATGCACATAAGTGGGCTGGTAAACCGGTTTGGGAAGTGTACCAAACTACTGTTTCTAGCAGGACCGGACAGCAACCAGGCAGGACCAACAGCAACTTACCCGTTTGCAAAAATGCAGACGAAGGCTGCAATACCCCTTTAAAGGGGTAATCTCTATTTGCAGGAAATGCAACTTACAAGTGCAAATGGCACCGCACACACAGTGGTCATCGAAAAACTTTTCTGAAGATCTTGCACATGCAGTATTTGATTCTTTCCATCAAAAAAAAAATTGGGGAAGGGGGGTTGATATGAGCTCGTGTATGACAGTATTCAATTAGAAAATCCTTACTTATTCTTAAGCTAAATGCGACATGAACATTCGCCTCTTTCATGTTGGTAAGCAAACTACGGTATTTTCACGTGTACAACCCACCCCTGCATATAATCCACACCCCCACGTAATCCACACCCGCAGCCTACCCCACAAGAAAGAAAAAAAGTCCTCGCGTATTGCCTGCACATTTGATTCAGGAAAGGCTCCACCAAAGCTACTGCACTAGCAACACATTGCATACTATGTGGACAGAAAAAGCGTATATTTAGCAAGTAGAATACACTGACTCCTAGGCAAAAGCCACAATTTACTAATTCAGTTGTTAGAGTGTGCTCGTCCTTGTTTTTTCTTCCTTGTTCTTGTATGTTTTGTGGAATCACTGCCCATGGAAGGCTTAGTCAGGGTTACTGCATAGGAGCTTCATGGCACATTGCGCATTGCCGTGAATCTGCACTATAGAAAAAAACTCGCGTATTATCCGCACCCCTACTTGCCACTGAAATTTTCTCAATTTTCTCACGCTTGAAAATTCAGTACAGAAAATTCGCAAAACGGCTAGGTGCGGCAGAAGTTTCGGAAGTTGACCCAATTTAAGGGCCTTGGGAGTGGGAGAGATTGTGCAGAGGGGAAGGAGGAGTGTAATGAAAGAACAACATTTATTTTCAAGCTCATTTTTTGTTTTGATGATTGGATGCAGAGGCAGTAGAGCCGAATTTTGTTTTTCCTGTTAGTACCTTAAAAGTTTGAGACTTTTGTTTACTTCCTTCATCATTGGTTATCTCTGCTACCAAGCTATTCGATTTTTGTGCAATTTAAGCACTTTTCAGCTGGTTTTTGGTCATGAAGCAGTGTCATCTTATCATCTATACTTTGCTTGTGAATTATCTAAAGGAAATGTTTTATGCCTTGTTGCATGGCAACATCTACATCCTGAAGGCTGGGTAAATTAACATGTCATAAACCTATTTACTTTTTTGTGTTTTTGTGAACCAATTGTTAATGGTAATTTTACCTCATCACAAACGCTTCTGCGCATGTTGTCACCTAGACATGTGCTATAGCTTAATTGAACGCTCATCGATGCTTAAAAACTGTATCGGGGGGAATGCTGTTACTTAGGTGTTTGATCGAGGGTTTTCACTAATGGCTGTATGGTTGGTACATCAATGCTGTACTGCAGTTGTACTGTTGCTTTGCAAACCGTCCCTTTGCACTCGGTTGTTGCCTTGAAGGCATGGTGAATATGGTTCCCTTTGCAGTTAAACTTCGATGCAACGAACCTCTATGTAACGAATTCCTGGATTTAACAGTTTTTCAATTCTCAATTGCCACTACAGTTGAAGCCCATGTGTTTGCGACCTCTTTGTAACAAAACGTCGTAACCTTGATGTAACGAAGTCGGCGAGCAGATCAGTCATTGTTTTTTGCAGTTTTACTCAAAAATCAACCGGAGAAATAAACGAATTTAGCAAATACTAGTGCTGCCGTGAGGAGCCAACAGCAATGAAAACGTCTGGAATCGCCTAACGTGAAATTCGTCATGATGATGATGATGATTGTGATGAACAGAGGCGCTTGTACCATCCCGTGGCTAACGTAGCAGTCATTTCTGGCTTTGTCTGTGTAGCGTGAGACCATTCCAGCTAGTGAGCGTAGCTACCCACAAGGTTTGTTTTTTCGCCCACACCGCAAACTACCGTGCGTTTCCACGTGTGAGTATGGTTTCGGTTCGAAACTTAAGTTTTGAGGTGCTATAGGTCGTCCTGTCGGCGTGTAGTCGTGTGTCTCCACTTTCATCTGTGGTATCGGTTTCTCGGGTCAAAAGGCAAAATTGATACTTGAGTTATGTTAGTTAATATGGAGGTAAGTGATCTTGCTTCTTTAGAGTGCCGTGTAGGGCCTAAGCTCGTTTGAAAGCAAAAGTCGCAACTCTTTCGCTATGAAATAAATTCATAAAGGGTTGGTTCACGTTCTTTGATGTCTAACATTTTGGCTACGTTATTGCTTCATTCCCGTTACTTATCTCGAAACCTGTATGTAACGAAAACCTGGATGTAACGAAAACCTGGATGTAACGAAAAATTGCAAACTTTTGTCAACTTTGTTACATCCAGGTTTAACTGTATCTAAAAGTGCTTCCGAGTCTTCACGATTACTGAACATGCTTTTCGTTTTTTTTCTTGCATTATTGCATCAGAATCTTGGGTACATGCATTTTTTTATTTGTGGAGAATGTCTGGTGCGAGCACTGGCCCTGTTTTAGCTTTGTGTACGAGTATCTACCTGGCATTTTGTAGGTCTCTTAAATAAAAGTTTTTGTCAAGACCTGGTTGTGTACTGTAGTCTATTTGTGTGCAATGTTTCCAGGCATACAAATCTGGTTTGTGCCAGCTACTGCGTCAATAACAATGTTTTGCCAATTTTATGCATGAAAGTTGTGGAGAGGTGTTATACAGAAACCTGCTATCTGGTGCACAACTCAACGAAAAAATATTCTCTCTCCTCAGCTGCACTTTACAAGTTGTATGTTTAAATCCTAAAAACGAGGGGCCTCTTTCTCAGTGCAGGAAATGTATGATGAGTTGCTGCAAAGACAAAAAATACTGTCCTATTTGCAAAAGTACTAACTTGTTACAATATTTGCGGCTGTTCAGTAAAACTTTCGTGTAACCGAACTTCAGAAAAACGCCCAGGTGTAATGAAATACATAAATTTTTCTAAGTGTGTGCGTGTGATGTATTGTTGAATTAATCTGTATTAACGAAGGTCTGTTTGCCAAAATTTTGGTGTAGAAGCTTTTATGAATAATTCGGCATAAACGTTTATCTTTGAAGTAGATTTTAGGAATTAAAAGGCCAACTGCACTCAAAATTTCAACGTCCTGAAAACATTATTTCTGTACAGTCTGTCTAAAAAGACTGCGAGGTATACAAAATAGACAGCTGAAATATGCGTATCCATCGCTCAAACGACTGCCAAAAATCGGAGATTTCGAAACCGAAATTGAGAAGAGCACAACCACTACGGCCAGGCTAAAGCGACATTCCAGCCTGCGGGCAAGCGGCTAAACGCGGCGGAGAAAACCTGCATGCAACGTTTCTCCCTTGCAGCAGCCCTAGGAAAAGTGCGCCCAGTGGAGCTCAACCGGTTCTCCTGGCGGACCAGATAAAAAAGCACCTAGCCGGCTGTAATGTCACTTCCGCTTTTTGGCTGTTTGCGCGATCTACCGGCAGGTGCAGCGTCGCCTGCGAAGGAGCTATTTTATTGTTTATAACTAATTAACAATGTATTTCATGGGGCTACCAGTCATGTCCCAGTTAGTTTGGTGGTACGTCTGTAGGCTCAAAGTAAATTTGGCCAAGGTGATATCTGAGTGCAGCTGGCCTGTAAGGTGCCTGCCTATGAACCTTGAAGGTTGCCCTCTGGTGAGAGGTCAGCGAGTCTGACAAGTGTGGTGTACAGAACGGCCACCAGAGGACATCAGCGGCAACCACCGCTTTGTTCTTCTTCATCTTTGTTCTCGCAGCATAGCCTGTTTTGGCAATCTGATTCATGCACGTTGACATCGTGCACCGCTCCGCTTTCCTCCGTGTTGCATATGCTCATTGACACTCGCATAGTTGATATTGCCCCAACGGCAGTAGCTCGTTCTGGCAGTGTCTTTCGTCCTATCCTTTCCGTGTTAAGCACGAGCACGGTGGAGACAAAGGGCCACCCTGCTTTAACCCTAATTTATAAATAACCGCTGAGTGCAGTTTAGGGCCTCCCCACTGCTCTCATTGTAAATTCTCCGGAGCCAAAGTTTTTGCCTAAGTCCTCCTTTTAGACTCCATTGGCTGAAACCGCAGCATTGCAAGCACGCGGAGGAGTTTGCCAACTTTCATGCAGTATCAAGCGGAGTTTGACAACTAGAATAATGGCACAGTGGCGACAAAGGTGATTGTGGAGGCTGTGGCACGACCTCATGACTATGATGTTTGATTACATCATGTGTGCTTTCTACTGGTACATTCTGTGCTATTGTGGGTTCAATTCCTGGCCGCGGCGTCCGCTTGTTTTGATAGAGGTGAAAAGCGGAACACCCATGCGTTCGAGATTTCAGTGCACGTTAAAGATACCCAGGTGGTCAAAATCCGGAGTCCTCCACTACGGTGCGCCTTGTCGCCTGTGTAGCGTCGGCGAGTTACAACCCTACAATCAATCAATCAGTCAACATTTCGTGCTGTGAAGAGTACAGAAAATGTGGTTGCTCATTTGTTGGGAAGATATGTCTCAAGACCGTAGCTGAAATTACCAGATTTCTGCTGTGTTGCCATTGATAAATTCATGTAACGCGTGCCTTTCTAATTATGCATCTGGCTAAAGCAGTTGTCAGTGGCAACCCTGATTTAAAAAAAAAAAAAGTCCCATTTGGGATGTATTGTTTGTCTCTCCGTAATACACTTAAAGGAGTACTGACAACCAATTTTCGGCCTTAATATTATTGCAGAGTTTGCTTCTTTACTCAACAGAATACCCTGGCTGAAATATGAGCGGCCTGCGACGCGAAGAACATACTTCAATTGGATCTCATTTATCGCGCCGACGCAACAGCGCGCAGAGCGGCACTCCAGCAAATGGACATCAGCGTGAAGTCATCCCGTGAAAGCCAAAAGAAGTAACGCGACAGCCTCTGTCAAAAACTCGTGAATCACTTCGCGCGCGCGACCCCGTGAGCAGCGAGCGGGAGCGCCAGCGCATTCACAAATGGGTGCACGTAGCCAGAGCTACAGGCATAACCGCTGGCCCAGAAAGGCACTGTTGGCAAGATAAAGTTCCAACACATGGGAAAGGAAGCGATAATATAGCCCGGAATCGCTAGTAGAAGTCGCCATCAGGACTTTTATTGAAAGCGGTCATCGAATTTCCGCCGCAGTGGTAGGCCTACCACCTCAGGCAGCTCAGCCGTTCAGCTCCGGTGGCGGCACGTTTGATACAACGCCCCCACCGGCCTCCGCAGTGTTTTTACGTCTGCACAAAGCAGTGAGGTCATGCCGGGATTCTGTCATATGCTCCTTTAGGGATGAAAGCCCGGGAATTTGAAACAAAACGATTTTCAGGCCGTTCAGTGTAACTAATTACCGTGCGCTGGAGTATTTAAAGTGTTATTTAGTGTTCGCCAGACCGTTAAGCATTGATAAAAGCAATAAAAGTGGAACATAAAAATTTTCGTGTCAGTACTTAATACAGAAGTCACGTTAACAAACTAATGCTACAGTAGTTTTTCACTTAAAGCGGTGGTTCTCAACATGAGTGTTCCGGGGAGCCTCTTTTGGGCTTGAAAAAGTGATGGACTCCAGGGTGAGCTACGCTGATCTGTTTTATAATGTGAAACATTTGGCACTTGTAGCCGAAGCCTCCCACATACTTATTTAATACCCGCATTTTGTCTCACTTTTGTGCTTATGCGTGTCATATCGTCAGACAGTTTGCTCTTGCAGCTAAAAGTCACCCAAACACGTATAAGCTGTCGTTTGTGTGTGCCGGTTTTTCGCATAGCTGGCATGTCATGCAAAAAGCCAATGTTGAAGTATAGGCTTCGCGGACTAATTAAATGTATTCCATGTAGCGGAGCCACCTTTTTTTCATTTCCAGCAAGGTTTAGCGAAAAGAAGAACTGAATGGAGGGCGGGGGGCGGAAAAGTGTGGCGGAGTGTTTCGCAGACCCCCTGGGGTCCGCGGACCCTCATTTGAGAACCACAGACTAAAAGCAGACTTGCACATGCCGCCACCCAGCATACAGAAATTTGCAGTGTGAAGTTTAGTCCATATGTACTTTCTAATTGTGAGCATTCTTCAACTTCCCTTCACCCAGAAAATGGATTACGATGTCCACGTAATCAAGGAAGGATATTCGCTGCTCAGCAAGGATGGCCGAACCATGGTTGCGAATGGTACCTCCACCCTTGTCCGTGGACCCGGCTTCAACATCATTGTCGACACCTTGTCGGCTTGGGACAAGGATTTTTTGGTGGAAAGTAAGGGAGCCTCTCTGACTGTTTCCCTTTGAATGCAGCTCAGTCGTCTTAAGAACAAAACCATACAGTGAGTGAAGATGAAAGCATAACTTGCAGATTTTGTTTCAAATTAGAATTGATATTGTACTTACAGTGATGAAGGAATTACCGAAAGCAGTTGCTGCAAGCTGATTTGTTAATGTGAACAGAAAAGCCTGCCCCTATTTAGTCATGTATAATCTAGTTGGCCACTTTATTTAGTTAATTTTGTTGATTGAAATTATTTAAAATTAACTTTAAATGATTTAGTTGGCCACTGTGAATGAATGAAAGGTCATTATAGTAGGGTGGCTCTGGGGAAAGGGGATTCAGTAGGGAAAAAAGAAAATGTGCACATACGCATCGCATATACGCTGCACATTCACACACACATACACAATCGCATGCAGTGATCAATGCCCACCTCATTTGCGAACGCCGAGAGGGTGAGCAGTGTGTCAGGGTTGTTGTTAGGGGCATTCCATTGTTGCAGTGTGGTGATGTGCAGTGGCAAGTACTGGGCAGGTAAGTCCTGGTGGCCAGGACATTCCCACAGCATTTGGTCCACCCGCTTTTGGGTGCACTTTGATTGTGCACGCGGAACCGCTCACTATAATGTCCTGGTCCTGGTCGTCGTTATCACTGTCATCGTCGTCACTGCCGTCGTCACCGCTATTGTCATCGTTGTTGCTGTCATTGTCATCACCACTGTCGTTGTCATCGCTGTCGAACGTCGTCACTGTCGTCGTTGGTAGCCTTGAGTCCACAGCGTTGGTGGGCCTGCCGCTTTGCGAGCACATCTTCCAGTTCATCCCCCGCGCAACCCTTGTGTAAGAGGGCCTGAGTTTCCCACGGCAGTCCTCGTGGCAGTGGGTGGTCATTGGTAGGGATGTGCCACCAAAGGGTGCCTTCGCTTCTTCTTGGCTGTTGTCGGGGTCGTCTGGTGCAGCCGTACTCTGGGTCGCCAGGACGGAGCGGTTGTCTATGCCAACGCCAAAGCGGTCATTTTCCAACGCCTTTGTGGCTCCGTCGCCAATGCCACCGGTGTGACCTGGTACCCAGTCCGGGCTCACCTCTACTACATAGTGCCACTACAGCACTTTTCTTGCCATTTCGATGCTGTGAGCAAGCGTGCCAGTTCTGGGGATGTGGCCAAGGCGTTGTATAGCCTCTCCACTGCCCGTGTAGACGACCACCCTCTCCCCTGTCGGCCTCAGTCCCCAACAGGTCTCCCCCCCCCAAACCTCGTTTACTGCGCACAGGAAGGTGGACAGTTAAATTTGGCCTAACTGGGTTGGGACTCAGTTGTCTGTCAGCAGGTGCCGATTGGGGATGTCGCTGCCAGCCTGGCTGTGTATGTGATGGGGGTCCCAGGTAGTGGCCGTGTTCTGTTATTACGGGCAGCTGCTGCTTTACACTTGGCTTCATGATCCTGCTGATAGCACTTTTTGGAGAGGGGTTTTGGGAATTCGACCACAGTAAAATGCTTTGCAGTCTGCTACTTTTGTAAGGGACCAACTAAATTATTGAGCCTTTAGATGCGCTTTGCAGACACTAACTGCCGATTTTCAGGAGGGACTTTGAATTACTTGTGCTCTGATAAAGCACCTGATGGGCATGGTATTTTGTAGATTAGATGCAATCATTGGCAATTTCATGCAGCGTGGTCAATGCACGTTCGTTGGCACTGAAAACCTGTTTGTGCTCCCGTGCAGGTCTTGAGAAGCTCGGCGTGTCTTGCGACGAAATCAACTACGTTGTCTGCACCCACGGCCACTCGGACCACATCGGGAACCTGAACCTCTTCCAGAGGGCCACCCACATCATCGGGACGACAGTGTCCAGCGGGGATGTCTACCAGCTGTGCACATTCGAAAATGTAACGGGCTCATGGCATGTTTCTTTCTTAGTGTTTTGCATATTTCCTACGTATCGATGCCAAATACCATTTGGCCATGCCATGCGTGAGGTTCTAACTTTTATCGATGCCATCAGTGTTTCATAAAGCAGTGCTCATCTTTATGATAGAAACTGACCTTCTAGTTATTGCCCAAGCTTTTTAATAAATAGTTACATACTTCGGACATGTTGTTACCAGGTAATCAAGTAATGAAAATAGTTCCCATGGTATGTACACGTGGCAAGTATATGAACTGGAAGGCTTTTTCATTCAACATTACTCCGGAAGGCTTTCTGGTGACCTAAGGGCATTTGCCCAAGCCCTTATGCTTTTGCTTTTATTTTTTATTTGCCATGATCATGTTTGTACCATTGCTTTGGCACTTTTTGACCTAATCGTCTGTACTTTGCAAATAAATTTGTTACCATTAATTTCTCTGGGCTTGCCTGTCCTGGCCACCAGCTGTTGCAAGGTCCAGTTGCTTTACTCTCAAACCCAGCTGTCCCAGTCAGAATCCACGAGTGAAAAAGTGTGAAGTGCTATTATACTAATAATTTGTTCTTTCTGTATGCAGGCCAATACTGTAAGGAATTTCTCAAGTGATGTGCAGTCAGCGCACCCTAGGTCCCATGTGTGAATACTAGGGATGGGCGAATATTCACTGTTGTCAAATATGCGATCGAATTCCTCTCTATTCGTTATTCACTTCGATCCAAATGCAGGTATTGGATATTTT
Source organism: Haemaphysalis longicornis (assembly GCA_013339765.2). NCBI lineage: Eukaryota > Metazoa > Arthropoda > Arachnida > Ixodida > Ixodidae > Haemaphysalis > Haemaphysalis longicornis. Next base: position 124,946,889 of record CM023450.1, read on the forward strand.
TGGATTATTCGGCACTCCTAAATAGGCAGCCAAAACCCAAGCTTTTCGGTTAAGCCTTTTGAGATATCATCCCAGGCTTGTCGCAAGACCCCGCCAATGGGGGGGGACATTTCTATCATCAGTGCCAAGTTGTTGCCTTGCCTGGAAGTCCGACGAGCTCTCGGCTGCCATTACATTTTTTGCTCAAAGGTGGCACTGAAACGACACCGCGGCCAACATAGCGGCACCAGCCAGTGCACTCGTACTGCCGATTCGATACGGAACTAGCGGAACGCTGTTCAAACTGGCGGCCTGTAACTTGCGCTTTGATTGGCTATGGCCGCGGATAATAGTGGCTACAATACTCTCTTTCAGAGGAGCTACTAGGTAGCTCTAAATACTCTGGAGTCAACTGCGTGTCACTTTTCCATTTTGGCGACTACTAGTTGCGCTTGAATGTAAATCTTCTAATCTAAGTGGACCCATCACTTTCGTATCTGCATGAGTATTTTCAGTATCAGCTTAGAATCTATTAAATTAGAATCTAGTAAATACGTCAGCTCATTGTGTGAGCTGTGACAGACAGTGACAAACTACTGGTGTGCCCCTGTGCTCCCACGGTCTGGAAACACTCTGGAGTGGTGGATGAACCGTGGCAGCCGGCTTTACCCAGTGCTGGCCAAGGTGGAACGAAAGTATCTTTAAATTCGTTCTACACAGGCGAGGAGTGACAGGACGTTATTGACAGCAGGAAATGTCAGCAGCCGGCGGGAGCTGCTTCTCCCCGGAGCATGATGAGCAACTAGTATTTCTTCACGAAAACTTGTGAATGCAGTAAAGGAAAGCTCTGCGTGTAATTTCTGGTAATAGTTTTGCAAAACGCTGTGCCTTCGCGAGTTCTAATTCTTAGATGGACCACAATTTGCTCATTTTCCTTCGTAATTTGTGATGTGTACGATTCGAACTACTCGATTCGAAATTATTCGTCCAAATCACCTGTTGCTTCGAATTTGCTTTGAAACCTCAAATTCTGTATTCGCCCATCCCTAGTGAATACGCCACTAGCTTTACCAGGCGCAGCTTCAACGGCCATTTCAGCGAAGTAGTTTTGGTTGGAAGAAAAAGCGCTAACGTTTTGGGTTTCTTGTTTAAAAGTTTACTTTTGTCTCGGCTAATCCTAAATGTCTTGGTGATACTGATTTCCAGTCAATTCTTGCACGTTGTTAGCCCATATCTACAAGCCTTTTTGCAGGAGAGAAGCTGAAGTTTTGCAAAGCTGAGTTCTCTGAAAATTCTAGCACAAAGAAAGGGTGGCAGAAGAAAAGAATGTGAAAAGTTGAAAAACAGTCTATTAAGGGAGCACACTGCACTTAAAACAGCTTCCTTTAATTTTTACGTAACTCTGTGAAACTTGTCGGTCTTGCTGCTTTTTTTTTCCACTGATTTGAAATATGCCAATATTTTTTTAATAAGTCAATTAGTTACCAAGATAATTAATTAAAGATAATTATTCATTTTTGGAGGAACAATAGACAAAGCAGTTTTTGTCATAAAACTGTAATCTTTATGTTTTCCAATACTATGAACCCTGGTGTGTGCAATAAGAGAATCGGTTTTTTTGATGCTCCACTTGGAACTAATTTTACAGCTCATTAAACTTTGGTGTTGGGCATTCGAAATGGTTCCTTGTCAGGGGTGCCAACAAGGTTTAATGAGCTGTAAAATTACTTCCAAGTGGTGCATCAAAAAAACCGATTCTCTTATTGCACACACCAGGGTTCATAGTATTGGAAAACATAAAGATTATGACCAAAACTGTTTTGTCTATTGTTCCTTCAAAAATGACTAATTATCTCTAATTATCTTGGTAACTAATGGACTGACTCAAAAAATAATGACATATTTGGAATCGTTGGAAAAAAGTAGCATGGCTGACAAGTGGCACAGAGTTTACTTCAAAATTAAAGGAAGCTGTTTTAAAGGCCAACTGCACTCAAAATTTTTTTTTCTACAAATAAGTAGTCTGTGCTCTTAAAATCACTATGGCGAAATCCTTAGCTTCGTAATCACAGAGAGCGCTAGGTACCGCCGTTCAAAGTACCTCCGAGCAGACGACGTTTGCACCTGGCGGAGAGTCGCCGTAACAAGTTCCGAGCGGCCTGTGACGGAGGTTGGGGAACCTGTCCCGTGAAGCTCGCGCTTCTCCGGCGACTTGCAGGGCGCTCCGCCGGGCGCAGGGATGCGTTCGCCCGGGGTTTCTCTGCTACACCAGCGCGCTGTACCGGCGTCGCCATCAAATGTTTAAACCAACCGCATAGGCAGTAATATCCCCCATTTTTCTCAATGCAAAAAAAAAAAATGATTAGAAGCCTAAACCTATTACGGCGCTTGCGAATGTGTTGGAGTTAGCAAAACTATTTTTACTTGAAAATAATATTTTTACTCAAAGAAAAAAATAGCGCGAAAGGAGCACTTGCCTTACATTTGTCATTCCTATAGCATTTACCACAGAAAAAAAAGATATATTATAAATTATTGACCACTTGCACTTCCGCGTCCAATATTGGCCTCATTTGGGCTGGCCCAACGCCACCTCTATCCTTTAGACATTTCCAAAAGTTTTACGACCCAAATAGAGTACACGCGGCTTAAACATTTGTGCGACTTCTGTCTCCCTAGCTAAGTGAACCAAAATCAGCCTTTCTCGTAGTAACAAATACACCGCACAAATATTGGCCGTCGTATTTGGGAAGTGCGAAAACTAAACTGCTCCTCTCCTAAACAATAGATTATATTTTTGTTTGATTCCCAAGTGAAGTATTTACTTTGAGCGTTAGATTTAGTTTATTTGAAAGTAAAACGTTTTCAACAGTACCTGTATCTGGTTAAAGTAGAAAACAGCGGTAGATAGGAAGTGTTTTCGTGTTTTAGTGCGTCATTTAGCTCTGGAGGCGGGCTTATAGTTTCAGATCCCTTTTATAATTCGATTCTCGATGTGCACACAGGGGAAAAAAATACTGGGCCGATATTCACGAAGCTGTTTTGCATGTAATGTATAGTGGAAATAGTGATTTATCTCCGCCCGCGTGCGATTTGTTCCCTTCAGAGAGGGCGACGTGATAGCGAGGGGGTCGGCTATAATAAAAGCTGCTTTTCGATATCGTATAACGAGCAATAGCTTTGTAAATCAGGGTCCGTTTTCTACTTGCAATGCCAAAAATTGCTATTCCGGCGAGTTATTATGATGGAAAAATTACTGTCGGGCGGTCTACTTCATCTCGATTGATAGCAACGGGATGGCGGAATTGCGCCCAACTCCATTATCATGGGCAAACGTTAGTGGAAGTTCTTCTGTGGAAATAAAAAAGCGAAACGCGGCGCTACCACGCGCATTTGAAGGCGGCTCTGAGCGGCCGCCGACTCTGGCGCGGTCGCTTCCGTTCCCTCACGTACGTCACATCCGGCCGCCGCTATGGCCGCCTTTTCTATTCAGTTTCGGTTCCGAAAACGCGAATGTCGCGAGCCGTTTGAGTCGCGCGCGTTGATGTTTGAAGCGCAGTATTTTGCATTTCGCACCCTTTTTATATGAACTGTTAGGTGACATTATTTTTACGCTGTCGAAAATTTGAGTGCAGTTGGCCTTTAAGAGCAGTGTCCCCCCTTAATCTCTTAAACTAAAAGTAATGGTACACGAATTCATGCTATACGTTGCACTCTGTGTCAGTCCCCCAGAGATTTCATCTACACTAGAAGTGAAGAGTATGTGGCGGCTATGTATAACTTGTCGTGGGGTCTGTCTGCCTTGCCTTCATTCTCAGGACGAGCCCTATCGGATTGCCACCGATGTCCAAGTCATTCCCACACCAGGCCACACCTTGACCGACGTGAGCGTGGTGGTGAAGACTGCAAAACTCGGCACAGTCGCCATTACTGGTACTGACTTCTGCGGTTGTTTTATAACCCGACCACACGGCCAGCGTCAAATCAATGTCTTAATTGATTGATCATTAGGTTTAATGCGTTGACGCTACACAGGCCATTGATGAGGCGTGCTGTAGTGGGGGGCTCTGGTGTAGTTTTGATTACCTTGTCTTCCAATCAATGTCTTCCAAATCAATGTCTTCCGGCAGGTACCACTCGGCAAACTTGGTTTCGAATTGTTTTCTGCCCACGAAGTCAGTTTTGCCAATTGGTAGTTACCACGTATTTGCAGAAAGAACAGAAAAGGCTGGAGGTTGTAGCTGGATGTACGAAGTCTTGCTGTAACAAACGGTGCACACCTCGTAAGCTTTACTGTCTGTACAGTCGAGTCCACTTATAACAATATGCGAGTTCCAAGGAAATTTCGTTATAACTGATAATTGTTATAAGCTGGTTGCGGGAAAAAAAGAAAGAGCGCACTTGATTTTATTCGCATGCTAGCAAGGTCGTAGCACACTTAACCTCGTTATAATTTAAGGGGCGTCGTGATTTGCTCGTTATAACCAATATTCCATTATAGCTGTAGCGGGCATAGCGGGTGCAATCGCATCGCGCTGCATAGCGGTACACAACAAGGTAACCGCATTATGGAGATAAAAAGGAACATTCGCACACCTACTTTATTGCAGTTCCAAATACAGAACTCCTATGTCAAACCCGCTTTGCTGAAAAGAAGTTCGTAGTGGGACGTTGATGCATCTTTCTGATGCAAACGACGGCTCGCTCAGCTTCGTGCCCGATGTGATGGCTTTTATTACAGCTGCCTTCACGTATAGCATCTTTCGCTTTCCGCCTGGCGCAGTCATGCTGCTCAAAACGAATAAGGCTGAAGCAGTAAAAAAAAAAAAAAGAAGAAGAAAGAAAGAAAACAGGAAACACGCCACAAAACTAACAACGCACTTCTCCGTCGGTGCACATCGACGAGTGACAGCAGTTGTAGGCGAGCGCGCCACGGCTGTGGTGTCACATGCATTGGCTGCGTACTGTGTGCAGCGAGAGGGAAGGTGGGAATGGCTGTGCGGGCACAGTGGACGCATGGCGCGCCGTCTGGCTTTGTGTGCATTGCAGGAGTGTGCATGGCGGGAGTTTTGAACTCCTTAACATACACTTGTCGCCTTGTGCACCGTCAAAATATCTGCGTTGTGCACTGTCCGTGAAATTGTCCTCAAATTTTATTTTCGAAACGAAATTTGCTTGTTATATCCTGCAATTTTACCTCATTAAGACGAGGTTTTAAATACATTGGTTTCTATAACGGACTCTCAAGGGGAATTACGATTTGCTCGTTATAGCCGTTATTTAATTATAGCCTGTCTTGTTATTACGAGGTTTGAATTGTACTACTTATTTGCAGAAAAGAAGCCATAGTCGGTCAGCTTTGTTTTGTGCACGCAAAGTTGGCGCACACCTTTTCAAGAGCATCTATAGGTGCTTCATATAGCTGAGCAAAAAGTCCTTGGCAGGAACGAAGTCCCTGAGGGACTGCATCATATCTTGGGCCTCGTGTGAAGACATTACCTGAGCAGGCTGCACAACCGCCGTCGTCAGAGTCGTCACTGTCACCGCTGTCTGCAGCACGTATCCGCGCAACTATCGCCTCTTCATGAGGCACTCGGAGGTTCCTGACATCGCTAACATCGCCCCTGGCATCCAATCCGCGGAAAGACTGAGGCAGTTTGAAGAGGCACCCAGTCAAATTCAAAGCGGCACGCATGTGACACAACAACCGAACGCACGAGCGAGCGGCACTAGCTCACGAGTGGGCGCGGGGCGAGCTCATTTTCCGAGCGGTGGAAGGGATGCGAGGCACATCGTGGCTCACGGCGCGTACCGGCGGCAGCTCACATTGTTGGTGCACACTGTGACCGAATTAAATCATTATATTCGATATCGCAGCACTGGAGCATTGTAATGAGCGGTTTATTTTACCGTATAAGGCATACAAAAGTGGACGGTTGCCATAGTTGTTCATTGTCATATCTGCTGTATTGTTATAAATGGCATTGTTGAAGTCAAGGGCTTGACGACAACCATCTGGTCGGGAGGGTACATTTGAGAGAGAAAGAGGGCACCGACCAATTAACGAAAAAGAAAAACTTAAAATACGTTTCGGCTCCCCGCACGGGAGCCTTGTTCAACAATTAATTTTATTGCAGAGAAAAATTGGCCTTAAGTAGGCTTAAAACATGATGTAGGCAGCGTGCATACATTGGGTGCAAGGTTCCGATGTTGCGATTAAGGGTGTTAGGCGTTGTCTGTATTATTAGTGATTCTAAATTAATCTTGCGCCAAATTCTTCTCCGTAGTGATGATGCATGCATTTTCCCAGTCTATCTCGTGGCCCGACAGCTCTTCATGTTCGGCGAGGGCATTTGACAACCACTTTTTTAGTCTTCACATCATAGCAGTGCTGTTTTAGACGCTTTTGAAAGCAGCCCGTCTCGCCTACGTACACAGAGTTGCAGTTTGCACAGGGACCTCATAATTCACTCTGGGATATCTTTCTTTAGGAAGCTTATCCTTTACGTGGGTCAGTGTGTGTCGCAGCCTCTTCGATGTACTTCATAGCTGCGGCAGAACACGAGCCAAAGCTTCGCTTGTGCCAGTGACATAAGGAATGGCAGTGCCCACTTCTTTTTGCCGGCACTGGGCGTTGTCTGCAGAGCCATCCTTCTTTCCACGGATGAAACAAAGGCGTCAGGGTAGCCGCAGCCCGACAGGTCCTGACGAACTCTCTTAATGTCGTTCGCACATCGTCTTCTGGCCTAGTGCAAACAGTGTGGCTGCGTCGGATCAGAGAAGACAACCACAGAGCGCTTGTGTGAGGCGGGTTGAACGGATCTGAAGCGAGATAACGACCGCGGTGGTGGCTGCTCTTCCGGTACACGTCAAATTCGAGGGTCCGGTCCGGCGCGTTGACGAGCACGTCCTAAAAACGGCAGTTGCCCATTGATCTCCTCTTCAACAGTGAACTGTATGGCCGCATTCATGCAGTTGAGGTGCGTTGTAAACTGGGGTAGCTCGTCCTCTACGATTTATGCAAAAACAGTCATCTACATAACGAAGGAAAATTTTAGGTGCCGGAACGCTGGAGTCACTGGAACGCTGTGCACTGGCCTCCCTTCTAAACGTAGATACAAGAAAATAGCGATGACTTAGCAAGTCAAAACTTAGCACATATGCTGAGTGCTTGATAAGAAATGGTATAAAGTATTAAGATTAAATGGGAAAGCAATGGAAACAAAAATTTGCATACATTTTCATGAAGAAATATGAGTTCCCTTACTTGACAAGATGTATTCGGACTGGCACAGCACCTCCAGTCATTGAAAACAGGCTGAGACAGGCTAGTGGCCTTTGACAAACCTTACTGCAAGTCCATGTTGTGCTCACATATGCCGCTATATTGACGGTGTAACTTCTTTCTTAGAAAATTTACGCAAGTAGCATTCGGCGTGGCTACCAACCCAGCACCCCCGCTAAGCATACACTTCGTTTTCACCGAAAGGGCTTATGTTGCGTGTTGGGCTTCGTTGCACATGGTGGCTTTGGCGTCCGTGCGAGGGAAGCCAACCCACGGGAAGCCTAGTTCTTGCGCTTAAGCGTTATCAAGTGCCTTCAAGGCTTTTCGGTCATTAGCCTCCACCGTCACGGCTATGGAGAGCTCTTGTGCGCTACGCCCGAGGAGGCCGCACCGCGACACTGACATTGAATCGAAGGAGCAGCCGGGAAGTGGTCGGAGGGCAGTTCGGTAGGGGATGATGGGACGCTTCGCCAGCAGTGCATCAGCAGTGTGCATTCGCTCTTTAATTGTCGTGGGCCGCCGCAAATAGGACTTGGCATTTTTGAGCGGTAAAAAATTTTGTGTGAACAGTCACGCTGTTACTGCGCTGCTGCCTGCCAGTGTTGCTACAGAGGAAACGGCGACAAAACGTCTCTATTAATGCTTAGAATTCTTTGCTGAGTACCTGAACAGCCAGGACTGTGTAGCACCCTGCATTCACACAAAAATGCAGATTTGGCAGAAGTTCTACTTTCAGTCGTTATAGTAGCGTAAATGGAGATAATTGGTCACACATAATTCGAAAAAACCAATAAACAAGAAAAGTAGAAAAATAAAATTTTCACAAAAATTATCCAAGAAAAACAAAAATGTGCATCTTATACATATCTGTTCAAGAAACCAAAGGATAAATAAAAAAATTCATAAAAAACGTCTAAAATACGAATGAAAACAGTGAAAATGGCGAAGCGTGTAGCGTCCTGCATTTCCACAAAAATGCAAATTTGGTGGAAGTTCCGCCTTCGTTATAGTTAAAGCGGAAATTTAGATAATTGGACAGAATTTTGAAAAACTAAAAAATAAAATAAACAAAACAACATGTTCGCAAAAATGATCTGACAAATCAAAAAACGCATCTTATGTATCTCCCCCCACTACCGAACAATAAAAGAAAAAAGTTAGCAAAAAAAACGTTCCAAATATGGCTGTATTCAAAGTACAGCCATATTTGGCTGTAAGGAATTGGCCCTCTACACTCTAGACAAGCGGCACAAGAATGCTACGCATTAGTAGAGAATTCCCTGAATTTCTGCAGATTTTTTCGCTTTCCTTTTGGCGCCGAGCTGCGCGCGAGATAGAGGCGTACCATTCCCCGAAAAAAAGTTAACCAATTGAGCTTTTATTCACTGCGAGTCTGCTTATGTAAAAAGCAATCTCACACCAGCTTGGCGAATCTGTCGTGAATGGAGATAAATACCGCGTCAATGTGTGTGCAGACATTGTAGAGGGCATACCCCTCGGCAACGGCAGATAAGATGCCTTTTTTTTTTTTTTTGAAGGGCCTTCTGCATTTTTTTTACTTGCAAAAATAATAAGGCTTCGAGTATAGTGGTTTTCTCACGATTCCCTGTGAGTAAACGTGAAGCCAGGTGAATTAAAGCTGCAATGGAGATCTCCTTTTTTTTTTTTTTTTGGCATTGTCTTCGCTTTTCGTTTTCTTTCTCTTGGGTGGGGGAGGGGAGGACATATTGGATGCTTTGTAATTAAAGCACATTGCCAAACTGTAAAAGGAGCTCTTAAAACAGCAGCCTTTTGTTTGTGGACATCTTTTTTTTTTTTTTTTAACCACCCTGACGACCTTTGCTTCTGGGGGTTAATGGGCCAGAAATAACCTCCCTAAATAAAAGGCCTTACAACCGCATGCCTGTAATGATGCCAACTATGTTAATATGTTGGTAAAATAAATATGTAAGAATGTGAATGCTCTCTGTGAATGAGTTTCCTGTGAGCGCAAGCGTAACGAGCACTGTACAAAGCCGAGAATTATTCAAAAATATTCCAACTGCCATTCCCATTCTAAACTTGAATGCTACAGCCAACTTGTTTCCATCAGATACCAGAGGCACTCACGAGAGTAGTCGTTGTTTTAAAGTGTTCAATAATTCCAAGACTTTCAGTGTTTTCAAAAGCACAGTATGTCACCACACCGCACCTCAGTGATGCATAAAAGGGAAGCACTGAAGAAGCTGAGTCCAAAGTAAACTAAATAGAAGTATTGTTCACCCGTGCAAACTTTACGTTTTTCACCGTGTCAATATGTCTCCCCTGCCTTTAGGGGACAAGCCCCTTAGGGGCTGGGGCTGTTGGCGCCTCCTGTCGCCATCATTGTTGTAATCGTCGTCATAATCATCGCATCATGTAGTCACGGTACTAAAACACCGGGACACTCGTTTACGCCTCGCGCTAGAGCGTGCTTCATGCTTCAAACACCTAGTCTTTTACAGTAGAGCTGTATACCTCTACCCCCAACGGTTTCATCACTGTTGGAAAAAACCCCAAGGTGCCAAGGAATACACTTATACACTGCATGCTTCGCCCCTCTCCAGGTTTCACGTTTGTGGAAATGGCCCGGGATTTTTTTTTTGCACGCAAGTACAGTCCTAGCAGGTGTCAGAAATAAGTCAGCATGTCACTCCCTATATCCACCTCCTTGCAGGTTAAAATAAAATGTCTCGAACCTTGGTGCCTATGGCATGCAAGCATCATGGCCAAGCCACTTAGGCTCTCGACGCACGTGAATTTTCCCTAGAATCAGCTGCGCCGAACTTGAATTCCGTGGTGTGAAATCGATTTTTAAGGTTGAGAGCTGCAGCCGGGCAAGGCCATGAAAAGCGTAGTTGAATGTCAGGAAAGATTTTACACCATCTTGGAACCCAACTCCCTTTAAAATCTCCTTTGGCATGGAGTACTTTTGAGAAATTTCTCAGAATCAAAACCCAACATCAGCCGACAGTTTTGAGTGTGCGTTCTGCATGATGTGGGTTCCCCCGTAAGGGCTGCAATTACAAGACTTTTCTGCTGGCTTTGTTTTGTAAACAACAATTGAGGGCACAATTACCAACAATGTGTTTCTATCGAGAAAGTGCTACCAAAGGCGGGTGCGGTTCTGTCACGTGGCTGCACGCAACAGAGCAGCGGCGCCCGCCTGGTGCCCTCCGATCTGTGGGATGGGAGTTTCACGATTAGGAAAAGCATTGAGGACTCTATTGTTATAGTATACAAGTTGTGCGGCTGAGCCAACTTTTATTCCTCTATGTTTTGTAAATTTTTAAACACCGAAAACTTCATATACTTCGAACGGTAAAACTTTGGCTGTGAGTCAATAGAATAGCAAACACTTTTGAATGCCTGCTAGTCATTCCTCTATATCCAGACTTGTTTGTATTCAGAAAAGAACTAATAAACAAATAATAAATAAACTTATTTGAAGTTTTGAATATTCGCACACCTCTAACTCATGGACTTTTCTTTTCGATCTTGCTCCGCTTCTTTGCGATTTTTTGTATCCCCAGTTTTGTTGACTTTTGCAACTTGCTTTATTTTCTCGAACTATTTTTGCTTCGAGACGATGCTCTTTCGAAGTGGAGGGATACTGCCACCCTATGTATGGGCAGGGGTACGTGCTCACTATTTGGGCACCAAACAGCCCCAACTGTCGTGTTGCGAAGAGGAAGAAGTTCTTTGTTCTTAACTCACTCCTCCATCTGTGCAGCTAGCTGATAAAACAGAGCTCGTCGTTCGACATGCCATCTTTCCGTCGTATGCCGAAGCAATTTGTGGGCATCCACGGGAGTTTTATCTAAGGTAAAACTCGTCCTCCCTTCTTCCCCACCTCTCCTGCAGGGGACCTGTTTGAGAAGGTGGAGGACATTGGGAACCCCAAGCTGTGGAGGGAGCTGGGTGGCAGCGAGGACCCCAAGCAGCAGTGCAAGAGCCGCCAGATGATTTTGGACGTGGCCGACTACATCATCCCCGGCCATGGCCCCATGTTCAGGGTCCACCGAACATATGCGGGAGGAACATGCCCGCCTCTTTGAGTGCCACGATGGCGTAAGCGAGGGGGGAGGGCGGCAGCCCCTGATGCAACGCTCGCGCTATAGAACAGTTGCGGTTCCCTCTTCCCTCAACCTTAGCTTGTACGAGCTTATGGCTATTACATTTCGATACTGGGGCTCCTAGATATCAGTCTCGGGCTCACTAAGGGCGCCCTGGGAAGCAGTCCAGCATTTGCTTTTTCACATGCATGTATTTCTATGGGCAGAGAATCCTCGGCACTACTCACGAACTATCCGTGGTGAGTTTGGGACTGTACATCGAAGAGCCCCGCTGTCTGTGATGACTGAGAATCGAGCGGAGTGTGAGAAGTACCGTACTACTGTGCTCTCTTATCTCTCTGTCTCCCGCCCCTTTTGTATGGATCTTCTTTACGGTACTGGCGCCGTCAAGCCGCTGTAACTTTTTTTACGAGCGCTATTTATGGCAGCGTAGCAGTGGTGTAGTTAATTTATATGGCTTGCGCTAGATGTTAGAAAAGGTGCCCGCAGTTGTCTGTGGAGGGAAAAGACGCTTGGGTAGCTTGGGAATCGGGCGGGCAGAGCTGAGGACACTGACTGCAATAAAGATAAGTTGTCACGGCTGGAAAGGGTATTTTGACTGCTTGTTGAGAGCCAGAGATGAGGGAAAAAGTAGTTCCTCATAGAAACACGTGGCAGTGCTACCAAAAGTGATAAGTTCAAGAACGGTTTGGGTGAAGGCGATTGCTCCGTGTGCATTTTCAGTTGCGTGGTAACTATTACAAAAGAATAGCAGACTGGAGTGTTCAATACACGGCAGTATGTGGATGCGGGCTTCACTTAGTTCCAGTCATTCCAAATTTCTTCTATTTGTTTCAACTATGGGTGATGCAGAAGTGTGGCAGAGGAGGTTTTTTTAGTCTCTTAGAAAACGAAGTGTTTCTTCCTAAAACAGGGATGATGATTGCATTTGCTTGGGGTAATGTTGTCCTCTGAGAATAAGGGCTCGTTTTCACCAGTAGTATTTGAGGAACAGGAAGTAAGCCTTTTGTATCACCCCTAAGTGCTTTTGATGCAATGAACACATTTGGTATCTGTGGGCTGTGCATTTGGTAGACACCTTCGCTCAGTTGCCAACGACTAGAGTGGCTAAAGAGACCCATTCTCCAAATCTGCTCTCCACAACTCTTTGCCGGCGGAACAAATACTCTTCAGTCATTGTCTTGTCGGGGAATTTTGGAATAATCTGAAATTTCTCCTTGTTACTCGGGACCTCCTTATGCAGTTGGGACCAGTCATAATAAAATAGGCAGGATGCAACGACATTATTTGCTGGGTTCAACTTTGTTCCTTGTGTGGCGGCATACACAAATACATCTGGTAACGAAAGACATCAGTGGGGGTGTTTGTGTATTATCCCGCAAGAAAAATGGTCAAAGCATCTTTGTATGTGCTTTCCTTGCGCAGGCCTTTGAGTTCTACCTCCGTGCACCCAAATATGAATAGAATTTCTGTCTAGGCATTTAGCCATTGGGTACAGATTTAGCCTTTTGATAACAGCTACGTATGGCCAAATTGAAGGACACTATCAATTGGTCCATCGTTGGGCAGAGGGTTTGACAATGTGCCTTCGGTAATGGTGCGGTCATTATCTGTGAGCATGGAGTCAGTTTCATATGTTTTGTTTATTGTTGACGTTCCCTGCACTTTAAAAGTTTAGCTTTTAGATGTTCATGATGAAAGTGTGCGCGTACGAATGAAATACTAAGTGCTTACAAAAATGCAGGTTATGTTATGGGAGTGACGGCAATTTTTTTCCATTTAACTTAGCTGCTTCTAACTAGTGCTGTCAAACAAATTTCTTGTCTGACTTGGTTTGTAGCTCTGCTTTAGAGGTACCATTAAAATCTTGGAAGCAGTTATCCTCCAAAGCGACCATCTTGAAGGAGCCAATGAAACTTTTTCTTCTTCTTCAAAGTTTTGTTGAAATTATCTCTGTGTTATGCTTTTTTCTGTTGCGAGGGGCTCGTTCATTTAAAGTAAGGTAGCGTTTTCGTGAAGCTCATCTGTCCGGTTCATTTCAATGCTCCAGTTTTTAAAGTTTACCGCTGTTACAGTCGAGCACCTTTTTTATGCGAGAAAGTATACAGGCACAGATCATAATATGTTAGCGTTATTTCGTGATCTGTATACCTCTAGTCCTCATTACACAATTCTTCTACTCTTGCTGCATGCCTGTTTAGCTGGTACTTGTAAACGTTAATAAGTTCGTTGAAGTATAGAAAATCTATTCCTGAACTATACAGCCCATCTGTAATGCCACCATGATGGCCATTGCTATCTTAGTAACCATTTGGCCTACAGAAATCTATGTGGAGTTTTGCCATGCAATGCTCTGCTGCCCCCACTCAGTGTTCTCGCACTACCAAATTTTGGGGTTGTGTTGCCAGTGTAAAGCCAGAAAAAACCCTTGCTCAGTGGTGTCAGGCATGGTATTGCGATAGGAGACTTCAAAGATGATGGAGATTTTTTTTTCTCCACTGCGAAAACTTCAGTGTGTTTTGTAAGTGACAGACATACTGCACACAACTTTTCACTCTATTCATTCACTCAAGCACATTGGTGAGGGGGTAACAGGGTTGCGATTATCTGGGGTGACTGGTAGATGATAGCTGAAGTCTGAATAGGCGTATAAATTTCCTGATGTGAACTTTTGCCATCAAGAGCAAGTTGCACCTCTCTTTTGATTCACTGACTGATCGTATGCATTTTGACAGGGAGCCAATCTTAAGCAACACCTAAACTGTGTTCCTGTGCAGCAAAAGCTTTCGATACGATAATAGATTCTGTCGTGTGCGACATTTGGTGCACGCGAAATGTACCCAGGTGATCTAAGTTCACCGTAACCCTCCAATATGCTGCACTTTGAAGTGCAAATATTGCTTTCGTATACTGAGCTTTAATATTGACTTTTCATGAGCTTCCTCTGTACAAGTACAATGTGTGCTATAGTAAAACTTCATTACAAGAGACACTTGGTTATATGAGACAATAACGCGAAAGGCGGGCTAGTTTGTGTTTACAGCTAGATAGCTGTAACTTGAGTGCACAAAAAACAAGGACTGAACGAAAGACGCGAAGACCAGCGCAGACTAACAACTGAAATTTTATTCATCATTCAACAACATGTATACCCTCTTTGACAACACCCAGCATGATCAAATGTGTACATATCGCGTCATACACACAAACGCAAGAAGAAAAACAAGAATCACACTTTAACCTTTGCATTATCTCTATCGTCTAACAACTTAATTTCCTTATCGGACAGGGCTACTGATGGTTTACTTACGCACGTTCCCTTAATTTTGACATCGCCAGGCTTCCACTATCTCTCTTGTAGTCCTGTCTTAGTGGTGGAACTCCGTCGTCGTTAGGTCAAACAACGGCTCGCACTTTTTTGTTGTGCACTGCACACTGTGTGCAGCCAGATGCGTGTATGGCCAACCTTTAAGGCTGGACATGTGTTAGTCTGCGGTGGTCTTCGTGTCTTCGTTCAGTCCTCGTTTTTTGTGCGCTCAAGTTACAGCTATGAGAGAAATTTGAATGAAAGCGTTTTGGTTGGCTTTCCTATGCTTGCCATGTTAGCAACATTGCATAGAAGAGACTTTGGTTACAAGAGACACATCTTCCGGTTCCCTTGAGTGTCTCTTGTAATGAAGTTTTACTGTATTGCTAATTTGTCTGGCCCATTTGGTGTTGTGGCAAAATTGGCGAAAATTTGTAGTTATTGTTCTGCAACTTTTCACGACTGACCATCAGGCTGTCAAATAAAAAGCTGTTTGTTTTAAAGCAGCAATATAATGCCTTCTGTACGAAATTTCCTCTCTGGAGAACCATCGTGATCGCCAAGTTGTATTGTATCTCAGTGCTTGTTGCTATAGGTCGTATCACTTTGAGGTGATTGGCAATGAATTTTTTTGTCCTCAGCTGATCAAGCTGGATCAAGTTAGAAATAAGGAAAACGGGCAGAACTTCAGACATCCTGAACAATGTTTTTCTTCCCAGGTTGCACCTCTTATCTTACCATACATATCACGTGTGACCTAATTCTTAAAAATTTCTGAAAGTTCATCTCTCTTTCTTTTTTTGTAAATCAGTCGAACATTTTGAGGATCATGAAAGGAATTAGATTTTTTCCTTTTTTGCGATGATTATGTTTCGCCAGCAGAATGAAACAATATAGTCCCGAAAGCCTTTAATAAATATTTCATTGTGGGCAAAAAAAGACTCCCTTGGATCTCACTGTGTGTTCTTTATCTATGTAGCTCTCATTTTTGGTTATGTTTAACGAATGTTTCGTTGTGCTTTGAACTATTTGTTAAATAGCCCTTTAGTCTGTCAGGCGCTTCTTTTCAAAAAAGTTATCAATCTGCAAGCTGATAAATGATGGCTGATCTCCTTTGTTTGTGTTTTCTATATGCATATATATATTTGTTATCACGTATATAAATATAAACTCTTTTAAGGCCTCTGTTAGGAAAACATCTTTTGGTTCAATGCTATGTCCATTTAGTTTTGGTTCCTGTGCCACTGATTATCACGATAAGTATCCGAGCAGTCTCTCAAAATACGAGGCAATGCTTCAAACTGTGGTGGCTATCTTCCTGAATCAAGGTGCGCAGAAATAAGGGAGTAATGTTGTAAGGCATGGTGGGGTCATTGTGGTTAGTGCTTTTTAGCAGACCCCTTTGGGTCAGTAGGAATGGCCAGAGCTTCGAACAAAGGCAGAGGAGGACTGGGGAGATCTGTAAGCCTGCTGTTGCTGCCAATTTGTGCACAATTCGTAGTTTTACAGTTTTGTCACTGTGATGGCTGGTCCGGGGAAGGTGTGTGACCAGTTTTTGAAAACACTGGGCTGTGCTTACTAATGCGGGTTGTAGGCATAAATTGAAGAGGCTTTTTTTTTCGCCTGTCGTAATAGCTGTGCAGGTCTCCTGTATGTTTTCTTGGCACATGTTTGAGGTTTGAAATGTTTGATTTTGTACTGTGATTATTTGGATGATGGGTCAGGCTTGATATGTATATACATTTTTATGGAACTTTGTACTGTGTTTAGAATAGGTGTAAAGGCTGTTTTTCACATTTTTGGGAAGCAGCATTTCTGGGGCCTCTGGAATGCGTTTACATGTTTTGTTCTACTAAACCTCCGCTCTAAAATCGAGTTACAGTAGACAAATGCCTTAGAAAATTGGTTCTTTATACTAACTTCTCTGAATATGTTGGGGCATAAAGAGGCGAATTTAGGGACCATGACTCTGTAAAGCCTTGTCTTTTCATTTTTGTTCTCACCTCGTTTCTTAACTAGCCCTAACGACGATGATACAAAATGCTGGCTTTGCCACAAATCATTCACGAACTCCTTTCATTCTACTAGCCAATTCAAGCTGTGCTCAATGGTGGCCTTGCCTTCATGACACCAGCACTGTGCGGCAAAGCGAAAAAAAGAAATAGGTGAAGGAGACTTTCACTCAAAAGTGACTACATTTGAACCTCGTTATAAGAGACGTGGATGTAAGAGACAAATGGGTATAAGAGACAGTATTCACCCACATGGTTGGCGCCCTATCTTTCCCATTAAATCGACCTCTTTTATAACAGACATTGGATGTAGAAGATTGGTTATAAGGGACAAGTCATCCTTGAAGTTTAATCAATAATCTCGCTTGTAACAGACATTTTAACCTCAGATGCAGTGCCACCAGTCACTAATTGCAGTTGCTTCCATTGTGGAACACAGGTGGACGACAGACACCTGCAGTCGCTATTTATTATAACTTCAGCAAACACGAAGTGGTTCAGTCAGCTATAAAATGACAATGAGAAGCCCTGCCAATGGAAATGCTACTTACAGAAGTGGTTGAAGCTTACTGCCATCCATTGGATGAGCGCGATGCACATGCGGGTCTCCCATCGCGTAGCTCCCAATCAAGAAGCACTGCAGATGTGAGTCCTGCAAGCATAATGAATAGCCTGAGCACACAGCGAAGAAGCTGTGCGCTCTAGCTATTCATCAGGCTTGTGAACTCATAATCGACGATTCATCTTCCACAAACAGGAAAGGAAAAAAGCTTGTAGAATGGTTGTAAAAAACAGTGTAAATACAGTCATGAAGCAAACAAAGTTTCATAAATTCTGGGGCCAAACATTAATTAGAATGATCTTTTGCAACATGCTGTAGCGTTCTTTTGAGCTTTTTTAGTCATACGGTGCCCACATTGAACTAGGGTCTGATTAGTAAGTGAAAACATGGTTCCCTGCTTATAAGAGACATCTCGTATAAGAGACAGAAATGCTCCCCGGTACGTGTCTCTTATAAAGGGTTCAACTGTAATTACCTTGCAGAGAGCCCCAAAGGTCAGACAACTTTCATCTGAAAACCACTAGTCCACAATATGTGGTAGTGCCCGAACACGCGGTTCGTACACGGAGTACCTCGTTGCATTGGGTAGCATGTTACTCGTGACACGTGACATTCAGGCATGCATGTCGCGTTGTAGTGCACAATGGTGTCTTGCACTGATAACAGCAAGGTACGTGCCTTACCATATGCCGCTGTAGTGTGACTTGTGTGTCAGGGGATCACTAATAAGCTTTGTGATGGTTCTGTTGACCGCAGGAAAGTGTGCCGTAAACCCTTGTTTCAATGAATTCCTCGGAGCAGACACCTATAATACCCGTGCCGCGTGTACACGAAAAATGACAGTAAGTGCTTAATGCCTTAAATTTTAATTCCATTAATTTGCTGCTACAAGCAAAAATATAATGCCATTCGCTCTAATGTCATTTTTGGTTTAAGGAGTTTACACAACTCATTCGCCTTCACGAACACCTTAAATCTGCCTACTCT